>JAVJIF010001809.1:0-237135 GCA_038442645.1 Agave tequilana | reverse complement strand
TGTCAATACAATGACAATATGAACAATACGGGATGTCCAGTCATCCCCGGAACCCTGCAGTGGAACCGTATCTCGGCTGCGCAACCTTATCCTAGGTCCACCCAAAATACGACGCTGTCTCCTCCATCAATTTCCCCATCCCAGTGTAAGTTGTTCAATTACATTATTATTATTCAATTCAGTTAAATCGTCAATGTATATTATATTTATAATAATCAATATCCATGTCATGTCAATTACTGGGACGATACAGTAACAGTAACAATATCAATGTGACAATGACAATATGAACAGTATTACCGTATAAACGTAGAACAATAACAATGAAAGTGTTACGGTCCAACAATATTTTCCCAGTAACTTTCAATAACATGGATTTATACAATAACAGTAGATAATACTCAATAGCCAGTCTCATCTAGAACTGATGGATATCTCATATGCCTGTACTGTATATAACAATAGCCAATATACATCTCTACCAACTCATATAAGCTCTGAAGTACCAGATCATTGACATCGAATAGATCACCATCATAATAACCCGATCTCTATCAACTACAGTAATCCAGTCTCTAACATCATAACAAGTCCACATCAATATCTGAATGAATCATCACTTAAGTTTGTTAACAAAGAAAGAATAACAAGTCTGGAAGTCCTTTACATAAAATATATCATCTGCCCTCTATAACTCTAGTTCAGTCCAATCACATCCAACTCTAAATAAGTCCATGTACCAATCCAATCGTCATTATCTTTAGTAAGGTAAGTGCACATCCAATATGTCCTCGATCAACTGCAATATAGAATAGCTACTACTGATACTTAACATCAACAACATATCATCTAATGAATCTCAAATGCCAACAACGTCAATCTCATCTCAAGACAAGTCAGGCTCCAATATAAGGAACATAGATTCTGGATAACCTCAACTCAAGATTAATCTAAATCACAACTCAACTAACCCAGTCATTCTGATATGTCCTCAAATACTCAACTAATAAAGTCAGTCTAATTACTGATCATCATTCTATGTAATAACATAAGTCCCTGGTCAATCCAAAGTCCACACAAACCAACTCATGATTCCAATAATTCCATAATCATCAAGTTTCATTACACATCTAGTAATCTGATTCACTAATTGTTGTTCCAACATATAACCATAATCAGACACAGCTCTCTCACTCTAACAATCTAATCTGATTTCCAAATCCTCAAGGGTTCACACTTCTATTAAGATCAAACATGATATCCCAATACCCGGTATCACAACATATACATGCATCTAAGTTCTATTAGATCAAGTCATTACCACCAATATCCATCTCAATTACCCTCATGCTACATCCTGATATGTCTCCAACAATACTCTAGATATACATTGGACAAACATGGGGTTTCTAACATGTATCAAGAATCATGCATACCATATTCCTATACATCCAACATGTAAGATAAACGGGAGATGACCGTCCACCTTCATTGCTCGGCGATCTCCACACATAAACATGTAATCTAAGTATTCTACTCAACAATTACATCACATATAAAATAATAGCTGCGATCACTTAATAAAAGAGAGAAGGAAGAGACACTCACATTGGGGAATCTGGTCGTCGCCGGGCGAGTCGCCGTTACGGTCGCTGTGGTGCCGCTCTTCGCTGTTGGACTGCATGGGAAGGTAGCCAAGGTTTGGAGAAGGCCACCGTGCCAGTCTCCGATGACGATTTGGCGTGGATCAGGAGAACTCGCTGCTCGCCCGTCATGTGCGCTGGTTCTGGATTGCTGTGCCGCTGCTCTCCTTCCTGGGCTCCTGGTCCGGATCTCACCAAATCAATCCAAAATGCTGTAACACGCAACCAATACATACAAATAATTATAAATACACGCTAAACACTCACACGTGCATACGGACACATACGTGTACACCTACGTACACATACATATATGTATATACATAGACTCACGCACTAACACAATACATACATACATATATATATATATATTTATACATCTCTAAAGTTGCATGCATTTGCTCACGCCTCATGCACAGCACACACCCATGAATGAATGCTCCTAATATATATGTACATAACCAATTAATTAAAGACATACATATATATTAGGCATCCATTTATATACCTTATAGTTAGCACATAATCAAAAACACTTGCATGCCATGTAAATACATACCCACATGAAGGAAATTCAAGCATGCCGTCGGGGAACTTGCGGCACGCCGACAGAGGCTCTGACGGAGGCGTCCGGGGTCGCGAGGGTGTCGTTGGGTAGAGGAGTTCACCATGAAGGGCGTGGGGAGCGTTCGCGCTCGCCGAAGTCGATCAACGGCGTCCCGCGGAGAGCCCGAAAATGGTCCGGAGAAGGATTTCGCCGCACATGAAATAAAACACGCACCAATCAAAATCACTACACAAGAATTACCTACATAAAATAATACACATGCCTATTCACTAAATTATATACATTAATATAATAAACATAGTACTATTTAAATGTCATTGCATCCAAAAATATTAAGGGAGAGAGAGGAGCTCACGGCTTGCCTTTGCCTTGGGAATATTTGCAAGGGGGCTTAGCCAATGGGAGGAGGCGCCATGGACCTGGTGCGCCAGGGGAGAAGACCGGGGGTTCGGTCTGCTGCCGCAATGAAAAAAAATTGGAATGTTGCTAGAAGACTTTTCCAAGGGCAACATTATAATTGAAGGTCTTGAAGAGGCATCACGAATAAAAGCCTGGACTTGTGACAGATTAAATCAGGAGGCTTAACCAACCAATAGCAGCCTACTTGTTTAGGGAATTGTGGAGATCATGGTGATGGCGGCCATGGAGAAGGAGATCCGGTTGGTGATGGCCGGGGTGGTTGTGGTGGCTGCGGCTGGATGTGGGAGGAGGGAGGCCTCTTGGATTGCGGCTCTGGCGAGGTGCGAGGGGAAAGAACTCGGCGATGGCGCAAGGGGAGGCGGCGATTGTTGACAGGGCTGTGGGCGGCTGATGAATTTGGGAAAGAGAAGATTAGGGTTAATTAAATAGGTTTTGGGATTTATATAAGAATATATATAGGAAAAGGTTTTGGGTTGTGGGCCTGGTGGGTATTGGGTTGAGTTAAAAGAGTTAAAGGGTACAAGGGTATGGGTTAGGTTTTGTGGGCTTGCTCAAGTGGGCTTGGGCCTAAATGAAAACAAAAAAAAATAGAAGGAAAAATATGTGAGAAAATGGAAAGAGAACTTAAGATAATTGGGTTGATGAAGAATGGAAAAAGAATAAGAAAGATAAGAGAGATGGGGTTGATCATCATATTACATAAACACATTTAAATAATAAAAAATAATATAATCATGTCAATAAAAATCATAGGTGAAATGATAATAGTAATAACTACTATCAATAATAACAATTACTAATAAAGATCATATAGAAATAGTGATAGTAAATAATTAAAAATCTTGATAAGAGATAAGGATAATAATATATAAAAGCCAATGTTAATATCTAAAAATATTTTGTATATATACTAATATTAATAAGTCGCAAATCAAGTTTATAAATAATAACAAAAAAAAAATCAGAGGAACCAAAGAAATGCTAGACAATTAAAATACAGTATTATAAGGTAGTGGATATTACAATTTACATGAGAAAACTTGATTGTTTATACATGATATCTACCTGATACTATTGTCCATGTTACTTAATTGCTGGGAAAATATTGTTACACGGTAACAACATCGTCATGTTATACTTGTTACATATTCCTGTTATACCGGTATCATGTTCAATGATATTATATATTCATGTTATATCGGTATCCTGATTACATGTTGATATTGTTACCGTGACTACATCTGAGTTATCCCAGTGATTCAAGTAGCATGCATATTAAGTAATCTTGATAAACTAATAACATGATATTAAATAACTTACACTGGGATTGGGGAGATTGATGGAGTAGATAGCATCTGTATTTTGGGTGGATCTAGGATTTAGGTTGCGCAGCCAAAAGAGGGTTCCACTGCAGGCTTCCCATGGAGTGACTGGCACCCCGTCCTGTTTCCTGTTCCTGTTATACATGTTATACATGTACCTATTCCTGTTATACATGTTCCTGACTACCTTGCGGTAGGTTCTGGTTCAGCGCCAGGAGTCTGGGCCGTGGTCCCGGGTATGCACGGACCCACCTAAAACACAGACAATATCTCCAACCGATCAGTTTCAATAACTGAGGACTTCGATTGGCATGTGTGGTAGGCGTAGTATGGGATGCGTCTATTACATGTGGCAATTGGTGTTCGCTGACATAATTAATAATGATAAACTGTTAATGTATTGTGACCAACCGTGATCACCTGACTATATATACATGTATAAATTATTATAGATTTAGGATTGTATATCAAACTAGGGACATATGTTAGGTTATATATTATGACATCAGTTGTTTGTTTACAGTTGTTTTACTTGTCTTTTATCTGCACGCTTATTCATGTTATTGTTATTCAGTTGTTTGTTTATCATGTTACTTAGTTATCCTATGTTTGCAGTTATCTTGTTATTATTCTGTACACATTATTTATATGCACGGGTAGTCCTCTTTACACACACACTCATTAGGTCGCTTTTGACGACCCTGGATTCGCACGTCCAGGGTATTGGACATTTTCTTATATTGTTCAGTTTTCATTAAGCTCGTACGCGTTACGAGAAGCTAGAGTCTCTTTTTCTGGATTATAGGTATTCTTGTTCTTTTATTCATGTTATTTTCTTATTCTATCTTTATCGCATCCAGTTGCCATTCTCTTTCCTTTATTCATCTGTTATCATTGTGATAGATATTTATATGTCATATTGCAGTGATATTGATTTATTATAGTAGATTTTATAACTTGTTCAGGTTATTTTAAGCTTAGCGTGTATGCGTGGGGTATTCCTCGCGTATATACGTCGCGACTCCGTTTCACGTATTTTAGGAAGCGGGGCGTGACACCCCCTCTCTGCACTCTCTCTAAACTCTCTCTCTCCATTTAACTCTCTCTTCTCTCTAATCACTTTCTCTATCTAGCCCTCTTCCTCCTCTCTCTATATCTGATTCTCTCTCTAACTCTTTCTTTCTCTAAAACTTTTTCTCTCTTTCTCTCTCTAACTCTTTCTTTCTCTCTCTAGATCTCTTTCTCTCTCTAACTTTTTCTCTCTCATAAAATATATATATATATTTTAATAAATATATAAATGTTGGTGCAAGTGTTCTAGTTTCTGGGATTCTAGAATTATGGTGATTTTCTGAAGTCTTTTTGGGCGAGTATCCTTGCCTCGTTTTTGGTTTCCCGCTTCGTCGGGTTGACTTGTATTTCGTTCTGTATTCGTATTTGTATTCATATTTTGTATTGGTCTGTACCCGTATATTTGTACGTGGCCGAGTGCCAGTTTTGTACATGTATATGCTTGTGATGAATGTTTGTACTAGGGTAGTTTATTTCCTATACATATACCATGCCTAATGATTAGTCTACAGTTCTGCATTATTATATCGTATTTCACTACCGATTTATGAATAATATAACATTTCTAATTGTGTTTTGGTCTACTTGGCAGATAAATCAAGAGTCTAGGGGCAAAAGGGTAATAAGAGCTTAATTAAACCCATTTCAGGTAATTAAATTCGCATTTCTTGGAGGCCAAGTAAGAGATTTTCTAGAAGATACATTGAATCTAAACCCTTGTGCATGTCAGATGAATATTCGGACGAAAATATCCGAATCTGAGCATATCTGGAAGGTCCCCGAAGCGTACCGAACCCACGTACCAAAAACAGGGACCTAGGTCCCTGGTATTGCTGTGAATACGTGGCTATGGCCGCGTTTCCAAAGTCGCGTTTTCGCGGCCCTTTGGTGGCCCCACGCGTCGATGTTCGACGCGTGGCCTCGTCTCATCTTCTGGAACCTCCTTTTACTTATAAATACTGCAGGGTTTGATCAAAACGCTAGCAGATTGAAAATATACTAGATTTTCTATCTTTTAATGTATTGTAGTGTAGTTGTTCTTCTTTCTTTTGTATTTTTATTTTCTTTTAGATTCATGTGTTAGGGCAGAGAGATTTATAGAGAGAAAGAGAGAGATTGCTTAATAGATGGTGACAATTTATGTAAAGGTGTCTCCTTTCTTCTCCATTGTAATCTTCTCCATCTTCTACATGATGCTTAGCTAATCTTTCTTCTCATGGCAATCTAACCACTAACCACTAACCATCTAATCACTTAATAATCCACATGAATCTAATAGTATCTACAAGGCCTTGCTCTTGCAAGAGCCATTGATGGCTTATGATGATAGATTCTAACATTCTAACATTTCTAACATCTTACTCACTAACTTGCTAACTTGCAATGTCTTCTTTATTTCATGCTCACCTCTAACCGATTTTGATGATCTAATAGTACCTTGCAACTTGTTATGTGGTATGGATGTGTTGAATGTAAAAGAACAATCTTATGTGTCATGCTTTGTATCGTCTCTTGAAGCCAATGACTACTAATGGCCAAGGATTCATGTGAGGCAACTATTACTAAGAGGCTAGCATACTTAGTGGAACAATTAGTAGTTAGTAGCCATGAGTTTTCTTTTATAGTTCTTTTCCTTCTTGTTACTTTGTTTTAAAAACAATTTTCAAAACCCTTTTGTCATTTTATTTTTACCAACTTCTTAGTTCATCTTTGTTCCATCTTCTTTTTGTTTTCAAACCACTTCTCTTTTGTTTTTACATCGTCGTCTTCATTGCCTTCTCTATCTATCATTTCTAGATTTCTTTTCTTTTTTTTCTCATTTTTTAACAAAGAAGAACTTGTTAATAACTGACGTGAATATAAATTGTTAATGTTTCTATTGCCTCCGCCTTGTGGATTCGATCCATTGAGCCAATGCTATAACGGAAGTATCGATGGAACATTAGCACACATACATAATTTTACTGATTTCATAAAACACACTTTTTCAAGTGCTTGTTCCATTCCGATCAAATTTTTGGCGTCGTTGCTGGGGACGAGAATGGTTTTATTTCACTTTTTGTTAATATTTTCTTTTCTGTTTTGGTGTGCAAGATAATCTTTACAGGAGCTTAACATTACAGAACAAACACTAATTTTGCATCTCCCTGGTCTAAAAAACAGGGACCCAGCTTCTAAAAGAAAAGCCGCGAAAACCTAACTTTTGCCGCGGATACGCAACGATTTTGTGATAATTGTGTATCTTGTTGTGCTGGGCTGTATTCACTGTAATATCTAGTTGATCTGTATTATTACTTCCCTGCTTTGATTGTCTGAACACTACAATAACTAACGAATTAAAATACGGTATTTTGGACGCTCTTAAAACGGTTTAGACATTTGCATTTAAGCACGTGTCAATTCAATTCCAATATACTATATTTTGTTCTGTTATTGTGATCTGGACTGAGGTGTACATATGACATTGCATATAAAATAGGACAAATACGTGGGTGATTTATTCGCTTTGTGTTATATTCTTGTCTATATTGCACACTTGCACGAATTGAAATTAAGGGCAAAACCCAATACAAGTTAAGGTATGGAGTTCATCACCCTTCCTTAACCAAAAATTACCTCCCCACTCACACAACCCAAGCCCTAATAATAATTGATAGACGTTGGCCCCTAGGGACATCTCGGACTGATTAAGAGATTGACCAAGGGTGAAACTTAATTGAATCATACTCTTGTGAAATCGGTGTCTAAGGCTGGGGATTAAGAGGTTACGCCTCGAAGATATCGTGGTTTGGCGTCCCGTTGCTTACGCACGGATACCTCTCATCGTATTTTGCCCCTACCTGACCGATTAGCTTGTGGTCAGATTCATACAACAACCTCCGCCGGGTAATCGCCCAAATAGGAGTCGTCTAAGTCTAGGTCAACCTTAATATTAGCTTGGTTTTGATTTTTTTTTTTATTTGTTTCTTTGTTTTTTCTTTCTTATTTGTGTTTGTTGTGAAATGGAATTCAAGGACAACAATTTTTTCAATCTTAACATGATCCATACTTCACATCAACCTCGTTGTCAAATAGCTCTAACCCAGTTTTGAATAACATGAACCAACCAAATAATCTAGATTGGATGTATTCGACTCAATATAACCCATACCGCTTATCTGATGACAACCTTTCAAAAATAATTTCAACTTTTCACAGAGTCAATGAAGATTCACCTCCCCCGCGTCAAATTTTCAGCCACTTTGTTCACATTTTCACAAATTTTACAATATTTATCTCCCAATTTTGCTTCCTATATTCCTGTTCTAGAACCACTAATATAAGAAAAATCTGAGTTAGAAAAGAGTATAGAAGCCAACCTGCAAGAGGCCGAACGACAATTTTAGAACATGTTGGCCTCCCCAATTTTACAATATTTTCAAGAGTCTTACTCAGTTCCACCTCGTCAAAATGATCAAACATCTATCTTGGAATTGACTGAGGAACTCTTGCGTGAGTCTGAGCGACAATCTCAAAACTTGTTGGACTCACAATCTTCATAATTTTTTCAAAATCAAGATTCCTACACTCCTTTTCTAGAACATCCACTTGAATAAATATCATATCTAGAAAAGAGTATAGAATCTTGTAGGAGTTCGCGCTACAATTTCAAAAATCTTCTGCCCAGTCAATCAATAGGTTGGAAACACAATTAAGTCAATTGGTTAGCATTTATAGGAATGAGGAAACTCTATCTTATCAACCTATGACCATTTCAGTTATCTCTAACTCTATTAATGTGACCCAGGACTCATGTTGTTTTAAAAACCAAGATTCAATTTTAGCACACTCATTTGAACTTGACCAAACTCCAAATTTTGAAAACCACATTGACTTTTGGCAAGTTATCCCTTTGCTGAAATTGAATTAGAAAATCAACGTGATCATGAACCTCAACTTGGTAATTCAATTTCACTTCCTGATTGAATATTAACTCCAGTATCTTTGCCTGATTTTAATCCTTTTTTCGAGTCAGTATTGGATCCTGTGCCAGTCCATCATGAAATTGAATCACCAATCATTTATGATCATCATATTGAACTTGACCAATTTCATACATTTGAATGTTCCATTGATAAATTGATAAGTTCTCATTTTTATGAAATTGAACTCAATAAGAAATGTGACTTTGATCCTCAAATTTGTGATCCAGTTCAAATTTTAAATCAATATTGACTCCTGTTTTGTTACTAACTTGAGCAACATTTTAGAGTCAGTTTTGGTTTCCATACCTGTCATTCTTGAACTTGAATCACCCATCTTAGTAAATCACATTCCATTGTGGGGGAATGAATGTGGATTTAAATTTCAACTTCTTGATTTGACCCGTTTCCTGAACTAATTTTGACTCCTGAACCTTTACTTGACTTAAGTCAAATTTTTCGAGTCAGTATTAGTCCTGTACTTCCTGAGTCCAAATCAAATATTTCCATCTTTTCACACTCCATTTTGGGACAAGGGTGTTGATAAAATTGACTCTGAAATTATTTTGAAAATGTAGAAATTTGATGGGGTGAAATTCATAATAAAAATCATTCATATATACATCATTTTAGTGGGTTGTATTACAAAGGTTTCTGGTGGGTTTCTCCGGACTCCACGCAAATTGGATTGGGCCGCATTTCGTAGACCAATCAGACTACCACCAGAACTACCGCCTTGAGGTGATTTTTCTTCCCTCTCTATTTATTTCATGCATACATACAGCACGATGCCAATGCATGAGATAAGTGTGGGGGAGGGTCTATTAACGTAGAGTTTTTAGATTTTCTTTCTTTTTCACTTCTTTTAGGATACTTTTAGAAATCTTCCCTTTTGTATAGGATTTTTCTCTTTATTTAAAAACTTTTTGAAATAAGAGACAATATTTTGATCTATTTTTAAAGAAAATTAAGATGATGTTAGAAACTATGGAAACCTTAATTATGACATCTTAAACCTAGTTAAAATAATAGATTTTGTTTAAAATTATAGGTTAAGTATAAAAGATTGAGGAGATAATTTATCTTGAATTTTTTGACTTAGATAGTTTGCACTTCACACGAACACAATGTTTGGAATCGAAACAAAGACCTAAAATGTCATAAAGTTAAAAAAATTAAAAAATATATATATGAAGGAAGAAAAATCACTTATTAAGCTGGATAACTATGCCTTAAGAAGCATGATTATTCATGCCTAAAGGTGATAATAAGGAACAAATAATCCCTCTTAGTTTTTATGGCCTTGTTTACTCGGCTCCTTAAACCCGAGAGATGTTTTCTCATCTGGTGCCCTAAGATCGTCCGGTCTGAGAGTCATTGGTTAAAAGCTCACTACCTGGGTGAACTAAAAAGCCTAAGAAAACTAAGAGAAGAAAAAAAGAATATATATATATATATATATATAAATGGCTTGATGGTTAGAGTTGAAATCCCAGAAATCTTCACTATCACAAGTGCATATTATCTAGGTTTTATGAAGGATAAAATATTCAATCCAATTTTGAATTCTTACCTTAATTGAAGATAAGATCTTGCATATTGACTAAGTTTAAGGGAGAATAATTTTGGTAGACTTATGATCTTAGATCGCTTATATTTTTACAAAAATATTTCAAAACTTGTCTCTCTTTCAAAATTCATTTTCAAAACACTAACATTTATTTTCTTTTCTTTATGGATTTTGTGGTGCAATCCGCTGAAAACTCTAAGGAGACAAAACTCCTCCTCTAGGGGTAACCTAGAGGTTTAACGGCTTGGTGCACACGCTCAATGCAATCGTGTCACCTGCGAAAATGATGTAATAACATTTGTAGTATAGTTTTTCTTTTCTTGTTTTGCTCGGGACGAGCAAAAGATAAGTGTGGGGTGTGATTAGTCTACAGTTCTACATTCTTATATCGCATTTTCCTACCAATTTATGAATATATAACATTTCTAATTGTGTTTTGGTCTACTTTGCAGATAAATAAAGAGTCTAGAGATAAAAGGGTAATAAGAGCTTAATTCAACGCATTTTTAGGTAATTAAATCCGCATTTCTTGTAGGCCAAGTAAGGGAGCTTCTAGAAGATACATTGAATTTAGACCCTTGCGCACGTCAGATAAGAATCTGGACAGAAATAACTAAATCTGAGCATATCTGGATAGTCTCCGAAGCAAAATGAACCCATGCACCAAGGACCCAGCTCCCTGGTATTGCCGTGGAAACACGGCTATGGCTGCATTTCCGTGGCCCTATGGTGGGCCCACGCGTCAATTTTCGACGCATGGCCTCGTCTCGTCTTCTGAAACCTTCTTTTGCCTATCAATACTACAGGGTTTGGCCGAAACAGAAGGAGATTGAGAAATAGGCTAGGTTTTCTCTCTTTTAGTGTAGTGTACGTGTTCTTCTTCTTTCTTTTATATTTTTATTTTCTTTTAAATTCATGTATTAGGACAGAGAGATTCAGAGAGAGAAAGAGAGAGATTGATGTAATAGATGGTGACAATCTATGTAAATATGTCTCCTTTCTTCTCCAATGTAATCTTCTTCATCTTCTACATGATGCTTAACTAAAATTTTCTTCTGATGACAATCTAACTGCTAATCACTAACTATCTAACCACTTACTTGATAATCCACATGAATCTAGTAGCCTCTACAAGGTCTTGCCCTTGCAAGAGCCATTAATGGCTCATGATGATGGATTCTAACATTCTAACATTTCTAACATCTAACCCACTAACTTGCCAACTTGTAAATGCTAACTTTATTTTATGCTCACCTCAAACCGGTTTTGATGATCTAATAATAGCTTGCAACTTGTTGTTTTTGAGAATTTGAAAACTATATTGAATTTCTCGAATCCGATTTTACCGAGCATCTTAAAATAATATTTCCTATTTTTGAGAATTTTTCGGAACGTTTCTAAAACAGTCGAATTTTTACCATATTTAAATAATAATATTATTTTTCGACATTTTCTTTTCTTACTTTTTCCTTCTCTACTCCCCTACTTTATACTCCCAGATATTATAATAAATAAATTTTTAATAATAAATTTTTATACTATTTTCTTTTCTTTCTTATTATTTTTTCCTTTTCTTTAGTTTTCTTTCTTTTCTTCTTTTTCTTTTCTTCTCCTTCACTCCACCCCCATGCCCTACTTCCCCCATTCCGTCGCTGCCTGTAGCAGTAGCCGGGCCATGATGGGCTGCTGCTGCAGGCCCTATTTCCCCATTCCACTGCCGCCTGCAGCAGCATGGGCTGCTGCTGCAGCCCCTCTGCTCCCTATCCATTTCATCATCACCATTTTCTTCTCTTTTCTATTAAAATCCTCCTTCTTCCTTCTCTTTTTCATTTCCAATTTCATTTCAAAACTCCTTCTCCTTCAAAATGAAACCACTCTTTTCATCACCACCACCGCCCCCCTGTAGCCGTCGGCCACCACTTCCCGCACACCTCCTCTCCACTCCTCCGCCTCCTTTAACCTCCACCAACCACCGACCACTTCCAATTTCAACCAAGCCTATCACCATCACTTTTCTTCCTCCTTCAAAATTCACCTCCATCTTCATCAAATCCACCGCTCCCACCACCCCATCATCACCTCCTCCTCCTCCTCCTCTAACTCCCCACCACCTCCAACAACCACCACAACCACCATAACCAGCACCACTATTAACTACCACCACCACTCCTCCACCAAACAATACCAAACCAAACGACTCCACTACCAACCTCCCCTCCTCTAGGGCAGCCGCGCCGCCCCCAACCTCCGGCAGCGTCGCCGCCGCCCTAGGGCCGTCGGCGGTGGCCGGCCGCCGGCCATCTCCCCCATCCCCTCCATTTCTTTCTTTCTTTCTTTCTTCTTCCTTCTTTATTTCTTTCTTTCTTTTCTTTTCTCTTTCTTTTCCTAAAATACCCACTTTCCTACATTCCCTAAAATATCCTCCACCTCACCCCCAAATTACTTTCCCATAATTACAATCATACCCTTTCCCTCTTAATTCCTATTTCCTCTTCAAAAATGCCCTATTCTCTCTCTCTCCTTACAACTTTCTCTCTCCTATCTCTCTCTCCTCTTTCATTCCCTCTCTAATATTTATATATATGTATATTTATATTTATATATTATAATATATAAATATGGGCTAGTGGCTTGCTCGCACGGTTCGCAAACTTCTCGGATTTTAACCCGGTATTTCATTCCAGTTTCAGGCGAGTGTTTGTATTATGCTTAATAACTGCTACTTTAATGTTTATAGCATGTGGATATCTTATTACTACCATAACATGCCTAATACTTGCAACTGTGATTTTTAGTACATGATTTCATATTATACAAGTTAAGATATGGTATTTACACCGACACTTGATATGTTATACTTGATAACTGATCCACGGCACTTGATATTAGACGCTGATACTTGATATGTCATACCTGACACCTGATCCTGACACCAGGTATATGGAACATGCTAACCCTTACTTGACATGCTTTCATGTGATACAAGTACATTGACCTGATATTGTGACACCTGACCCGACACTATCACCCCTGATACCTGTATTATATGGCATATTCATGACTATCACTTTTACGGAAACTTGGCATGATTATTATATTATTACCAGACATTTGGTACTCCTGAACTCCTGTGCTCCTGAACTCCTGTATACTTGAACCCCTAAAATGGGGAGACTCCTGACATTACTCCTGATATTAACTCCTGTTGACACACATAATAGGATAACCATGGATATTGGACTTTTGTGAATACCCTGTGGACATTATCATTTGATAATCTGTAATATTTAAACAACTTATACCGGGACGGGAGAATTGATGGGTACCGATATAGCTTCTGTGTTTATGGTGGCCATACAAATGTTGTACAACTAATTTCTAGGATTCGACCTGAAAATCACCAGACGCTTCCGTGGGGTGTACTGGTACCCCTACTCCCCTGCCTGCCTACCGGGTGTGCCATAATCCCATGGGTATATTCTTGTGGGGAGCGGTGACACTCTATTCCTGTTCGGACGTATACTAAGACTTTCGGGCATACCAACAATAGTAAGTCCAGGTACCTAGCGGTACGTTCCGGCTCAGTACTGGATACTCCTGGACCATTGTCCCGGGCATGTACGGGACTCATTCTAAATATAGTTCGTCGTTCCCTATCAATTTCCAATAACCAACCTCACTCGACTTGTATGCGGAAGTATAGGGTGCGGGCCATATACCGAAACATACAAATTGAACGAGTCTTAATAATAACTTGATAATTGACTTCATGCTACATGAATTTTATTGTCATTTTCATACTTGCTATTTATTGTAGTTACTCGATGCTTGCTAATTTGTTTACATGACATTTGCCCTGCTACACTTGCTTTTATTTCATGCCACATAAATTCTAATGTCATTTTCATATTTCACTATTTACTTTGGTTATTCCATGCTTATTGTTTTGGGTACATTATACTTGACCTGATGTACTTGCTTTTATTTGTACTTACCATTTGGGTTCTTCTTGCACTCATTGGGTTGCCCACTAACAACCCTGAATTTGCATGTCCAGATCTTGCAGCTTGGACCGAGGTGGACCCATCAGCTGAGGATCAGGCTTTCTTTGAGGAGCAGGCGGATCAGCCGCAGCTTCAACCTGTCTTTCCCCGCTCACAAGGTTCCCTCTTCTAGCTCGTGAGTCCTTATCTTTTGATACCCTGTGCAGTCTACTTTTGTACTATCTGGTGATGTAATATTTATGTAATATTATGTCACAATTAGTGATGACTGAGTACTTGTACTTTTATATTAGAATGTATATTATCACATATTTCTGCACTCTGATTCATGTATTATATGATGCTTAGCATACATGCGTGATCTTACCATCGTCCTGCGTATGTACGTCACAGTAGTGTCTCCGTATCCGTGGGATCGGGGCGCTACAGGTTGGTATCAGAGCCTAGGCTCTCACACCTTCAGTACAACCAGTCTACAGATTAATATTGAATTAATTTGCAACTAGGCCATATGAGTCATTACTATACATTCAAATTACAAGTACAAAGTTATCTATTCTTTCCTTGAAATCCATCCCTTAATTTCTGAAATCTCATAATTCTGTCACCTTCAGTCGGCTCGAATATGGAGAGGCGGGGGACACGTAACGGTCCTGGCACTTCTCATGACGGTCCGTATGGGGAGAACGACATGATGAGGATACTTCAGGGGATGATGAATAGCCAGCAGCAGTAGATAGAGCTCTTGCGATAAGGATTGTTGACTGCACCCCAAGAGCAGAGGCCGGGTACTGTATCAGATTTCAGGAGATTGTAGCCGGCAGAATTTTCGGGCACGGAGAAGCCCGTGGATGTAGAGTAGTGGTTGATCGACATGACTGATCTTCTGAAGGCGTCCAGAATTCCTGGTGAGAACAGGTGGAAGTGGCCAAGATCCAGCTGAAAGATGTGGCGAGGACTTGGTGGCTAGCCGAAGAAGCGAGACTGGAGAAGCCCATCTCTTGGAACCAGTTTTCGAAGGGCTTCAATGAGAGGTTTTTCCCTGCAATGACTCAGAAGGAGATGGAGAAGCAGTTTATTAGGCTGCAGCAGTGGAATCGATCAGTGGATGAGTATGCTGCTGAATTCCTAAGACTTAATCAGTTTGCACCATATATGGTGGCCGACGAGGAGAAGAGAGCTAGCAGGTTCCAGCAAGGATTGAGGGTGGATATCCAGATGTTGCTTATACCCCATCAACTGAAGACATACTCCCAAGTTCTTTCTATAGCTCGTGATGTGGAGCAGGGGTTGGAAAGAAGAGAAGAATCGAGCTGCAACACAAGACTACGAAGCGTCAATTCCAGCATGTGAACAGAGGGAATCCAGTCAGATCTTTTGGTGCCCCAGTAGCCAAGTGGTCATTTCAGCCTCCTTCTCAGCAGCTTGTGTGTGGGTATTATCAGAAGCCTGGACATAATCAGCGCAACTGTCGTATGGCCAATGGGCTGTGTTTGGCTTACAGATCAGGCAACCACTCAGTGGGTGAGTGTCCATTCAAGAAGACATGGAATGCAAATCTAGCACCACCAGCACTTCCAGCATGAGTGACACTACCAGCACCTCCAGCACGAGTAGCTCCCCCAGCATTTTCGGATGAGTAGGAATCCAGGGCCTACAGAGAGGAGCTCTACTTCCTCCCCAGCGTCGGACTCTCGGTCAGGCTCAGAGAGGACCTAGCACTGGAGTAGGCGCGGGAGAGGCCAGGCCTACAACTTGATAGCCGAGGAAGTTGAGGCATTATGAGAAGTAGTGGCAAGTACAATCTTGGTCCACTCAGTTCCAGTCTTATCACTCTTTGACTCAGTGCATCACATTGCTTTATATCCAGTAGATTTATTGCTTTGCATTCTATACCCCTAGTATGTATGGGTGACCAGTGGGAATTAGTATGGGGGATGGGATAGTCATTATTAACAAGATTTGCAAGGCGTGCAATGTGGAGTTATATGGCAGAAAGTTAGAAGCCGACATGTTTGTACTGGACACTGGAGAGTATGATGCGATCCTAGGCATGACTTGGCTTAACAAGTATCATGTGGTGATCGACTGTCAGAACAAGAAGGTGATCTTCAGAATTCCACACCAACCAGAGTTTCAGTTCTTTAGAGAGGCAAGTCCCTCAGGAAGGAGGATCAACTGATTGTGTCACTATAGAAGATAAGAAGAAGACGGTGTCAGTGTGGAATAAATTCCTAGATGTATTTGAGGAGATATCAGGACTTCCACCTGACAGAATTATGGAGTTCTCTATTGACATTATTCCAGGAGCGACTCCCATCTCTAAAGTATTGTACCGGATGGCACCAACAGAATTGGCAATATTGAAGGAGCAGCTGCTGGATTATTCGAGTAAGGGTCTGATTAGACCGAGTACTTCACCTTGGGGAGTACCAGTGTTGTTGGTAAACAAGAAAGATGGTGCAAGAGATTCTGCATTGATTACAGAGAATTGAACAAAGTCACCATTAAGAACAAGTTCCCTTTGCCAAGGATTGATGATTCCTTTGATCAACTTCGTAGGGCCCAAGTATTCTCAAAGTTAGATCTGCAGTCAGGGTACCATCAGTTGAAGGTAAAGAAGGAAGACATCCAGAAGACGACATTTAGGAGTCGCTATGGTCATTATGAGTTCTTAGTTATGCCCTTTGAAGTTACAAATGCCCCAGTAGTCTTTATGGACTTGATGAGTAGAATCTTCTCACCATATTTGGATAAGTTTATGTTGGTGTTCATTGATGATATTTTGATTTATTCTAAGAATGAAGAGGATGTTGGCCCAAAGGCCTTCCACCCTAGTTTTGATGATGATTAACTCATGTAGTTATGTTTACTAATAATCTTGTGATTTTAGTTTCAGATCATTAAGAAAGATATTAGTTGGTGATTGCTTCAAAAAGATGAGTTTAGAAGCCTTCACATGGTGATTCCCGTGCCCGAGCATCAAGATCATACCTTTGCACTCGGTGGATCACGTTTGGGATCGAGTCGGCTTGAAGATGGAAGATCGTCAAGAAGACTTAGGTATCCTAGTTTAGTGTGTTAAATCCATTTGTAAAGCTTAGTATAGTTGATATGCTCAAGTGCACAACACACACGTTTTATGTTTGGTTTTCATGAATAGTTGATCAAAACAAGTTTAAATAGTTTATATGTATAATAGATGTATTCTAGTTATACATACATGCTTAAACTTCCTATACAAACTTATTTTGACTTTCCTATTCATGTATTGAAAAATACAAGTTTGATAAAATACAAGTTTTGGTTTTTGGTAAAAATGTTTAGAAACAAAAATGGTTTCATATGCTTGATATTTGAGTTGAAATTTTTATCACATGTTTATATATCAATGCAATATGATAAAAACATTTTTGGGTATTTTTACAAGACTTAAAAAGATTTTCTAAAATATTTTAACATGTGTTTTCTGTTCCTGAACAGTGGCTGACAGGCAAGGACGGCCGACCGCACGGGTCGACCGTATCAAGGGCCGGTCGACCCTTGCGGTCGACCGACGTGCACAAGCCTGTGCACGTTTGGCAGTCACAGGGACGGTCGGCCGGGCGGCCGACTGGACCTGAGAGCAGTGCTCTCTGTTTCTTTGGGTCGACGGGTGGTCGACCGGGTTTGCCCAACGGTCATATTTCAGACCGTTGGCGGTCGGCCGGGCGGCCGACCGGTAGCCTGTTAGGCTGCCAGATCAGCCTAACGGCTAGTTTCTGGTTTGGCCTATATAAACCCTATTTCTTGGGATTTTGGCTAAGGTTTTTAACAAGAAAAATTTCCAGTTTTTCCAGAGTTTAAAGAAGTTTTCAAAGAGTTTTAAAGCTTAAAAGTTTTCATCTTTATTGTTTTCAAGGGTTTGGAAATTCAAAGAAAAATAGGTTTTTGGGATATTGCTTTAGATCTTCATTTCTATCATATTGCAAGTGTTTTCCCAAGGATTTTTCTTTGTTATCTAATTTCCAAACACCTGATTTCCACACTTGAGCTATCATCTATCCTATTCTATTAGGATCCTTGTTTTGTGGAAAAGAGAAAAAGGAAAGAGGTTTGTGGTTGAGATATACCACTTGTTGTAAATCTCTTGATTTCTTGTATCCCTCTTGGTGAGGTTGATTTGGTTGGTGTTTGCTCCCTCTTTGGTAGAGGTTGAGATTGTGGTTTGCTTCCTTTTGGTGAGGTGGAGTTGGTTGTTGGTTTGTATCCCTCAAGTGTGAGGTGGATCGGTTGTGTTTGGCTAAGGGCCTACCCCTCTTGTGTGAGGTGGTGTTTGTATTGAGAGAGGAGTTTGGTACTCCCTTGTTGTAACAAATCCTCTTCGGTAGAGGTTCCCTCGGTGGGAGATAGTGGATTGGAAATCCTTCACGGTGGTGAAGGCGGGGATGTAGAGCTAGGGGCTCGAACCTCGAAACATATCTTGGTGTTAGCGTTTGATCCATTGTCTCTCTAATCTCTCTCTCTCTTTTATATTGTGCATAGCATCATTCATATCATACATATCTATTTGCTTGTGTTATCCTTGCATTGATTCATATTGCTTATTCATTATATGGTTGGATTGCTTGTGTGTGTGCCTCACTTGTACTTAACCACAAGAGCTTCACATAGCACCTCAACCCATTAAAGGGGAATCAAGAGGAGTTAGTCTAGAGCCCTTCACGGGGAATTTGGCTACACTTGTGTGTTGTACTAAGTGTGTTGCAAAATTTGTTTAAGCTTCCGCATTTAGCGCATTTAGTTCCTAGATTAGCATTATCACCTATTCACCCCCCTCTAGGTGATTTACAATTGGCATCAGAGCACTTTCAGAGGAGCATGCAGAGCATCTGAGGGTGTACTACAGACACTCCGACTTGAGCAACTTCATGCCAAACTTAGTAAGTGTGAGTTGTGGCTGGAGAGTATAGCATTCTTGGGCCATGTTGTTTCTAAAGAAGAATTTTTGTGGATCCTAGCAAGATTCAGGCAGTAAAGGATTGGCCAGCTCCAAAGTCAGTAACAGAGATCAGGAGCTTCATTGGATTAGCTGAATATTACGAAGGTTCGTGTAGGACTTCTCTAAGATTGCAGCTCCTTTGACCAAGCTTACCAGGAAGGGAGAGAAGTATATATGGACTGAAGAGTGTGCATCGCTTTTGAGGAGTTGAAGAACAAGTTGATTTCAGCTCCAATCTTGAAGATACCCTCAGGGACAGGAGGAATGGTTGTATACAGTAATGCTGCAGGAAAGGGTCTTGGATGTGTATTGATACAGCGTGGACATGTGGTAGCTTATGCATTCAGGAAATTAAAACAACATGAGAAGAACTACCCAACGCATGATCTAGAACTGGCAACTGTGATCTTTGCGTTGAAGATATGGAGGCATTACTTACTGGGTAAACGAGTGTTGATATACACCGATCACAAGAGCTTGAAGTACATTTTCACCCAGAAAGAGTTGAACATGAGGCAGAGACGATGACTCGAGTTGATGGCAGATTATGATAAAGATGCAGTACCATCCTGACAAGGTTAATGTTGTACGGATGCCTTGAATAGGAGACCTGAAGCCAACATGATCTGCTCACTCATAGAGAGGAGTTACTCAAGGAGATGAGGCGGCTAGACTTGATGGTGATTCAGAAGGCCAGTGGGTCCATGCAGTTGATGGCATTTTAGATCCAGCCGAAATGATGGAGGAGATCATAGAAGCACAAAAGAAGATCCCAGATTGCTGAAGTTCAGGGAGCAAATGGAAGCGGAGCTGAGGTCAGATGTTTGCATACATACTGATGGTGCACTCTATTTTAGGGGTAGAATTTTTCTGCCTCAGGGGGAGATTAGACAGAAGATCTTAGCCAAGGCCCACAGCTCAATACTCTATACACCCTGGAGGAACTAAGATGTATCAGGATCTGAAGCAACATTTCTGGTGGAATGCGATGAAGAGAGAGTCGCATAATATGTGGCGAAGTGTCAGTGTATCAGCAAGTGAAGGCTGAACACCAGAGACCAGCTGGATCACTACAGCCTTTGCCAATACCAGAATGGAAATGTTATATGGATTTTGTCACCGCTCTACCCCACAGTCTAAAGGGGAACAATGCAGTATAGGTGGTTGTTGACCGTCTCACTAAATCATCACATTTCATACCATTCAGAGTGGGACAATTTACAGAGCTTCTGGCAGACAAGTACATGAGGGAGATAGTTCGGCTGCATGGAGTTCCAATTAGTATGATGTCGGACAGAGACACGAGGTTCAGATCTCGCTTCTGAGAGAGCCTTCAAGAGAGTCAGGGGACCCGTCTGAAGTTTAGCACATCTATCATCCAGAGACAGAAGGACAGTCCGAACATACTATTCAGATCCTAGAAGACATGTTCAGGGCTTGTATGATCGACTTCAAGGAATCATGGGAAGATCATCTATATTTGGCAGAGTTTCCTACAATAACAGCTATCAGGCGAGCATCAAGTGTAAATCACCTAGAGGGGGGTGAAAAGGTAATGGCTAATCTAATGGTCACTTAATGCCAAATAATGCGGAAGTGTAAACTATTATGACCTAAACTAAACTCTTACACTAAACACTACGTATAACACAAGAGTGTTGCCGAATTCCCGTGAAGGGCTCTGGACAAACTCCTCTAGATTCCCCTTGAATGGGTTGAGGTGCCGCGTTGGCTCTCTTGGTTAAATACAAGTGTTAGCAAACAACCCAAGCATGTATATCAATTAGCACAATTGTATATCAAGCATATAAAGATGAGCATAATAAAAGTATGCAAGATATAAACAAGGGACAAAGAGAGAGAGAGAGAGAGAGAGTGAGCAATCGCAAACACAAAGGGTTTGTTTCGAGGTTCGAGCACACTTGCTCTACATCCCCGCCTTCGACACACGTAGGATTTCCACTAAGCTTGATCCCAATGGATCTCTCCTTGGTGCCGCAACACCTACAATCCCTCGGACTCCCTAGTCCCGTACACACACAAGCCCACTGGCTCGCCGAGGCCGCACCTCAAATAAGAGTTCGCACCCGAACCCGAAACAACCGAGTCCTCACTAGGACCTGAAACAATGCGAACACAATCGTCCGCCTTCTCAAAGAACAACGTAAAACTTTGGTGATCACAACTCTGATCACCTAAAATCCTCTCACAAAAACACTCCTATAGAATGAATATGTCAATGGGTTGCTCAAGTGCTTGTGAGAAAAAACAAGGATGAGAATGGTGGAGGAAAACTCAAAGAATCTCTTTTAACACTCTAGATAAAATCTTCCTTTTGATAGGAAATATTTGCTCTCAAATATGTGGAGAAAACCTCTGAAAAGAATAGGAAAAACTGGCTCTAAAAGTCTCCAAAATCTTGGTGAAAAACAATGCCCAAACCCCCAAATTATAGGCTGAGAAAAACTAGCAGTTGGGGTTCTGTCAGGCCTAACGGTCGACCGTCCGGTCGGCCGGCCAACGGTCATATTTCAGACCGTTTGAGCCATCGGTCGACCGGGCGGTCGACCGTGCCAGGATACAGAGAGCAATCTCTCTGTCCGGTCGACCGCACGGTCGGCCGGGGCCTTTCCAGAGAGCAGAGCTCTCTGGACGGTCGACCGGGTGGGTCGGTCGGCATCCTGCAGAACTGGCGTGCACGTCTGTGCACGTCGGTCAAACGGGTCGGTCGACCGACTTCAGCTCTAGTCGACTGATCAGTCGACTAGTCGACTGGCTGAAGTCTGAAACAGAAAAACTGGGATTTAAAACTTGGTCTTTTTGGCTCACATAAATCCCATAAAATACTTAAAATCTACAAAAATAGTTTACCAATATACTTTGATAAACAAACATGCTTGCATAAAATCAAGGCATGTTATAAATGATTTGGACTATTTTTGTAATATGAAAATATTGGCTCAATTGAAAACTTGTATTTTTCTAAAACTTATTTTCCAAACTTCTTCATGATATAAAACAAGATATTTTGAATTCATTAAAGCATAGTGTGTATGGATATGATCCACTACACAAATAAGATATCTATGTTTTGACATTAAGCATTAAACATGATATTTAGTCTTTATCCAAAGTCATGTTTAAAACAACTTTTCTAAAATGAAATCTTTTATGAAAAACTAAATCAAGAGTGTGTGTGTGATATATACTTGAGCAATCCACCAACTATTCTATCCTTTACATTTTATCTAAAAAAAAAAATCTTACTAAACAAACCTAGACACAAGTCTTCATCTTTTTGAAGTCTTCACTTGAAGCCTTCTCATCTTCTTGACTTGGTCCAAAACACGATCCAAACACGATCACTAGCTCGTTGGATCAAACCGTGTAAGCTCCAAAACTTGACTTTAAATCCTTTGTTGAAGCTCCACACCTACTAAGATCTTGATAACAAATCTGTCACTAATTAAACACAAGATCATTAGTATACATAACTACATGAGTTGATCATCATCAAAACTAGAGTGATGGGCCTTTGGGCCAACAATCTCCCCCTTTTTGATGATGACAAAACTTATGAAGTTATATATGCATGGATTAAAGTAAAGCTCCAAAGAAGCTCCCCCTTAACTCATGCATACCAAATAAACAAAATAAATATGCAATGAGGCACATAAACATGTATGCAAATGTAGGAGTAAACATGCTAATCAAGCATAAAACAAAATCACAAAATCTTTTTCTCCTATTTGTAAAACAAAACATATATGCATAAACATAAATTCTTTTATAAAAAACATGCATATATACCAAATACTTCTCCAAATACTCTCCCCCTTTTTGTCAATGATCAACAAAGGGGTTAAGGTAAAAACAAAACCATCAAATCTTTCTCCCCTTTTTGTCATAAACAAAGAAACCAATAAGGGGTGTAAACAAATAAGTCAATAAAAAAATATATGCGATATAACTCATGAAGAGGAAGACGGTAAAGTAACTTCCCTACATATATACATTACATGAAAGAGGGATGACAAGCCCTAATTCACATAACGTATAATATGTAATGCATAAAAGGAGATGTGAAGCTCCCCCTACACACGGTGTACCACATAAAGAAGAGTTGTCAAGCTCCTCAATATGCAATACACTCATCATGAATCTATATGTAGAAGAGATATTAAGCTCTCCTTGCATATAGGCAATACAAATCAAAAATTTTGAATTTTTCTTATAAAACAAAATTTTGAATTTTCTCAATAAAACAAATCTTGAGAATTTTTATTAAAAGAAATTATATTTCAAGGTATATGTATGTTTTGACAACACAAGAAGTATACATACATATCCCTAAACACAATTGAGTCCATATATATAGATTTGCAAGAAAGGCAAATGACTCAAGAGGTATACATGTATATCTTAAAGTTTGGCAAAATAAACATCTACATGAAATGAAAGCACATGATCATAACACAAATCCAAAATGGGAATACAAGTTTAAAAATGTAAGGATCATCAAAACTAGGCTATACTAGCACACCTAATGGGCACAAATAAGCAATCAAACCCAACCATATATAGATTTATTTGTGACCCACAATATGTATAAGTATAAATCCTAGTGTTGACAAAAACTAACACTTAAACTAATATTCAATTCAGGGAGCATCAAATCTTGAGAACACAAAAGAATTTATCCATATGATTGAAGTAAAGTAGGATCATGTGGACTACTAATTTGAAGAATAAATACTAGTATAAATTGATTTTTGAAAAACTAGTTAAAGATCCTTCAAAATATAATAAATCATATGTTTTCATGAAATAAAACTAAATACACAAAATTTACACTCATAGATATAAAGCTCAAAAATATGTCCATGAAACTAAGTCATGACAAAATAAATAAAGTGAGAGTGTTCAAAAATCATGTAAATAACATTTTCATAAAAATAGACATTGAAGCTCAAAAAGATCATAAGTCTCATTTTTAGCAAAACAAAAAAAACATGAAAAATCATTTTTCATTAAAACACTAATCTTCATGGTATATGTATGATTTATTCAAAACTAACAATATACATACATATCCCAAACATAAAAAAGTCTATCAAATGTGTTTGCATGAAGCAAGAGACTCACGGGTATACATGTATATTTATTAGATTTGAATTAAAAATATATATACATGAAGTAAAATCATAAAATTGGGCAAAGCATGTATAAATGGAAGAATCATCAAAACTAGGTTATACATGTGCATATAGTGGGTACAAATGAGCATAAAGTGCAAACGTATATGAATCAATTTGTTCCTCACTATTTGTACATGTATAAATACAAGTTTTAATTGAATCTACATCTAAACATGAATTTACCACATGAAGCACATAAAACAAATGAACATGCTAAAATTATGACATATGAACAAGTATGTAAATAAACTAGGAGTTTAGAAATTGTTACCAACTTCAAAGCTCCAAGCATGGTGGTTTTTCCCACCAACACCTTGATAGCGGTGCTCCAAATATGTGACCTTTTAGTTCAAGTGCACCCACCATCAAGGCACCAAATCTCTCACGTTTTGTGAGAACTCTCACCTACATCAAATATACAAGGTGGGGATTTTGGTACCCATATTTTCTTGGGTCCTTTGGGGTTAGTCTTGTAAGGAACCCAAAAACTTTTATTATTAGCAAAATTAAAATGATGCAACTTGTCATAACAAAATTTTGCTAAATGGCCTTTGCGGCCACAATGTGTATATGTGTACACCTTAGGATGCTTCTGTGTAGAAGTGTGATCATGACGTGCAACATAAGCATATGCATGATGATGTTGTGCATGAATGTGTGGAGTTTGTTTCTTTGAAAACATTGACTCCAACCTAGTATGGTTAAATGCACAAGAGTTCAAAGTTGAACTCAAACAATCCATTTTATTTTTCAAATCTTTAATCTCATTAGTGGTGGCATGTAAAGCATGATGAGATAAATAATCATTTTTCTTTTTCTTTTGAAAAACATCTTTTCTTTTTCCACAAATTTTCTTTTTAAAGACTTATTTTCTTGAAAAAAACAATTCCTTTTGTTTTTCCACCAAATCAATTTTATTTTTCAAAGATGTGTTTCCTTCACAAAGATCACTCAATTTAGAAAGCAAGGAAACATTCTCATTTTTCAAATCTTCCTTTTCTTTTCTAAGCATGCAATCTTGTTTCTAAATGAATCTTGTTCTATATGCATGCAATCAAAATTCTTTTTCAAATTTTTATTTTCTTTCTTAATCATGTCATATTTTTCAAGAAGGAGTTGACAAAAAGTGGTAAGCTCATCATATGACATGTCCTCATCATCTAACTCGGATTCGGTAGTTACCTCAAGGGCGTTATCCCCTTGGACCATATAGCACTTGTTGGAGACGTCACTTCTAACATCTGAGTCACTCCCCGCATAGTATTGATCATTTTCGCCAAGGGGGAGGAGGGTGTTCCAAACTACAAAAGCCAAATTAAGATTAGCAACCCTACATAAATAAGCATCATTTAGGGTAGATCTTAAAGCATGTAGGGCTTTGTATTAGCCTCACTATTCTTACCATTTAAACAATAAGCATTATTAGTAGTGGCAAGATAAACATTATAACCTAAGGCTTTGAGGTACAAAGACATCTTAATCTTCCAAATTTGGATGTTAAGAATGTCAAAGGTGGTGGTGACATGAAGTCCATGGTGTGTGTACAAAATATTGTGATTAGCCTAAATGAGGATCTTTAACTCTAGGTTGTAAGACCTAAAATCAGAGCACTTGGCTCTGATACCAATTGTAAATCACCTAGAGGGGGGTGAATAGGTGATGGCTAATCTAATGGTCACTTAATGCCAAATTGAAAAACACCTAGAGGGGGGGTGAATAGGTGTAAATGCTAATCTAGAACTAAATGCAAAACTAAGTGCGCTAAATGCGGAAGCTAATGCAAATCTTGCACAAACTTAATACAACACAACAAGTGTAGCCGAATTCCCCGTGAAGGGCTCTGGACTAACTCCTCTTGATTCCCCTTGAATGGGTTGAGGTGCTATGTGAAGCTCTTGTTGGTTAAGTATAAGTTAGGCACACACACATGCAACCCAAGCAAATACAAGATATAGCAATATGAAATATGCAAGGCAATACAAGCAAATAGATATGATATGGCAATATGAATTATGCTCAACACAAGCAATATATGATATGAATGAGGTATGATGCTTTGCACAAATAAATGAGAGAGAGAGTTGAGAGATATTGGATCAAACGCAAACACACGGATATGTTTCGAGGTTCGAGCACCCTTGCTCTACATCCCCGCCTACACCACCGTGTAGGATTTCCAATCTACTATAGGAGTACCGAACTCCTCTCTCAATGCCACCGAGGCAATACAACCACAATCCACCTCTACCGAAGAGGGATAAGGCCCGTAGCCAATACAACCAACACAATCACCTCTACCGAAGAGGCATCCAAACTCAATACCACTCTGATCAACCTCTACCAAAGAGGGATACAACAAAAGTAAGGAGGGTTTACAACTTAGAGGCTTAACCTCAAACACTTCTCTTTTTCTCTCTTTTCCACAAAACAAGTATCCTAATAGATTAGGATAGTATGATAGCTCAAGTGTGGAAACAAGGTGTTTTGGAAACAAGCAACAAAGAAAAACTAATTGGGAAGTCTCTTATAAAAGATAGAAAATGAAAGATCAAATCAAAATCCCAAAACCTAGTTTTCTTTGATTTTCAAAAACCCAAAACAATAAAGATGAGAAGTTTAAAGCACAAAACTCTTTTTAAAACTCTTTTAAACACTTTAGAAAACTGAAATTTTTTTCTTGTAAAAACCTTGCCCAAAAACCCAAAGAGATGGGGTTTTTATAGGCCCATCAGAAAACTAGCCGTTAGGCTGATGTGGCAGCCTGACAGGCTGACGGTCGACCGGCCCGATCGACCGCCAACGGTCTGAAATATGACCGTTGGGCAACCACAGTCGACCGGCCTGGTCGACCCAAACAAACAGAGAGCTCTGCTCTCATCCCGGTCGACCGTCCCGGTCGACTCCAAACGTGCACTGATTTGTGCACGTCGGTCGACCGGCCCGGTCGACCGACTTCACCCAAGTCGACTAGGTCAGGTTGACTAGTCGACTGATTGAAGCCTGGAACAGAAATCTGGGTCAGAAAACACTGTAAAATATTTTTCTAAAAATCTTTTAACACTTCTAAAAATCCACAAAACTTGTTTTAACATTTTATATTAAAACACAAACTTGTGATAAAAATTTCAAGACATATATCAATCATATCAATTCATTTTTGAGTCTTGCAAATTTTATCAAAAACAAAACTTGTATTTTTATCATACTTGATTTTCAATACATGAATAGGATAGTCAAAATAAGTTTGTCTAGCAAGTTTAAAGCATGTATGTATATCTAGAACATATCTAATATACATAGAAATAAGGTAAACTTGTTTTGATCTACTATTCATGAAAACCAATTCCAAAACATGAAAACGTGTGTGTTTTGTGCACTTGAGCATATCAACTATACTAAGCTTTACAAATGGATCTAAAACACACTATCTAAACTATGGATACCTAAGTCTTCTTGATGATCTTCATCTTCAAGTTGACTTGCTCCAAAACTCCATCCATAGGCTAGGCAATGTGTGATCATGAAGCTTTGGCCCTGGAATCACTATGAAAAGCTTCTAAACTCCTTGTTGAAGCTAATCACCAACTAATATCTTGATTAATGATCTGAAACTTAAACAACACAAGATTATTAGTAAACATAACTACATGAGTTAATCATCATCAAAACTAGGGTGGAAGGCCTTTGGGCCAACAATCTCCCCTTTTTGATGATGACAAAACTCATAAAGTTATATATGCATGGATTAAAGTAAGCTTCAAAGAAGCTCCCCCTTAACTCATGCATAAACAAATAAACATAAGATATGGAATGAATGTACATAAATATGTATGCAAGTATGGAGATAAAACATGCAATAAGCATAAATCAAAATCTTTTTCTCCTATTTGCAATACAAAAATATATGCATAACTAACAAGGAAGACAAATACTTCTCCCCCTTGAGCAATGAAAACATGCATATAAACTCTAATACTTCTCCCCCTTTTTGTCAATCATCAACAAAGGGTTCAAAGTAAAATCAAATCAAACAAATTTTTCTCCCCCTTTTTGTCAAAACAAAAAGATCAAGAAGGGGTAATACAAATCAATCAATATGCGATATACATCCATGAAGAGGAAGACGCTAAGTTAGCTTCCCTACATATATGCATTACATGAAGAAGGGATGACAAGCCCTAACTCACATAACACATATTATGTAATGCATAAGAGGAGATGTGAAGCTCCCCTACACACGTATATCATATAAAGAAGAGTTGTCAAGCTCCTCAATTTATAATATACTCAACATGAATCTATATGTAAGAGAGATGTTAAGCTCTCCTTGCATATAGGAAATACAAATCAAAAATTTTGAATTTTTCTTTAAAATTTGAAGCTTTCTTAATAAAACACATTTTGAGATATCAAATCAACATAATTTTTTATTTGATATCAATCTTGAAAACATATTGCATAAGCTTTAAGAATTACCAATAGAAGTTGAATTTAGCTTAGCAAATAGATCACATATATGTATGAAAAGATAATACCAATAAAAATTGATATAATTTAAATTTGAAAGCATTCATACATACAATCAAGATATGAGTATATACAAATCATATTGATACCAATTGAAATATCCAATGATACCAATTGAAGAGTAAGCTTATCATATACTCTATCAAATGAAGAGATTGCACTAGTTAATATGAAAATGTTTTAAAAACTAGTACGAAATCCTTCAAGCAAGGAATAAAGCAAAAAGAAATGTCAATAAATCTCAATTTTCCTTTAAATCATTACACATTTTTTAATTATTAAAAAAATTTATATTTCAAGATATATGTATGTTTTGACAACACAATAAGTATACATACATATCTCTTAAACACAATTGAGTCCATATAAATAGATTTGCATTAAGGCAAATGACTCAAGAGGTATACATGTATATCTTAAAGTTTGGCAAAATGCACATATACATGAAATGAAAGCACATGATCATAAATCAAATCCAAAAAGTGGGAATACAAGTTTAAAGATGTATGTATCATCAAAACCAAGCAATACAAGCACATTTCATGGGTTCAAATAAGCATTCAAGCACAAATATAAATAGATTTATTTGTGGCCCATGATATGTACAAGTATAAATCCTAGTGTTGATAAAAACTAACATTTAAACTAATATTCAATACATGAAGCATCAAATCTTTAGAAAAAAATAGAATCATGTGTCAATCTCAAAGACTATTTGAAGAATAAATAACTAGTATAAATTGTTTTTGAAAAACTAGTTAAAGATCCTTCAAATATATCAAATCCTATGTTTTTCATAAACATAACTAGATATACAAAAATTTAAGCACTCATGGTCTATAAGGCTCAAAATATTTTTAGCAAAAGTGTGAGTGTTAAATGATCATGTAAATAGCATTTTTATGAAAATATTCAATGAAGCTCAAAAAGATCATAAGTCACATTTTTAACAAAAATACGAAAAATCATTTTCATCAAAACACTAATCTTCATGGTATATGTATGATTAATCCAATCCTAACAATACACATACATATCCCAAATCTAAAAGAGTCTATTAATGATGTTTGCATGAAGGCAAGAGACTCACGGGTATACATGTATATTTATTAGATTTGAATTAAAAATACATATACATGAAGTAAAGCATAAAGTAGGTAAAACATGTATAAACAAGAATCATCAAAACTAGATTATACATATGCATATAGTGGATACAAATGAGCATGAAGTTCAATTATATATGAATCAATTGTAATTCACTATTTGTACATGTATACATGCAAGTTTTGATAAAATCTACATTTAAACTAGTTCATACCACATGAAGCACAATAAATCATAAAACATGAACATGCTATATGATATATGAAATTAAAAGCATGTACATAAATAAAATAGGAGTTTAGAGATTGTTACCAACTCCAAAGCTCCAAATATGGTGGTTTTTCCACCAAAGCTCCTTAATAGTGATGCATCCCAAAAGTATGTTCATCATGTCCAAGTGCATTCACTACCAAGGCACCAATCCTCTCACGTCTTGTGAGAGCCCTCACCTACATCAAAAGCAAATGGTGGGGGTTTTGGTACCCATATTTTCTTGGGTCCTTTGGGGTTAGACTTGTAAGGAACCCAAAATCTTTTATAATTAGCAAAATTTAGAGAATTAATATTATCATAACAAAACTTTGCTAAATGGCCTTTGCGGCCACAATGTGTACATACGTACACCTTAGTATGCTATGTGTAGGTGTGTGATCATGGTGTGCAACATAAGCATGATGATGTGCATGAATGGATGGAGTTTGTTTCTTTGAAAACAAGGACTCCAATTTAGTATGATTGAATGCACATGTGCTCAAATTAGAGCTCAAACTATCTATTTTATTTTTCAACATATTTATCTCATTAGTGGGGCATGTAAAGCATGATGAGATAAAGAATCATTTTTCCTTTTTTTGTGAAACAAATTCCTTTTCTTTTTCACAAATCTTTCTTTTTAAAGAATTATTTTCTTGAAAAACAATTTCCTTTTGTTTTTCCACCAAAACAATTTATCCTTCAAAATAGTGTTCCCTTCACACAAATCATTTAATTTAGACATAAGGGAAACATTTTCATTTTTCAAATCATCTTTTTCTTTTTCTAAACATGCAATTTTAGTTTTAAAAGAATTGTTCTCTTTTAGCATGCAATCAAAATCCTTTTTAATTTTCTTATTATCTTTTTCTAAGCATGCAATGGTAGATTTAAAAGAATCTTGTTCTATATGCATGTAAGCAATGTTCTTTTTCAAATTTTTATTTTCTTTCTTAAGCATGTCATATTTTTCAAGAATTGTTTGGCAAAATGAAGTGAGCTCATCATATGACATGTCCTCATCATCGGATTCGGAGTTTACCTCAAGGGGGTTATCCCCTTGGACCATATAGCATACGTTGGAGATGTCGCTTCCAACGTCCGAATCGCTCCCCGCATAGTATAGATCCTTTTCGCCAAGGGAGGTGAGGGTGTTCCATACTACAAAAGCCGAATCAATATTAGCAACTCTAGATAAATAAACATCATCTAGGGTAGACTTAAAGCATTAAAGACTTTTGAGTTAGCCTCAAAATTCTTACCATCTAAAGAATATGCATTATTAGTAGTGGCAAGATATACATGAAAACCTAAGGCTTTGAGGTACAAAGACATCTTAACCTTCCAAATTTGGATGTTAAGAATGTCAAAGGTAGGTGGTGACATGAAGTCCATGGTAAACTATATGAGTGTGCAAACGATCAAATGCAAACAATAGATTAGCAATCAAATGGATCTCACTCCTAGGATGTTAAACCTAATATTAGGAGCACTAGCTCTGATACCAATTGAAAAACACCTAGAGGGGGGGTGAATAGGTGTAAATGCTAATCTAGAACTAAATGCAAAACTAAGTGCGCTAAATGCGGAAGCTAATGCAAATCTTGCACAAACTTAATACAACACAACAAGTGTAGCCGAATTCCCCGTGAAGGGCTCTGGACTAACTCCTCTTGATTCCCCTTGAATGGGTTGAGGTGCTATGTGAAGCTCTTGTTGGTTAAGTATAAGTTAGGCACACACACATGCAACCCAAACAAATACAAGATATAGCAATATGAAATATGCAAGGCAATACAAGCAAATAGATATGATATGGCAATATGAATTATGCTCAACACAAGCAATATATGATATGAATGAGGTATGATGCTTTGCACAAATAAATGAGAGAGAGAGAGAGTTGAGAGATATTGGATCAAACGCAAACACACGGATATGTTTCGAGATTCGAGCACCCTTGCTCTACATCCCCGCCTACACCACCGTGTAGGATTTCCAATCCACTATAGGAGTACCGAACTCCTCTCTCAATGCCACCGAGGCAATACAACCACAATCCACCTCTACCGAAGAGGGATAAGACCCGTAGCCAATACAACCAACACAATCACCTCTACCGAAGAGGGATCCAAACTCAATACCACTCCGATCAACCTCTACCAAAGAGGGATACAACAAAAGTAAGGAGGGTTTACAACTTAGAGGCTTAACCTCAAACACTTCTCTTTTTCTCTCTTTTCCACAAAACAAGTATCCTAATAGATTAGGATAGTATGATAGCTCAAGTGTAGAAACAAGGTGTTTTTGGAAACAAGCAACAAAGAAAAACTAATTGGGAAGTCTCTTGTAAAAGATAGAAAATGAAAGATCAAATCAAAATCCCAAAACCTAGTTTTCTTGATTTTTCAAAAACTCAAAACAATAAAGATGAGAAGTTTAAAGCACAAAACTCTTTCTAAAACTCTTTTAAACACTTCAGAAAACTGGAATTTTTTCTTGTAAAAACCTTGCCCAAAAACCCAAAGAGATGGGGTTTTTATAGGCCCATCAGAAAACTAGCCGTTAGGCTGATGTGGCAGCCTGACAGGCTGACGGTCGACCGGCCCGGTTGACCGCCAACGATCTGAAATATGACCGTTGGGCAACCACGGTCGACCGGCCCGGTCGACCCAAACAAACAGAGAGCTCTGCTCTCATCCCGGTCGACCGTCCCGGTCGACCGTCCCAGTGACTCCAAACGTGCACAGATTTTTGCACGTCGGTCGACCGGCCCGGTCGACCGACTTCACCCAAGTCGACTAGGTCAGGTTGGCTAGTCGACTGATTGAAGCCTGGAACAGAAATCTGGGTCAGAAAACACTGTAAAATATTTTTCTAAAAATATTTTAACACTTCTAAAAATCCACAAAACTTGTTTTTACATTTTATATTAAAACACAAACTTGTGATAAAAATTTCAAGACATATATCAATCATATCAATTCATTTTTGAGTCTTGCAAATTTATCAAAAACAAAACTTGTATTTTTATCAAACTTGATTTTTCAATACATGAATAGGATAGTCAAAATAAGTTTGTCTAGCAAGTTTAAAGCATGTATGTATATCTAGAACATATCTAATATACATAGAAATAAGGTAAACTTGTTTTGATCTACTATTCATGAAAACCAATTCCAAAACATGAAAACGTGTGTGTTTTGTGCACTTGAGCATATCAACTATACTAAGCTTTACAAATGGATCTAAAACACACTATCTAAACTATGGATACCTAAGTCTTCTTGATGATCTTCATCTTCAAGTTGACTTGCTCCAAAACTCCATCCATGGGCTAGGCAATGTGTGATCATGAAGCTTTGGCCCTGGAATCACTATGAAAAGCTTCTAAACTCCTTGTTGAAGCTAATCACCAACTAATATCTTGGTTAATGATCTGAAACTTAAACAACACAAGATTATTAGTAAACATAACTACATGAGTTAATCATCATCAAAACTAGGGTGGAAGGCCTTTGGGCCAACACAAATAATGCGGAAGTGTAAACTATTATGACCTAAACTAAACTCTTACACTAAACACTACGTATAACATAAGAGTGTTGCCGAATTCCCCGTGAAGGGCTCTGGACAAACTCCTCTAGATTCCCCTTGAATGGGTTGAGGTGCCGCGTTGGCTCTCTTGGTTAAATACAAGTGTTAGCAAACAACCCAAGCATGTATATCAATTTAGCACAATTGTATATCAAGCATATAAAGATGAGCACAATAAAAGTATGCAAGATATAAACAAGAGACAAAGAGAGAGAGAGTGAGCAATCGCAAACACAAAGGATTTGTTTCGAGGTTCGAGCACACTTGCTCTACATCCCCACCTTCGACACACGAAGGATTTCCACTAAGCTTGATCCCAATGGATCTCTCCTTGGTGCCGCAACACCTACAATCTCTCGGACTCCCTAGTCCCGTACACACACAAGCCCACCAGCTCACCGAGGCCGCACCTCAAACAATAGTTCGCACCCGAACCCGAAACAACCGAGTCCTCACTAGGACCCAAAACAATGCGAACACAACCGTCCGCCTTCTCAAAGAACAAAGTAGAACTTTGGTGATCACAACTCTTGATCACCTAAAATCCTCTCACAAAAATACTCCTATAGAATGAATATGTCAATGGGTTGCTCAAGTGTTTGTGAGAAAAAATAAGGATGAGAATGGTGGAGGAAAACTCAAAGAATCTCTTTTAACACTCTAGATAAAATCTTCCCTTTTGATAGGAAATATTTGCTCTCAAATATATGGAGAAAACCTCTGAAAAGAATGGGAAAACTGGCTCTAAAAATCTCCAAAATCTCGGTGAAAAACAATGCCCAAACCCCCAAATTTATAGGCTGAGAAAAACTAGCCGTTGGGGTTCTGTTAGGCCTAACGGTCGGCCGGCCGGTCGGCCGGCCAACGGTGATATTTCAGACCGTTTGAGCCACCGGTCGACCGGGCGGTCGACCGTGCCAGGATACAGAGAGCAATCTCTCTGTCCGGTCGACCGCACGGTCGGCCGGGGCCTTTCCAGAGAGCAGAGTTCTCTGGACAGTCGACCGGGTGGGTCGGCCGGCCATCCTACAGAACTAGCGTGCACGTCTATGCACGTCGGTCGATCGGGTCGGTCGATCGACTTCAGCTCTAGTCGACTTGATCAGTCGACTGGCTAAAGCCTGAAACAGAAAAACTGGGATTTAAAACTTGGTCTTTTTGGCTCACATAAAATCCCATAAAATACTTAAAAATCTACAAAAATAGTTTTACCAATATACTTTGATAAACAAACATGCTTGCACAAAATCAAGGCATGTTATAAATGATTTGAACTATTTTTGTAATATGAAAATATTGGCTCAATTGAAAACTTGTATTTTTCTAAAACTTGTTTTCCAAACTTCTTCACGATACAAAAACAAGATATTTTGAATTCATTAAAGCATAGTGTGTATGGATATGATCCACTACACAAATAAGATATCTATGTTTTGACATTAAGCATTAAACATGATTTTTAGTCTTTATCCAAAACCATGTTTAAAACAACTTTTCTAAAATGAAATCTTTTATGAAAAACTAAATCAAGAGTGTGTGTGTGATATATACTTGAGCAATCCACCAACTATTCTATCCTTTATATTTTATCTAAAAAATAATCTTACTAAACAAACCTAGACACAAGTCTTCATCTTCTTGAAGTTTTCACTTGAAGCCTTCTCATCTTCTTGACTTGGTCCAAACACGATCCAAACACGATCACTAGCTCATTGGATCAAACCGTGTAAGCTCCAAAACTTGACTTTAAATCCTTTGTTGAAGCTCCACACCTACTAAGATCTTGATAACAAATCTGTCACTAATTAAACACAAGATCATTAGTACACATAACTACATGAGTTGATCATCATCAAAACTAGAGTGATGGGCCTTTGGGCCAACATCAAGATGGCTCCGTTTGAAGCCCTATACGGCAGAAGATGTAAATCACCGTTGTGTTAGGATAAAGTTGGTGAGAGAAGACATTTGGGACCAGATGTGATAGTACAGGAAGTGGATAAAATCAGAACCATCCAAGAGCACCTTCGTGCGGTACAGGACAAATAAAAGAGTTGGATAGATTCCAATAGAAAACCGTTAGAGTTTCAGGTAGAAGAGCATGTATTTCTTAAGATATCTTCGACCAAGGGAGTGATCAGATTGGTGCACGTGGGAAGCTGAGTCTGAGGTATATAGGCCCGTTTGAGATATTGGAGCGAGTGGGAGAAGTTGCCTACAGATTGGCACTTCCGCCATCACTGGAAGGAGTATACAATGTGTTCCATGTGTCACAGTTGAGAAGATATATCCGGGACGAGAGCCATGTATTGGATTATTCAGAGTTAGAGTTGCAGCCGAATTTGTCATATACTGAGCAACCAATAGCTATAGTGGACAAAAGTGTCAAGACCCTGAAGAATCAGACCATCCTATTGGTGTTAGTTTCATGGAACAGGCATAGTCTGGGAGAAGCCACTTGGGAGTGAGAAGACATCATTCGTGATTGTTACCCGCATCTATTCGAGTCTTGAGTGGTAATTTTCTCATGAACCCTATCTCTTGTCTTATCAATTCTTTATTTCCATGTTCATCTCTTTCCATATCGAAATTTCGAGGACGGAATTTTAGTTAGGTGGGTAGATTGTAGCACCCCATTCACGGGATACGTACCCAGATACGTGTCCCAAATTTTTCGATCGTATTAATTCAATTTTCTTCCAGTATGTGTTTTTGGGTTGTGATTGCTTATGTTATTGTGTAATGAATCTGGATTCATAGACCTAGAGTCAGCCCTGACTCGGACTAGGAACCCGATACCAGCCTGCTGCCTGATTTGATCTTTCTGTTAGTCCAATTTGATTAATTTAGTTTCAGACACTGCTTTCTAATATTTTAGATTTTTCATGATTTTTGAAATTTTTCAGCAAAATCTCCAAAACCGATGTCGGTCGGCATCGCTGACTGATTTTCAGATTTTTAGTTTTCAAACGGAATTGGATTTTTTAGAAATGGATTTCACGTTACTTAGAATTTCATTTCTATCTAAATACATTTTTTGAGATTTTTCTAAATTTATCAAAATTTGACCGATTCTGATGTCAACCGGTATCGCTGGAAGATTCTAAGATTTTTAATTTGAAAATTACATTGAATTTCTCGAATCCGATTTCACCAAGCATCTTAAAATAATATTTTCTATTTTAAGAATTTTTCGGAACGTTTCTAAAATAGTCGAATTTTTGCCTTATTTAAATACTAATATTATTTACCGACATTTTCTTTTCTTACTTTTTCCTTCTATACTCCCCTACAGTATACTCTCAGATATTATAATAAATAAATTATGTAATAATAAAATTTTTATACTATTTTCTTTTCTTTCTTCTTATTTTTTCTTTTCTTTAATTTTCGTTCTTTTTCTTCTTTTTCTTTTCTTCTCCTTCACTCCACCCCCCATGCCCTCCTTCCCCCCTTCCACCACCGCCTGCAGCAGCAGCCAGGCCAGATGGTCTGCTGCTGCAACCCCTCTTTTCCCTTCCACCGCCGCCTGCTGCTGCAGCCAGGCCATGATAGGCTGCTACTGCAGCCCCTCCCGCTTCCCAATCCCATTTCATCATCACCCTTTTCTTCTCTTTTCCATTAAAATCCTCCTCCTTTTCTTTTTCATTTTCAATTTCATTTCAAAACTCCATCTCCTTCAAAACGAAACCACTCTCTTCATCTCCACCGTCGCCTCCACCATCACCACCACCACCACCGCTCCCCATAGCCGTCGCCCACCACTTCCCCCACACCCCCCTCTCCACTCCTCCACCTCCTTTAACCTCCACCAACCACCCACCATTTTCAATTTCAACCAAACCCATCACCATCACTTTCCTTCCTCCTCCAAAATTCACCACCATCTCCATCAAATCCATCACTCCCACCACCCATCATCACCTCCTCCTCCTCCTCTAACTCCCACCACCTCCAACAACCATCACAACCATCATAACCACCACCACTATCAACTACCACCACCACTCCTTCACCAAACAACACCAAACCAAACAAGTCCACCACCAACCTCCCCTCCCCTAGGGCAGCCGCGTCGCCCCCCCATCTCTGGCGGCGCCGTCGCCGCCCCAGGGCCGCCGGCCATCTCCCCATCCCCTCCATTTCTTTCTTTCTTTCTTTCTTCTTTCTTCTTCCTTCTTTATTTCTTTCTTTCTTTTCTTTTCTCTTCCTTTTCCTAAAATACCTACTTTCCTACATTCCCTAAAATACTCTCCACCTCACCTCCATATTACTTTCCTATAATTACAATCATACCCCTCTCCTTTTAATTCCTATTTCCTTTTCAAAAAAATACCCTATTCTCCTCTCTCTCTTATTCCTATAACTTTATCTCTCCTCTCTCATTCCTTCTCTAATATATATATATATATATATATATATATATATATATATTTATATTTATATATTTTAATATATAAATATGGGCTAGTGGCATGCTCGCACGGGTTTGCGATCTTCTCGGATTTTAACCTAGTATTTCATTCCGGTTTCAGGTGAGTATTTGTATTATGCTTAATAACTGCTACTTTAATGTTTATAGCATGTGGATATCTTATTACTACTATAACATGCCTAATACTTGCAACTGTAATTTTTAGTACATGATTCCTTGTTATATAAGTTAAGATATAGTATTTACACCGACAGTTGATATGTAATACTTGATACCTGATCCACGACACTTGATATTAGACACCGGTACTTGATATGTCATACCTGATACCTGATCCTGACACTAGGTATATGGCACATGCTAACCCTTACTTGACATGCTTCATGTGGTACAAGTACATTGACCTGATATTGTGACACCTAATCAGACACTATCACTCCTGATACCTTATTATATGGTATATTCATGATTATTATATGAAAGACTTTTCTCCGGGGATGATTTCACGCCTAGCAGAAATTCAAGCAGTGAAAGTTTAGCCAGATCTTAAGTCAGCTCATTTCATATTACCCAGAGTAAGTCGGTCTACAGAAGTTCTGGCAGATTATTATATGAAAGATAGTTCAGCTACATGGTATTCTAGTTATATTGTGTCGGGCAGGGACACGAGATTCAGATCACTATCTTGTTGAAGCCTTCAGAGATGTTTAGGTACTCTGCTTATATTCAACTTATCTTATCACTCTCAGAAATACCTATTCAGAATCTTAATTATCTTCTTCTAATAGAATTTTTTTATTAACAATTATCATGTTTGTTTTGTTATGGCACCATCTGAAGAATTATACGACAGGAAGTGCAAAAGACATCTACGCACAGAGTTATTGATCAGTCGATTGTGAGATTACCCTAAGTTAATCATATCTTAATTGGTATAGTTCTCGCCCCTTTCCCTTTTTTTTCATATTCCCCCTATCGAAATTTCGAGGACGAAATTTTGTTAAGGTGGATAGAATGTAACACCCTGTTCCCGAAATACATACTCAGATACGTATTCAGATTTTTCAATCGTGTTTCTTGATTTACTTCCTGTATTTATTTTTGTTTTATGAATATTTTTGTGATCATTTTGCATTAGATCTGGATACATAGACTCAGAGTCAGCCCTAGTATGAACCGGGGACCCGATCCTAGCGTATTACTCGATTTAGTCATTTCGGTAGTTAGATTTGATCGATTTCAATTTAAACATTATTTTTTAATATTCTAGATTATTTATGATTTTTGAAAATTTTCTGAATTAATTTGTAAAATCTTCAAAATCGGTGTCGACCGTATCACTGGCCGATTCCAGGATTTTTAATTTACAATTGGAGTTGAATTTCTAGATTTCGTTTTCACATTGATTCTTAGAATCACATTTTCTACTTTGATGTAGTTTCTGAGATTTTTCTGAATTTATCAAAGTTTGCCCGGTTTTGGTGTCGATTAGTATCGCTGGTCGATTTTAGGATTTTTAATTTACAAACGGAGTGAATTTCTAAAATCTGCTTTCACATGATTTTTTAGAATCATATTTTCTAGCTTGATGTATTTTTGAGAATTTTCTGAATTTATCAAAAATCGGACGGATTTGGTGTCGGCCAGTATCACTGGTAGATTCCAGGAATGTTATTTTGAAAATGAGATTTTATTTCTGAAAACTGATTTCATATTATTTCTTAGGATGATGTTTTCTATCTCTGGGTATTTTTTGGAGATTTTTCTGGGACAGTCATATTTCCTGACATTATTATAATATTATTATTTTACAGAATCTTTTCATTTCTCTTTCTTTCTCCTTTTCTTTTCTTTCCTTTCCCCCCATCACTTCACCTGCCAAACCCACCCCTTCATTAACTCCCCCTCACTTCAATCACTTCTCCCTCTCTCTTTCTTTCTCCTTTTCTTTTCTTTTTCTATTCTTTTCTCTCTTTTTCCTTTCTCTCCTTCTGCTCTCCCTCTCTCTTCTCCACTTGGACGACGACCACCAGGATCCACGCCGATCACCTCTGGCGGCCCTAGGCCAGAGTAGCCCCCTCTTCCCCAATCTCTCCTCCCTCTCAATTTCATCTCCTTCCTCCTCATCTTCACCTTCAATTTACCCACTTCTAACTAAAATCAACCACCACCTCTTCCCAATTCCTCCACCACCGACCACCACAACCACCTCCACCCTCCTCCCACTTTACCATCTCCCTCAATTCCACCAAAATCATCCACCTTCCTCTCCATATCCACCTCCAACAAACACCACCATCTTCTCTATTTTCATCTTCATCATCCCACCACTTACCTCACTCACTCCTCCTCCTCCTTGGGGTGGCCGGCGGCCACTCCTGCCTGCGTCGGCCACGACGGTCGGCGTGGCCTCCCTGGCGCTGCGGCCAGGGAGAGGTAGAGCAGCCTGTGCGTGTGCTGCCGCCCTCTCTCTGCAGTCTCTCTCTAAAATGTTTCTCTTTTTCTCTCTCTCCTCTCTCTAATCTCTTTCTCTCGCTAGCCCTCTTCTTCCTCTCTATATCTGATTCTCTCTTTCTTTCTCTAGAACTTTTTTTCTCTCTAACTCTCTATTTTTCTCTCTCTAGATCTCTCTCTTTAGCTCTCTTTCTCTCTCTACATCTCTTTCTCTCTAACGTTTTCTCTCTCATAAATATTTATATATATTTTAATATATATATATATATATATATATATATATATATATATATTGGCGCACGTGTTCGAGTTTCTGGGATTCCGGAATTACGATGATTTTTTGAAGTCTTTTTAGGCAAGTATCCTCGCCTCGTTTTAGGTTCCCCGCTTCATCGGGTCGACTTGTATTTCGTTCTATATTCGTATTTGTATTTATATTTTGTATTGGGCCGTACCCTTATATTTGTATGTGGCCGAGTGTCAGTATTGTACATGTATATGCCTGTGAAGAATGTTTATACTAGCGCAATTTATTTTCTGAACATATACTATGCCTGCGATGTGTTATATTTCTGCTTTATACCATGCGTGGCCGACCCTTCGTGGTCGTTTAGGCCCGGGCTTTTCATTCCCTAACTCCGGGCTACGTTTAGCCTCCGGGCTCTCTACTTAGTCTCCGGGCTTCACTACTTCATGGTATCCTAGATATTCACATGTTTATATGCATGCTCGTGTGGTACTAACATCTCGTGCAGGTACTCTTATATCGACTCTGAGTTTCTGCCCACTTCCGGATTAGCTACCCAATTAATTTTAGGCCGCACCCTTATGGGTTTCATGGTAGCTACTGAGAGTACGTTTAGACCCCGAGCGTCTTTAGCTTTCGGGCTCTCGCCCACCTCCTCGAAAGAGAAATGCGCTTAAACCGTCAGGTCTCTCAGTTCTGCCTGATAGGCATGCTTAGCGCTCAGCGCTTTTCCATTAGATTTGTCTAGGCAGAACTCTGCCTGATTTTAAACTCGCCTTCTAAGCTGAGTCATTCCAGTAGCCCCGTCAAGCGCTCTAGTGTTAAACACTATTTGCTGACCATACTTATAGCTCGCTTAGCTCCGCTTGGGTATTTGCTTGCTTGCTAACTAACTGCTTGCCAGTCTATTAATTTCTCTATTACTGGTTGTGGAGTTTGAAATCTTATTTATACTATTTTTTCTAAAACTCATTATTTTCTTATATTCGTCCCTATCTCTTATATCAGTACTGTTTTCCTATATCGCTTAGCATGCTTATACTTGATGTGCTATATCTTGTCGTGCTATCACTTGTCACCTGCCTTATATCACCCCCATGTCATGCTATCACCTGACATCCGGCATGACATACCTGACTCTTATAATTATCAGGATAATGGGAATAATGATTTGACATCTTATTTACATCTTGATATATTCTAGTACAAACTGTATTCCTGATGCTCTTGACTTGTTCCTGCTCATTCCCGAAATCTAATAATTATCTAATAAACGATAAAATGAGATAACTTCTTCGGGTCGGGGGAACTTACGAATATCAATATATGTTCGTGTTTAAGTGGTATTAGGTATGTTGTGTAACTAAATCTTCTGGTCAGACCTGAGGGCCTCCAAGTGACCGAGGGGAGCACTGACTCTCTCCTTCTTGGTACCATCTTGATAAGGGCATCCTATAAGACCCTCCTATACGTCTCACGGTAGGTTCCGTATACCAGCAGCGGAATATCCTGGGTCGTGGTCCCAGATATGCACGGGACCCACTATAAATATTGTTCATTGATACTCCCGTTGGTTTCCAATAATAATCTTACTTTACTCAGATGTAGATATATGTGTGTTAGGACGCTAGTTCACATATCTAAACCTCTGGATAGAACGAGTAATAATAATAATAAAAAATGCCAACTAACAATTTGTTGTGTGTTTTGCAATTCAGGTCCCATGGATTAGCTTAGATGACGTGAGATATACGGTATATAGATGAGGTTTTTCTTGTTTGGATTATTCTACTTATCTCGTGAAGCCGTAAATTGAGTTTGTATCGCTGGTTTTGCCGTATTCGTGTTCATCGAGTTTTACTTTAGATTTTGGTTTTGTTACTATTATTATTATATTATATAAGTATTCATCCCACCTTCCCATTGGTGTTCTATTCCTCTAGTCTCTTATTCTTATTGTATTATATAACACATGTTCCCTTTTTGATATCGCTTGCTATCTTTCTACTTGCTCCTGTATGCCTGTGCTCACGACAGTTTTTCAGTGCATGTTTATGATTCAGATTTATCGATACACGTGTGTTTATCTTTGCACGCCACTTAGCCTTCATAACACCACTCGTTGAAAAGTTCTAACTCCCCTAGATCTTCATGTCCAGGTCTCAGAGTTTGGAGCTTGTAGATTTCTCTAGTTGTTAATCAGAGTAGCGTAAATCATCGGCAAACCGTCTGAAACCCTATCCTTTCAGACCCCCTGCTCGTCTCTCGAGTTTTTCTTCTGTAACTTGTGAGCACCTTTTATACAGTTCATTATTGAATATCTCTTTGTATTCTCGCATTTGCGCCTATCGGTATTGTAATATTCTTGTAATATTGTGTCACATCTAGTGATAACTTTATAATTGTACTCATATGTTGGAATGTATAATGTACCACGACTTTTCGTACTCTGATTCTTACTTGTACTGATGCTTAGCGTATATATATGTGAGGGTATTCTGACCTACGTATATAAGTCGCAGTAACGTCTCCGTACCCCCAGGGTCGGGGCGTTACACAAGTAAAGATGTGCGATAATCAAATATCATTAAATAAACCATAATTCTATTAGTATTTGGAGTGCCTCTTATTCATTGAGAAGAATTCAGGCTCAGATGGAGGAGTTACAAGTTTCACAAATCAAGCACGGACATGTACAAACATTGTACATATTATTAGTCAACTAATAGGTCTTATTAGTTGACTAGGTCTTGGGCTAGTTGACTGATACCTTAGTATAGTCGACTAGGCCCTGAAGCAGAGAGTTGGATTCTCAGATTGTATTATAGTAGTCGACTAGATTCTGGGTGTAGCCGACTAATACTGGGTATTAGTCAACTACTAAATTGCCCTAGTCGACTAATACGGGTTCTGACAGTTTCTTAATACGATTCTGATTCCTGTTTTGGTTAGGATATGGGTTTCCTATTTCTCTGAGGTAGTGCTGATTTGGTTATTAGAGTTGTAAAAAGATTAGGATCATCCTAGGTGCCTATATAAACCCCTTGGGGTACCTTTTAAAGGTGTGTCAAGAAGTGTCAAGAATTTAAGAGAAATTCTGTTTTCCACCATTGAGAGTTGTGAAAGAGAGATTTCTTGTAACTTTTATTTTTTCTTTTCTATTTTCAATAAAGATTTCTCCCCTCCTCCCCGTGGACGTAGGTACATTACCGAACCATGTCAAATCTTATGTTCCTTAGTTGTGTGGTGATTATAGTTTCAATTGCTTACTAGTGGTAGATCTTTCTATGCTTCCGCTTCCGCTGCCGAGTCTTCAACTCGGTGTTTCTCTGTTGTTTGATCGAAAAAAGATCATAACAATTGGTATCAGTGTGATGGCTAACAAGACGATCACGACAACCAAGTTCGAGGTGGAGAAATTCAACGGAAGGTCTAACTTCCTGTTGTGAAAGATACGAGTAACATCGTTTTCTGTGAAGGAGGGCACGCACAAGCCCCTACTTGGTATTGAGAGAAAGCCATCGAAGATGGAGGATGATGAGCGGAACGATATCAACTTTCGTGCAAAAATGACAATCATAGTGTGCATATCAGATGAGGTCCTCTATACCGAAATGAACGAGGAGACAACTGTTGTCTTTGATGTAGGCTGGTGAGCCTTTACATGATAAAGAGTTTGTCGAACAAGCTCTTCTGAAGAAGCAGTAATACAGATTTCGTATGAAGGAAGGTATACTTATTGTACAATATCTCAATAATTTTAATAGATTTTTAAGTAACTTATTAGCTCTAGAGGTTAAATAGAAGAAGAAGACAAAACTTTTCTGTTACTCTCTTCTCTTCCATCAAGTATGACCACTTGACAACCACCATCATGTATGACAAGGAAATCTTAGAGTTAGAAGATGTCATGCAAATGCTCCAGAACAAGGAACTGACAAAGAAGACATTCTACAGAGGAGGCCTATGGATTATTTGTCAAGGGCCAGGAAGGAAGATCAAAGAGTATGGGACCCAAAAGAGATCTAGAGCTTTTAGCAGTTTTTCTAGCTACCTTTGCAAGAAACCAGCGCACATCAAGAAAAATTGTATGAAATATAAGAAGATGCTGAAGAAGAAAGGCGGTAAAGATTCTGATGGGGTTACTACCAGTGGAAAGTCAGATCAAGCTGGGGTTGTCAAAGAAGGAAATGAGGATTCATGTGTTGTCTTGAGTCTTGACGGCTGAGTCAGGAAAAAGGTAAATACTTAGATGCTTGGTTACTTAACTGCGGGTGCATATATTACATGTGCCCATAAAGAGGGTGGTTCAGTACTTACAAGTCTTATGATGGAGGCTCTGTCCTGATAGGAAATGATGTCGTGTGTAAGACTGTTGGCATTAGCAATATCCATATGAGGATGTTTGATGGAGAGGCTCGAACCCTCATGAACGTAAGACACGTTCTGAATTTAAAGAAGAATCTTCTCTCGTTGGAAACTTTGAAAGCTCGAGGGTACAAGTTTTCTGGTGCAGATGGAGGAATCAAAGTTACTAGAGACTCTATGGCAATTCTCAAAGGAGAACATACAGTAAATTTGTACAAGTATACAAGAACTATTATTGTTGGTGATGCTTCAGCAGCAACAGAGAAGGAGAATACTACAAGACTTTGACACATGCGTATTGGACATATGAGCGAGCGAGATTTTCAAGCCCTACACAAAAGTATACTCTACCAGGTATCAAATATTACAAACTTGATCTTTATAAATTTTACATTATGGGTAGGCAACGTAGAGTAGCTTTCTCTATATTATAGCACAAAATAAAGGGCTTGCTAGATCTCATACACACGGATGTGTGAGAGCTTTCGTCAATAGCATCCATTAGGGGTTCTAGGTACTATATTACTTTCATAAATAATTTTCATGGATAATTTGGGTATACTTCGAAGCAGAAATTGGAAATATTTTAGAAATTCAAAGAGTAAAAAACTATGGTGGAAAATCAGACAGGGCAGAAAGTGAAAGCCTTGAGGTCCGATAATGGAGGCGAGTATACCTCCAAAGAGTTCAAAGATTACTTAGCAAGTAAGGGCATCAAATACCAGCTAAGTATTCTAAGACGATTAGAACAAAATAGATTAGCGCATGAATCAGATACTTACAGAGCGTGCCCGCAGTATCAGATTACAGGCTGACATGTCAGAAGGATTTTGGGCAGAGGCAGTGAATCATGCGAGTTATCTGGTAAACATGTCAAATCAACAACTATTGATCTTCAGATCCTAGAGGAGATATGGTGAGAAGAGTCTGTGGAATATTCAACATTATGGATTTTCAGTTGTCCGGCGTATAGTTCGGTTGATAGTTACAAGAAACAAATTAGAGTCCAAGTCAAAGAAGTATATCTTGATCGAATTCACTAAAGGAATCAAGGGTTTCAGACTTTGGGATCCCGAGAAAAAGAGCGCTTTTACCAGCAGAGATGTGATCTTTGACGAAGAATTAATATTGCGAGAAAAGTTAGAGACAGAGGATAAAGCACAAGGTGGAGCTTCAGACAGTTCAACAGACACTCAGAAAAAGAGACTTGAGTTCCCAGATAGCCCTAAAAGGCCTGAAGGGTCAGAAAAGGACTCCTCAGCTTCAGATGGAGACGAACATGAGGCTACTCAAGAGTAATCTAGACCATTGAGGCGGTCAGTTAGAGTTACGGTGCTATTTTTATATTGGTAATAGAAACATGAGAACTTGACAGTTACAGGGAAGCGATCGAGGCAGATGACTACGACAAGTGGATTATAGTCATGGAGGAAGAGATGGAGTCTTTGGATAGAAACTAAACATGGACATCAGTCGATCTTCCAAAAGACTCCAAGGTAATAGGTTGCAGATGGGTCTTTCGCAAGAAAGACAATGACTAGTACAAGGCAAGGTTAGTTGCCAAAGAATATGCTCAGAAGGAGGGTATTGAGTACAATGCGATCTTCTCTCCTATAGTCAAACATACATCTATTCGGATGTTATTGGTGATAGTTGTTCTGTTTGATCTAGAGTTAGAGCAGATGGATGTTAAAATAGCGTTTTTGCACGGTGAACTGGAGGAGAAGATATACATGAACAACCTGAAGATTATACTCATGGAGGCACTTAGGCATACACTAAGTAAAGATCATTTATGCATAGTTTCGCATTGTGATTCTACTTTTGCAGTGTGGAACACATTGACCTCTCACAGGCAACAAACGACAATATATGAAGAAGGAATCAAGAAGAGATGAGTTCGACTAAAGCTTGCTTCATGGTCCAAGGGACTGACTCCCTTGAGGTACATTTGGATACTCATCTAGATGATAGTGCTAACTCTTCTAACGATGATCATGTTACTATGGATGTCCATGCCTTCAATGAAGAGATTTCCCTATTTTGTGAAAATTTGTTAAATAAATATAAGCTTTTGTAAAAGAAAAGTTTTGAATTAAAAGAAGAAAATAAAAATTTGTTTTCTAAACTTAACATGATTTTGCAAGAGAGGGTTGAGATTTCAAGTGAAAGGGACTCCTTAAAAACTCAACTTGACCTTGTTTTAAAAGAAAATGAAATTTTATAAGGTAAAATTGATTTTGATCATATTTTGAAGAAAAATGAGGTTTTGTCTTCTAAACTAGATTTTGTTTTAAAAGAAAATGATTTTTTAAAAATAAATTATTTTAATTTCAAAAGAATTGAATTTAGTTTCAAAGAAAAATATTTTTTAAAAAATGATTTTTCTTCTCATGATTGTCATGTTTCTAGTGCTCCATCTACTAGTGATAAACATGTTGCATGCTCCACTTTTTCTTCAATTATTGAAAATGATATTTGTATTTTAAAGAAAAGTGTAGATGGTTTGGGCTCCACTTTGAGCCATTGTGTCATGGATCACAAAAGATTGGAATCCATATTTCGTAAGAAACATGTTCCACCTATGCATCTACATAAATCATGGCATATACATGCTCATTATGCTCACACATAATTTGTGTGCTCATATGTACACTTGTACATATTATGGACGTACGAGACATTTTGCAAAATTTTGTTATGATAGGATTAATAATTTAAATTTTGCAAATAAGTTTATTTGAGTTAGGAAGGTGCTAACCCCCTCGGACCCAAAAAGAAAGTGTGGGTACCAAAAGCCACTCCTATTGTATTTGATGTTGGTGTGGGCACTCTCACGACGTGAAAGTAGTGGTGCCTTGATGGTGGATGCGATCCGAGCCTAAAGATCATATTTATGGATGCATCACTTTCAAGGGATGTTTGGTGGAAGGACCACCAAGGTTTGGAGACCTAGAGATTAGTTCATTGATTTTGGTAACTATCTCTAATTCCTTATTTATGTTTACATGCTTTTATTGTTGATTTTAGTATCTCATATTTTCTTATTCATTATGTTAAATGCAATGTTCATTAGATATGTGATATACATAGATAGTCTTTGAGATACACCCATGTTCATATAAATTCACATCTTTTGTGTTCTCACTATAGTTTAGCTATCGTCTATATCCTAGTTTTAAAATACGTGCATTTAACCTAATGATCATATTTGTTTATGTTTTTGCACTTCATATTTTGATTACATGTTTAGATGTGACTTTTATTAAAATTTGTGTTTATACTTGTATAACTAGTAAGCTACACTTGATTATCATGTGTTTGTGCTTTATTACTCATTTGTACTCATTGCATATACTTTTATAACTTAGTTTTGACGATTTTGCATCTTTACTTGTTTTTCCTATTTTATACATGTTTTCGTGTTTTGTTTCATGTATATGTTAATTTTATCCAAAATTATCGATATACATGTCTATCCTAGAGCCACTTACCTTTACGCAATATACTCTTGTGGACTCAATTTATATTTGGGATATGTATGGATACTTTCAGTTTCAAAAAAACATACATACTCTTGAAACTTTTTTAGTTTTTGATTAAAAAAATAGATTTTTTTTTGTTTTGACGAATTCATTTCAAATTGAGATTCATTGCCTAACTCTATGATTTTGTTCATTACATGATTTCTACACTCGATATGCTTTGTTTACTCATGATTTTTGATTCATGAGCATATATATGCTTTATCTCTTTTTGAGTGTCGATTCTCATGTAATTTTCATATTTCAAGGGACATTTGTGTTTTATTCGTTACTTGAAGGATTTAGTACTTATTTTCAAAATTATCATAAAACTAGTCTCGTTATTCTTTAATTTGGTAGTGATGTTCAAATATGTTAAAATATTTTCAAATCATATTTTTGAAAACCCCTACCAAATAAAGGGGGTTGGATAGGCGACCATGCCTTGTATGCTTTTAAATGAAAATTTACTCAAACATGTGCATGAAAGAGAGGTAGTTATGAGATATACATAATTTTTAATAAAAATTCATTTTATATACTCATGTTTTCTATAAATGTATGGATCATATTTAAATTAACATTATATTGCTCTCATACATATATATTATTTTGATTGTGCCTATTTACATTGACATACATTCTAAAGCACAAATTATTTCTTACTAAGCTTGATTTAGTCCTTAATGTCAATTATTTTTCAATTAGTATCAATTCATAAAAAGATGGTTTTCTTTCAATTGGTAAAAAGATTATTTCTTTGAATTCTTTCAACTGATTTTTGTATTGGTATCAAAATTGTTTTAAATATGTTTATTGGTAATGTTTTTTTTGTCATCACCCCTTCGTTGATGAGTGATAAAAAGGGGAGAAGAATTTCGGATTATATGTGCATGTTTTATTAAGTGTTTATGCGCGCGCGTGTGTGTATATATATATATCTTGTTTTTATTTGGTATTTATGAGCTATATTGCATATCTTTATGTGTTTATTGATTATGCATAAATTAAGGGGAGCTTCTATGAAGCCTATCCTTAATAAATGCATATATAACCTTATAAGTTTTGTCATCATCAAAAAGAGGGAGATTGTTGGCCTAGAGACTTTTCACCTTAGTTTTGATGATGTCTAACTTATGAAGGTTAGTTTACTAATGATCTTGTGTTTAATAAGTTTCAGATTTTAATTAAGATCTTAATAAAGATTCGACTTCAACAAGAGATTCACAGTCAAAGTGTTGAAGCAAACAAGTGTTGATTCAAGAGCTCATATCATAACGATCGCATCAAGCTCACTTTGATCGAGTTTGGATCGAATCGTCTTGAAGATGAAGACCAATACGAAAACTTCAGTTAGTTTAGTTTAGTTTTTATTTAGATCTTGTGTAAGGATTGAATAGTATTGATATGATCAAGTTCACACACACAAGTTCAAATAGTTTTTGGTTTCGGTTTAACCGTTTTGAAATTTCAAGAACATATCTTTGGTTTTCATGAATAGATAGAATAAAAATAAGTTTTACATGGTTTAATGTATATTGAATTTCATCTATATACATCTATGTTTCATATTATCTAAAAACTTATTGTGATGTATATCTAGTTTATGGTTTAACGTTTTGTTCTTAACAAAACTTAGTTTTGGATTTAATGTCAAAAACATAGGTGTATATTTTATATGTGTATTGGATTCATTCATATACACTATGCTTCAAATATGTTTCAATATCTTATTTTTGTTTGAACAAGTTTTTGAGAAATAGTTTTTCATTTTGAAGTCTTCTCAAAAACTCTTGAAGACAAAAATAAAACAAAATTTTGAAAATACAGTTTTTTGGTTTCAAGTTTAATTTTTATGCCTCAAAAATAGTCCAAATTATTTGTAATATGGGTTGATCTTTAATCAAACATATTTCAATCCCATGTGCTTGCATGAACTTATTTTTATGGATTTTATGTGATTTTATGAGATTTTATAGGTATTTAAAAGACCAAGTTTTCAAACCCTAAAACGTGTTTTGAGCCTGCTGGCGGTCGACAGACCGGTCGATCGGACCAAAGCTTGGTCGACCAGGCGGTCGACCGATGTGCACAGGATATGCACAAGGCTCTAGCCATTGGGCCGATCGATCGTACGGTCGAGCGATCTAGAGAACTTGCTCTCTGGATCTGGCCCCAGTTGACCGACCGGTCGATCGACCAGAGAGTTCACTCTCTGAATCTGGCTCGGTCGACCAGGTGGTCGACCGACAGGCAAATTGCCTTAGAGCGATCGACTGACTGGTCGACCGATAAGCCCAACGGTCAGAAATGGCCGGTCGATTGACAGGTCATTTCTGACCTGTTCTGGACCCCAACGACTATATTTCTTGACCCCTATAAATTTGGGTCTTTGGAGGCTGTTTCTGCTAAGATTTCTAAGAGCAAAATTTTCCTACTTCTCTAATGTTTTCAGTTTAAAAAGAAGTTTTTGTGCCAAATATTCTCTATCTTTATTTTGTTTCAAAGTTTTTAGAAAATCAAAAGAAACAAGTTTCTGGATTCTAGTTCTTATCCAAAATTTCTATATTTTATCTAGAGTTTTTCCCAAGTGTTTTCTTTGTATTTTCTTTTCTAACACACTTTGTTTTCTCGCACTTGAGCTATTAATTCTATACCAATGTAAAGGATCTTGTTTTTGTGAGAAAAATTGTTTGTGATCTTTCAAGATCACCAAGAGAGAGTTTGTGATCTTTATGATCACCAAGTATATTTTCCTGTGCTTTGTGCTTGGCTATGTGCCGACCTTTTGTGTAGAGGTGTTTGTATTGAGAGAGGAGTTGTGTGCTCCCAGTGTTGAGTTGTAATTCCTTAGTAGAGGTCCCTTTGTGGAAGGTCATGTGTGGACGCAGTGGAAATCTTTCTGTGTGAAAGCGAGGATGTAGAGCAGTGGCTCGAACCTCGAAACATATCTTTGTGTTTTCATTTAATCCACTATCTCTCAACTCTATCTCTCTTATATCTTGCATTGCTTTATATTGTTCATATTCATTTGCTAGTGATAGTTTGTGTGTGCCCACACTTGTGTTGAACCAAGAGAGCTTATAATACCACTTCAACTCTTAATCTAGAGGAATCTAGAGGAGTAGTTCCAGAGCCCTTCACGAGGAATTCAGGCTCACTCTTGGTTACACATAGTGCTCTTGTAATTAAGTTTTTAATTCCACATCTTTTGTCCTAGATTAGCAAGTACATCTATTCACTCCTTCTCTAGGTGCACTTTCAAGAAGATCTAATATGTCTTATGCGAGAGTATACAGATGTTTTCACTTGGAACTATGAGGAAATGCCTGGGCTTGATCCTCAGGTGGCTATGCATCGCCTCAACATCAATCTGGCACAAAGCTCGTCAACCAACAACAACGACGGCTTATAGACTCCGATTTCATCAGGGAAGAACAACAGCCTGATTAGGTAGCTGATATCGTCCCTGTTACCAAGAAGAATGGGAAAATCCGGCTTTGCATTGATTTCCATGATTTAAATGAAGCTTGTTCTAAAGATAAGTTTCCTATTCCAATCACAAATGTTATGATCGACAATACGTGTGAGTTTGAATGAATGTCTTTCATGGATGGATTCTCTGGATACTATCAAATTAAGATGTTCCCCGATGATGAAAAGCATACATCATTCAGGACACCACTAGGGGTATATTGCTATACTATGATGCCCTTCGGATTAAAGAATGCCCAGAGCCACATATCAGAGAGCTATGAATACAATCTTCTACGAGCATGTACGCAAAACAGTGGAATGCTACGTAGACGATATTGTAGTGAAAAGCCGTGCCAAGGGTGATCACATAGGAGATCTGAAAACAGTATTCGATATCATACGGGGGCATCAATTGAACATGAATCACACTAAATCCTTCTTGGGGATAGCCAGCGGTAAATTCCTTGGGTTTATCGTGACATCCTAAGGAATCCACCTTGACCCAGAGAAAATCTGTGCCATTCAGGAGATGCAACCTCTAAGGAATCTTAGAGAGCTTAGAGGATTAAAAGGGCGACTAGCCTACATCCGGAGGTTTATCATAAATCTCTCAGGGCGATGCCAAACCTTCACCAAATTGATAAAGAAAGGTGTGTCATTTGCCTGGGACGATGCTTGCCAACAAGCGTTCGAGAAAATCAAGCGGTACGTTACACATCCAACTGTCCTTACAGCTCCGGTGTCAGGAAAAACTTTCCTGATATACGTTCAAACCATGGATTATTCTCTAGGAGCTCAAAATAATGATCATGGACATGAGCAACCAATCTACTACCTGAGTAGAGCCATGATCAGAGCTGACCATAGATACAACCCGATTGAAAAAGAATGCTTGGCGCTGATGTTCGCTATTCAGACAATGCGACACTACCTGGAGAGCTAAACCATACACGTCATATCAATAGTCAATCCTTTAAGATTGCTAATAACGAAGCCATCATCACTAAATGGTCGATTAGCAAAATGGGCCATATTGCTCTCCCAATACGAGACGCAATTCCTGCCACAAAAGCCGTGAAAGGAGAGACAATAGAAGATTTCTTGGCTCAACATCCAAATCTAAGAACGATCAAACTTTAGGAAGATCTCCCAGATTAGATCGCTGAAGTCTGCATGACACAGACGTCTTTTGAAGAACAAATATGATAGCTTTTCTTCAACGGCGCATCGAGAACGGGTCCTCGAGGAAATATCATAGTGGGAGTGGGAGTAGTACTTGTCTCCCCACAGAACTATGTACTTCCTCGTGCTTTCTCATTAACTGAGCCATGTTCCAACAATATAGTGGAATATAACACTCTCTTGATCGGGATGCAAATCATCGATGAGATTGGCGTTAAAAATCTCAAAGCGTACGATGATTCAAAGCTCATCATCAATAGGTTCGCGGGGAGTACGAGTCCGACATGAAGACTTAGCGCCCTATAACAATGCAACCATCTATATGGCAGAGAGATTCAGAAACCTCTAGATTGACTATGTACCTCGCCAGCAAAATTCGCATACAGATGCATTGGCGTCCGTCACCTCTTCCTTGGCCCTTCCACCCAAAGTGACAAAGAGAGTACTCATTTACAGCCATGATTTGTACTATCCAAAATTCTCCCATGAAGATGATCAAAAGCCAACAGGAGACCTTCAAGTCAAAGAAACTCTAGAGACTTCAGCAGGTCCAAAACTCAAGAATTGGTGATTCTCATACATCGACCATGCATTGTATGGCATACTACCCGATGATCCTAAAGAGGCAGCTGCCATTAGAAGGAAAGCCCCTAGATTCTACTACAATGCGATTACAAGAACAATGTATCGCTGATCGCGTGATGGAAGCCTCCTCCGCTGCGTATCACATAAAGAGGCACATGAGGCACTCAAAGAGGCTCATGATGGTATGTTCGAAGCTCACTAACCTAATCCAAAGCTTAGAGATCGACTCTGAAGACTGGGATATTATTAGCTAAAGATGATCCCTGACGCCATCGCTTAAGCTAAGCAATGCCACGCCTATCAGATCCATATCGACTTCATTCATCAGGCACCAGGACATCTTCATCCTACGAGTTTTTCCTGGCCATTTGAGATGTGGGGAATGGACGTGGTTGGTTCTATCAGCGCACCTTCATCCAAAGGGCATCAGTTTATCTTAGTTATAACCGATTACTTTTTCAAATGGGCAGATGCTATCCCTCTAAAGGATGTGTTGCCATCTGATGTGATCAAGTTTACCAAACATTAGGCGTGTCATGACGGATTGTCCACGATAATGGTCTTCAGTTCGTCAGCCAAACATTCTAGAGATTCTGTAACAAGTTCAGAATTTAAAGTATGTCTTCAACAACATATTACCTAGCCACAAATGGTCTTGCAGACGCTTTTAACATGACCATTGGAAAACTTCTCAAGAAGTTCATCTAAAAAAGTCAACTCGATTGGGATGACAAATTAGGTGAATGCTTATGGACTTATCGCACAATAGTGAGACCCTAACAAAAGCTACAACATTCTCATTGGTGCATGGGTGTGATGCCGTACTCCCACTAGAAATTCAGATCCTATCTCTCCGCGTTGTTTTGACAATGGAGATGACAGATGAGGAAAAGCATTGACTGCGACTTCAGGAGTTGGAAGTTTTGGACGACAAATGTCTACAAGCTCAATAACAAATCGAGCTTTATCAAGCTCAAATTTTTAGAGCCTTCAACAAGAAAGTTAAGGAGCGGACTTTCAAGAAAAGCGATCTCGTCTTGACTGTCAAGAGGCCAATGGTCATGACGCAAAAGATGAAAGGAAAATTTCAACCCAAATAGGAAGGACCGTTTTTGGTAGAGTCAGTCGACTCAAATGGAGCACATCGCCTGATAAATCCAAAAGACAATATACTTATGATGCCGATTAATGGCAAATTCTTGAAGAAATACTACCCTTGATCATGTTAACATTGAACCTCTAATCGTTGGGTTAGGTATATATGAAGCTTGTATCAAATGCATTCCCTTCGGAATTCTCGATTGACGACTATGCTCGGCTCAAAAAGAGCATAATAGTCCTCATTGATCAATAGCTAGTTGACTATGTTGTGTTCAATACGAGCATAATAGTCCTCATTGATCAATAGTTGCTTGATAATGCTCTGCTCAACATGAGTATAATATTCCTCATTGATCACTAACTATTCGGCGATAGGGAGGAACAGTGTCGATGATCAAACATAGCAGGAATTCTAATCGGTACATAAGAAGCTGGTTAAGAGGAATGATCAGGCAAACGATGCATAAGAACACAGTCCAATCCTCAACAGAATCGACCTGATAAAGATAAGCTAACTGAGTATTAGTCTTGTCACCCTTCTCTAGAGGCTATCAAAATCCGATGACTTTGACGGCTAAAGATAGAGGAAAATATTGGCTTTTAAGTCCAACATAAGTTCTCAACAACTCATAATGCTGAGGGGAATAGCATGGCTAGCGCAACTCAAACGGTAGTTGGTAAAAGCATACCAAATCCGTTGATAGCTGAGAATTTGCTAAAAATTCTAAGGGACTTTATCCCACCTTCTCCTCCAAAATTCCTTACCAATTCCCTTCCATGGAATGATAGGACCAAAAAAAAAATACATGTATCCATTTCTCTGGTGAAATGAGCACAGACTTGTCATGTTAATAGTAAACCTCTGACAAGCCATTTTTCTCGATCCCCAATGGAGACAATTAAGTTAACATTAAACCTCTGACGATAAAATTTCATTAAATACCCACTCAGAATCTCTCCGCTATTATGTTAATATTACACCTTTAATGGTAAACCTCTCATACCCCTAGAAAATCAATGTCGTTATATTAATATTACACCTCTGATAATTCATTCTATTTTTCACCAAAAAAACCTATCAATTCCCTCCCATGGAGTGGTAGGTCCACAAACTCAATCATTAGTATGTTAACACCATATCTCTAAGTGAAAAGTTTCAATACTCCCAAGCGAGTACGAACTTTCACTTGTCGACTCCCTTGCATGGAGTCACAAGTCTTTAAAATTGGCAAGTTAACACTACACCTCTGATAACCCAAACTTCACTTGTCAATTCTCCTCAATAGAATGACAGGTCCTCAAAATTGCTCATATCGCAAACCAACTCTTGTATGTTAACATTACACTTCTGATAAAGTACTATTAAGTTTAATATCACACCTCTAACAGTGATCAATGTGCAGTCAAATTCAACATTAAATCTCTGACAGTCACTTCTCTCAGGCTTTCATATCAAAACTGAGATGAGCGATGCTAAGTTTTGTTGGCCCAGAGGCCTTCCACTCTAGTTTTGATGATGATTAACTCATGTAGTTATAGTTTACTAATAATCTTGTGATGTTTAGTTTCAGATATTTAACCAAGAAATTAGTAAGTGATTAGCTTCAACAAAGGTGTTTTGGAGCTTTCACATTGTGATTCAAGAGTCCGAGCGTCAAAGTTCATATCTAGCACTCGTTGGAGTCAAGCTCGGTGGATCACGTTTGGATCGAGTCGACTTGGAGACCGCGCTCTACAAGAAGACTTCAGTACATTGTTTAGTTTATAGTTTAGATCCATTGTTAAAGATTAGATAGTGTGAAATGCTCAAGTTCATAACACACACACGTTTCATGTTTTGATTTAGTTTTCGATTTTTAGTTTAACCGATCTTAGTTTTCATGAATAGATAGAATCAAAACAAGTATACATAGTTTAATGTATATTAAATTTGTTCTATATACATCTATACTTCAACTATTTAAACAAACTTAGTTTGATAGTCTATTTTATGAGTTTGGAGTTTTGGTATTTTAATAAAACTTATTTTTGAATTTAATGTCAAAAACATTGATATATATATCTTTACATGTATATTGGATTATATCCATATACAACATGCTTCAAAGTTGTTTCAATATCATGCTTTTGTATTTGGATGAGTTTTGGACGAAATGATTTTTCAATTCAAAAATCCAAGTTTTGAAAAATACGGATTTTGGTTTTCGGCAAAATTTTTAAGTTACAAAAATAGTTCAAAATGTTTGTAACATGATTTGATTTTACTCAAACATGTTTGTATATCAAAGTATTATACTAAAACTATTTTTGTAGATTTTTAGAGATTGTATGAGATTTAATTAGATAATAAAAACCTAAGTTTTAAATCCTGAAAAGTCCTGTTCTGGCTTCTGCCGGTCGACCGGACTGGTCGACCGATCCATGAGTCGGTCGACTGAGTCGGTACTCGGTCGACCGACGTACATAGAACGTGCACGCCAGTCTGGCTGGAGGGCCGGTCGACCGACCCGGTCAACCGTCCAGAGAGTTCTGCTCTCTGGAAAGCCCCGGTCGACCGGGTCGGTCGACCGGTAGAGAGCTCTGCTCTCTATTCCTGGCCAAGTCGACCGGGCCGGTCGACCGCTGCGCCAATGGTCAGAAATTTGACCGTTGGCGGTCAACCGGGCCAGTCGACCAACAGCCGTCCAGGCTGCTGACTGGACCCCAACGGCTAGTTTTCTTTTGGCCTATATATTGGGTGTTCTGTGGACTGTTTTAGGTAAGATTTATAGAGAGAAAAATTTCATACTCCTGAAGTGTTTTTCAGCAAAAAGTTTTTGAGTTCAAAATTCTTATTCTCTATTTGTTTTAAAAGTGTTTGATAATTCAAAGATAATAGTCTTTTGAGAATTGGTTTTTGGTCAAAAAATTCTATATCTATTTGGAGTTTTTCTCAAGTCATTTTTTTTGTTCAAAACACTTTGTTTTCTCACAGTTGAGCTTATCTATCTATTCTATCTATTAGGATTATGGTTTTGTGAGAAAGAGATAGTTTATGGTTGTGGAAACCACCAAGTTATAAACCCTCCTTATTTGTGATATCCCTCTTGTGTAGAGGTTGATTGTTGGAGTGGTGGCTTTGTGCCCTATCCCCCTAGTGAGAGGTTGATTGGTTGTTTGACTTTGTGCCTACCCCTCTTGTGTGAGGTGGATTTTGAGTGGCTTTGTGCCTAACCTCTAAGTGTAAAGGTTGTGTTGTAATTGAGAGAGGAGTTGTGTATTCCCGGTTATTGTAATTGTCCCAAATCCTCAGTGGAGGTTCCCTATGTGGGAGTCCTGTGTGGACAAGTTAGTGAAAATCCTTCTGTGTGAAGGCGGGGACGTAAAGCTGTGTGCTCGAATCTCGAAACATATCCCGTGTGTTTGCGATTAATCTACTTTCTCTAACTCTCTCTTTTATTTTGTGCATTGATTCATATTGCCATATCATATACATCCTTGTGATTGTTTGTGTGTGCCTCACTTGTGTTTAACCACGCGAGCTTTATATAGCACCTCAACTCTTATTCAGAGGAATCAAGAGGAGTTAGTTCAGATCCCTTCACTGGGAATTCGGCAACATTCATTGGTTACATTAAGTGTGTTGCAATTAAAGTTTTTAATTTTCGTATTTTGTTCATTAGATTAGCCGTACACATATTCACCCCCCTGTGGTGTACTTACAATCAGTATCAGAGCTTACGCTCCTGATATTAGGTTTAACCACCTAGGAATGTGATCTTAATTTTGCTAATCTAGATTTGCTTTTGCACATATATTGTTTGCACACACTCATGGACTTCATGACCCCACCTATGTTTGATACTTCCAACATTGTTGCTTGGAAGGCTAGGATGTCCATGTACTTGAAAACCCTAGGCTTGTATGTTTTCCTTACCGCTACCAAGAAATCCTATCTTGATAATAGCAAGCATATAGAGGCCAATGCACAAGCCCTTGAGGCACTTAGAAGCACGTTCAATAAAGAATATCTTTTTATGGTTTCTAACTATGATTCCGCCTTTGCAGTGTGGAACACGTTGACCTCCTCCAAGCTTCAATTGCCAATCCAAATGGAGGATGAATCTAGTGGAGAATCCGAGCAACAATATTACATGGTCCAAGGGAATGACTCCCTTGAGGTATACTCGGAAACTCAATTAGATGGTGATGATGCTAGTCCTTCTTGTGATGATTATGTTGATCCAAATGCTTTGAATGAAGAACTATCAATTGTATGTGAAAAATTGCCTGAAAAATATAATTTTTGAAAAAGAAGAGTTTTGGACTTAACAAAGAAAATAAGGATTTGTGCTTAAAACTAGATTTGATTTTGCAAGAGAAAGTGGAGATTTCTAATGAAAGGGATTCATTGAAATTCAAACTTGATCTTGTTCTAAAAGAAAATAAAATTTTGAAAAATAAAAATGATTGTGAAAATATTTTGAAGAAAAATGAATCTTTAACTTCAAACTTGACTTATTTTAAAAGAAAATGATTCTTTGAAAAACAAAATTATTTCTATTTCAAAAGAATTGATTTGGTTTCTAAGAAGAATATTGTTTTGAAAAATGATATAGATTCACATATTTGACATGCTAGTGTAGCTTCACCTAGCTTACCTATTGCATGCTCTACTTTATCTTCAAGTATTAAAAATGATATAAATGTTTTGAAAAAAGTGTTAATTGTTTGGGCTCCACTTTGAGCCATTGTGCTTTGAACCACTCACGTTTAGAATCCATGTTTCGCAAGAAACAAATTTCATCTATGCAAGCACACAAACCACGGCATACACATGCTCCTCACGTGCACACTCATAACACAATGTATGCTCATGTGTACACTTGTACACATTGTGGACGTAAGGGCTACCTTGCTAAGTTTTGTTCTGATAGGATACATGATTCAAATTTAGCAACTAAATTTGTTTGGGTTAGGAAAGGAACTAACCCCCATGGACCCAAAAGAGTATGGGTACCAAAGACTACCTCTATGTTATTTGATGTAGGTGTGGGCTCTCGCTTGACGTGAGAGCGATGGTTCCTTGAGGTGGATGCGTTTCGAGCTAAAAGGAGACTATTTGGATGCATCACTTTCAAGGGAAGTTTGGTGGGAGGACCACCTTAGTTTGGAGACATAGAGAGTTGCCCTATTCGGTTTTGGTAACGATCTCTTACTCCTCATTTATATTTATATGCTTTTCATATTATTCATTTTTAGCATGTTTTGATGTTTCATGATTAGTATGACATGACTATTAGACTAGTGATATGAATGATTAGTATTTGAGATACCCATATTTATATGAACCCATATTTTGTGTTCTCACTTTTGTTTAACTATTGTGTATATCATAGATCTAATGCATGTTCATTTACATAATGATCATTTGAGTTTTTGTTTTGATTTCTATGCTTCATGTTTTGATTACATGTTTAGATGTTAGTTTTCATTAAAACTTGGATATATACTTGTACAACTAGTAAGTCACAAATAGATTATTATGTGTTTGTACTTGAATGCTCATTTGTACTTATTAGATGTACTAGTATAGCCTAGTTTTGATGATTCATACATTTGACTTGTATTCTTATTTTGTACATGTTTTCATGTTTATGTTTAACTTCATGTATATGTCTATTTTGTCCAAATTAATAGCTATACATATACATCCTTGAGCCACTTGCCTTCATGCATATACTTTTGTGGACTCATTCGTGTTTGGATATGTATGTATACTCTAGTTTGTACAAAACATACATATACCTTGAAGAATTCTAGTTTTAATGACTTTCATATTTTAAGAAATTTCTTATTGAGCTTGATTGCCTATTTCCATGACTTGTCTTTCACAAAACTTGTACACTCATATTACTTGATGTTTTCTCATGATTTTATTTTCATGAGTATTATATGTGCTATATAGATTTTGAGTGACACTGGTTTAGTGATTTTCATGTTTTATGGAATATATTCTTATTTTATTCCTTACTTGAAGGATTTCGTACTACTTTACAAGTTTTTCATTAAACTAGTTCGTATTCTTCATTTGGTAGAGTTTTTAAACATACTATATTTTCAAACTTATTTTTGAAAATCCCTACCCATTTAAGGGTTGTTGGTTGGGCGACTATACCTTGTATGCTTATTATTGAAAATCCTTTTAAACATGTGCATGAAATGGGTGGTAGGAAGTATAAGTTATACACTTGATCTTATTATGTTTTTAATGGGTATCATTGGATCTTTTCAATTGGTATCACTATTGATATTCTTTTTGTATACTCATATATGTTTTTATATGTATGCTTCAATTTCAAATAGTATCAATTTTGATTGGTATTAAATTTTTTATACATATATATATGCTTTATTTGTGCTTACTATATCTCTATATTTTTGAGCACAAATTTTGGTTATGCTAAGCTTGATTTCTTAAATGACTATTATATTTTAATTGATTATGTTTCAATTGGTATCTTATACAAGCTTATGCATCATTTTGTTTGAAATTTCATAAAGGGGGAGAAAATTCATATTTCACTTTTTAATTGGTTTTGTTTACCTTTGGTATTTTACTCTCACACTTTATGTTGAAAAATGATACTTTTTGGTATCATATGCTCCTAATGAAAAATTACTTTCAATTGGTACTAATCTTTAAAATTTATATCAAGATTGTCTATATGTTTGCATCTTTCAATTGATATCAAAATTTTTAATTGAATTCTTCAACATTTTTTATTTACCTTCAATTGGTATAATATATACATGTTTATTTAAATTTATATTAAAAATATTTGTTTTATGTACCTTCAATTGGTATGTTTTATTTATCTTCAATTGATATCATGATGCACTAAATTGATATATTTTTTTCAATTGGTATCAAGATGTTTTGATTTGATTTCATCCTTTATTGATATTTTTTATTTAAGACAAAAGGGGGAGAACATTGTTTTATTGTTTTCATTGACCCCTTTATTGATGATTGACAAAAAGGGGGAGAAGTATTTGAGTTTATATGCATGCTTATTGTTTATTTATAAGTTTATATCAAAGTTTGTTCATATTGGTATCAAGAGAGTTTGTTTTATGTTTTGATATTTTGTTGATATTAATATCAAGAGCATGGATAATCATGCTTTATTGTTTTGGTTTATTGGTATCAAGAATTTTTTTAAAATTTTTATTGTTGGTATCAAGAGCTTTTATTGATTATCATTTCAGTTGGGATCAAGAATTTTTTATTGATTGGTATCAAGAGCTTTTATTACTTTTATTGATAAAGTTTTTAATTGAAATTTTTATTGGATCAAGAGTAATATTTTAAGTTTATATTTTCTATTGGTATTTTAAGAACATGTTCATTTAAAAAGGAAAAGTAATTTATTTTTAAAAGTTTGATATCAAGAGCATGTTCATTTCATTGTTTTATGTATGTTGATGCATATTCATGTTTAGTATTCATTGCATATATTTATTATTTATTGTTATGTATGAGTTAAGGAGAAGCTTCTTTGAAGCTTAACATTAATCCATGCATATATAATTCCATGAGTTTTGTCATCATCAAAAGGGGGAGATTGTTGGCCCAGAGGCCTTCCACTCTAGTTTTGATGATGATTAACTCATGTAGTTATAGTTTACTAATAATCTTGTGATGTTTAGTTTCGGATATTTAACTAAGATATTAGTAGGTGATTAGTTTCAACAAAGGTGTTTTGGAGCTTTCACATGGTGATTCAAGAGCCCGAGCGTCAAAGTTCATATCTAGCACTCGTTGGAGTCAAGCTCGGTGGATCACGTTTGGATCGAGTCGACTTGAAGACGGCGCTCTACAAGAAGACTTCGGTACATTATTTAGTTTATAGTTTAGATCCATTGTTAAAGATTAGATAGTGTGATATGCTCAAGTTCACAACACACACACGTTTCATGTTTTGATTTTGGTTTTCGGTTTTTAGTTTAACCGATCTTAGTTTTCATGAATAGATGAATCAAAACAAGTTTACATGGTTTAATGTATATTAGATTTGTTCTATATACATTTATGCTTCAACTATTTAAACAAACTTATTTTGATAGTCTATTTCATGAGTTTGGAGTTTTAGTATTTTAACAAAACTTATTTTCGGATTTAATGTCAAAAATATTGATATATATCTTTACATGTATATTGGATTATATTCATATACAACATGCTTCAAAGTTGTTTCAATATCATGTTTTTGTATTTAGATGAGTTTTGAACAAAACGATTTTTCAATTTGAAAATCTAAGTTTTGGAAAATACAGATTTTGGTTTTCGGCAAAATTTCTAAGTTATAAAAATAGTTTAAAATGTTTGTAACATGGTTTGATTTTACTCAAACATGTTTGTATATCAAAGTATTATACTAAAACTATTTTTTGAATTTTTAGAGATTTTATGGGATTTAATTAGATAATAAAAACTCAAGTTTTAAATCCTGAAAAGTCCTGTTCTGGCTTCTGCCAGTCGACCGGACCGGTCGACCGTCCAGGAGTCGGTCGACCGACGTGCACAGAACGTGCACGCCAGTCTGCATGGAGGGCTAGCGACAGACCCGGTCGACCATCTAGAGAGCTCTGCTCTCTGGAAAGCCCCGGTCGACCGGGTCGGTCGACCGGCAGAGAGCTCTGCTCTCTGTTCCAGGCCACGATCGACTGGGCCGGTCGACTGCTGCCCCAACGGTCAGAAATTTGACCGTTGGCGGTGGACCGGGCCGGTCAACCGACAGCCGTCCAGGCTGCTGACTGGACCCCAACGGCTAGTTTTCTTGTGGCCTATATATTGGGGTTTTGTGGATTGTTTTAGGTAAGATTTATAGAGAGAAAAATTCCATACTCCTGAAGTGTTTTTCAGCAAAAAGTTTTTCGGTTCAAAATTCTTATTCACTATTTTTATTAAAAGTGTTTGATAATTCAAAGAAAATAGTCTTTTGAGAATTGATTTTTGGTCTAAAAATTCTATATCTATTTGGAGTTTTTCCCAAGTGATTTTCTTTGTTCAAAACACTTTGTTTTCTCACACTTGAGCTTATCTATCTATCCTATCTATTAGGATCATTGTTTTGTGAGAAAGAGATAGTTTGTGGTTGTGAAAACCACCAAGTTATAAACCCTCCTTATTTGTGATATCCCTCTTGTGTAGAGGTTGATTGTTGGAGTAGTGGCTTTTTGCCCTATCACTCTAGTGAGAGGTTGGTTGGTTGTTTGGCTTTGTACCTACCCCTCTTGTGTGAGGTGGATTTTAAGTGTCTTTGTACCTAACCTCTAAGTGTAGAGATTGTGTTGTAATTGAGAGGGGAGTTGTGTACTCCCGGTTATTGTAATTGCCCCAAATCCTCAGTGGAGGTTCCCTGTGTGGGAGTCCTGTGTGGACAAGTTAGTGAAAATTCTTCTGTATGAAGGCGGGCACATAGAGCTGTGTGCTCGAGCCTCGAAACATATCCGTGTGTTTGCGATTGATTCACTTTCTCTAACTCTCTCTTTTACTTTGCGCATTGATTCATATTGCCATATCATATACATGCTTATGATTGCTTGTGTGTGCCTCACTTGTATTTAACCACGAGAGCTTCATATAGCACCTCAACTCTTACTCAGAAGAATCAAGAGGAATTAGTCCAGAGCCCTTCACCGGGAATTCGGCTACACTCGTTGGTTACATTAAGTGTGTTGCAATTAAAGTTTTTAATTTTCACATTTTATTATTAGATTAGCCGTACACCTATTCACTCCCCCTCTAGGTGTACTTACAAGTTTAACATCACACATCTAGCATCCGGTTCATTGTTAAGTTCAACACTACACTTATGACAATAAACTTCCCTCGAGTTTTCGCATCGAAGCCGCGATGACCAATGCTAAGTTAAAAATTACACCTCTAGCATTACCTCCACTATTAAGTTTAACACTACACCTATGACAGTGGTATCTTCAGTTTTTTCAACTAAACTGAAATTCTTGTGGGGCTAAGTTAACATTACAACTCTAACTCACATCCTTATCAAGTTAATATTACATCTCTGACAATTTAATTTGCTTCATATTGCAAATTCTGTCTCCTGTTAAGTTAACATCACACCTCTGACAGTAACCTTTTTAAATTCCTTAAATGAAAATTTTTAACTTTGAGTTGCTAAGTTAAATATCACACCTCTAGCAAATCAAAGGTAATCGCTTTTACTTGTTTGATTTTCAATACAAAAAGGAAGTCAAGACAAATAAGAAGGCAAAAAAATGTCACTTTTATTGATATTCAAAAATGTGAAAGTAATACAAAATGCTCTCTTATCAAATATGATTGAGTGTTATAGTAAAAGAGTACAAAGAAGTCCCTCTTATCCAGCGAAAGGTTGCACTCACTCCTTGAAACATTGAAGATATACAGAGCTCATCTTCTTAACTATGGTCAGGAACAATAGATCAACTTTCTCTCCTCTTGAGAACAATGGTATTTCTTAAGGTCAAAATGCAAGGGAGCATTTTGATTCCAACCGGCCAACTGGTGAGAATATCTTCACAAAACCGCAATTCTTCATTTAATAGAAGTTTTGCCACCAGAAAGTCATCCAATGAGCATAAGTTTTTCATTGTGGTCACTTCTTTGACCAAGATTGGTGAAGGGAGGATCCCGGACCTTAATGGTGACGTCCTCTTTCCCGTGACCTTCAAATGCGCCATGCCCATTGTAATCAGAAAGGATACGAGACCTTACTAGTGCATCATGCCCAATAATATCTTAATGTGTATCAAGAATTGCGCGGATCTTCCTCGCCCTTGGATAGAAGTTTTGACTTCTTAAATGGTCGCCAATTGAACAAACTGGTCATTTCATGTCTACCTCAATGGACTCAGCAAAGACATTGGAAGCAGTACCATCGTTATGGCCAAGACTTGTAAGAAGAAAAAACTCGCGGGTTAAATTTCTGCGAAGACAAAAAGTATGGATCCAAATGCACAGCCAAACATGAGACTCGCGTCTAATGATCAAAACGTGAAGCATATATTAAGGGGGCAGACATAGGGAAAAAATTTCTAAGTTATGAAATTCAGACGCGAGTCTTGTACGCGAGACCCACGTTTAAGGTTTCAAGACGCAGAGTTCACCACACTCACGTCTAAAGATCACAAATGACGCAGAACTTGGTACTCAGAAGTTAACAAGCTCGCGTTTCATCAATTAACATGAGAATCACATTTGCAGATCATGGACGCGTGTATCTCAAATTGACTATCCAAACTTCAAAAAGAAGTTTTCAGAAGTTTCAGGGAGAGATCAAGAGACAGAATCTCTTCATAATCGGCGATGACAGAGCTTTAAGGAACAGAGCCTCATCATGAATGGTAATTGCAAAGGCCATGTCCCACCGAAAAAAAAGTTCTCTGGAGGGCGGACATCATCCGTCAAGATACGGCCATAAAAGCACTAGAAGAAATGCTTTTTGATTTTTAAATCACTTAACAGTGATAGTCTTCGAAGAAGATTGCGAGAAAGTATTAAAGTTTTGGGTTCTTTTAAGAACTCTGAAAGTTCTTCAGGATGCATGCCCGGGGAAGAAGACATCCTAAGAACTCTGAAAGTTCTTCATAATACGTGCCTGTGAAGGAAAACAGTCAAGATGAATGACTGTTAAGAGGCTCATTGCCTATTTATAGGCTCGTTATTGGCCTTAATTAACGGCATAAAAATCAAAGTTATTCTTAAATGTCAATTAAGAGCCTTAATTTGCGGCACAAATCTCAAATCCAGTCTGAGTAAGACATGTGCATATTTATCTCCAGAAATCCCAACGACGTTTGGATTTTCAATTCAGACACACGTCCCCAGCCGTCGCCGCTGGTTTCGCCTCAAAAGATCTTCGCGCATGGATAGTCGCGTCCTCAGAACCGCGTCTCTATAACTGCAAATGACGTTTCAAGGGCTGTATTTTGAAGGCCGCGTTCCTTCACAAATCGAGGGTTGCGTCCCCTCTAACAAGTTGAAGGCCGTGTCCCTTAACCAACCAAGGGTCGTGTCCCCTCCAGCAAGTTAAAGGTCGCATCCCTTAACAAACTGAAGGTCGTGTCTTTTCGACAACTGAGGACCCATCCCCTTAACAAAGAGAAGTCCATGTCTCCACTTCAAAGTCTGCGTCATTTCAACAAAGTGAGAGCTGCGTGTCCACTTCAAGGACCGCGTTTCTTTAGTATTTTTAAGCTTGTGTTTTGGTAAAACAAGAGAGTTGCGTCTTTACTTTAATAGAGTTGGTTTCCTTAATAAAGTGAGAGCTGCATCTCCACTTCGATGTTCGCGTCTCTTTAATAAACGAGAGTCACGTTTCTATTTTGGATGAGGTCCGCGTCTCCAAGGCATCACAACCTTTGCGTTTACAAGACCTCTGTTCTGTCACTTACTCTGCAATCGTTCAATACACTGGCAAAAGCAATTGGCGATTTCCCCCTGGTTCAACAGTACACCGACAAGCAGCTCAGAGGACTGATGAGGTCTAAACTGCGTATCTAGACACTCACGACGATCATCTCTGGTGGCTTCAAAGAGTTTAATAGTACATTCACGAAGCCTGAAATTCAAACAAGATCAAGCTCAAGATATCTCAGAAGATTGCCAGTCCAGTCTTAAGAGCTTGCTGTCCAAAAAAAAGATCCAAAGTGTTTTAAAACCCGTCCCAGCCAATGATCGGGAAAAAATCATGCACGAAAAGTGTATGTTTTGAAAATCAAGAGTTAAAAGTGAGTGTTTTGACTTCCTCGATACTTCCGTTATAGCATGAGGCTAAACGGATCGAATCCACAGGAACGAGAAGCGATAAAAGCTTTACCGGTATGTTCACGTGTGTATTAAAGTTCCTTCAATATTTTAAATAATGAAAAGAAAAGAGAACAAAAATGCAAAGAGAAGTACAGTGAAAACAAAGAATTGAGAAACATAGAAGGATGGTTTTTGTGAGTTTGTTTGTAAATCTAAAATAAAGTAAAAGAGAAAGAAAACACATGGCTACTAACTATTAATGGTTCCATTAACTATGCTAACCTCTTAGTGATAGTTGCCTCACATGTATCCTTGGCCATTACTAGCTTTTGATTCAAGAACGTTTCAAAGCATGACCCATATGTTAACTTATCACATCCAAACTCATTAAACAAGTGCAAGCTACACTTAAACTATCAAAACTAAATAAGAGTAAGTATGGAATAAAGTAATGTTAGCTTGTTAGAGAGTTAGGATGTTAGAATACTAGAATCCATCATCATGAGCCATCAATAGCTCTTGCAAGAGCAAGGTTAAGTAGAGGATATTAGATTCATGTAGATTATCACGTAAAAAGTTAGCAAGTCAGTAGTTAGTAGTTAGTTACCATACGAGAAAATTAACTAAACAAGTAAAATGAGTTAGAGAGAAGAAAACAAAGAGAGGTAAAGAGAGAACCTTTCATAGATTGTCACCTTCTATTACATGCACTCTTGTTTCCCAACCATGTACCACTCTCTCTCCTATTACAAGATCTATAAGAAATGAAAAATACAAAGGAGGAAGAAAAAGAACAACTAACCTAAACTACCCTACACTACAACATGGAAAGAAAAGCCTAAATCTGTATATCTCCATCTGAAGAACCCCAAGGGGGTATTTATAGGCTTTAGGAGAAAGGTGGCCAGGGGGAATCCCTAGCCCAAAGCACTGGCGCGACTGTGCCAGTACGGCCACAAAAATGTGACAAAAGTCACGTTTCCGTGGCTGTACCAGAGCGGCGCTATGTTCGCTGTCGCTTCAGTCCCCTGTCGGTTGTTTCTTCTAGATTTTAGATTTGAGCACCTAGGTTTGACAAAATCACCCTCTAAGGGCAATGGCTATCTTGTAGGCCTTTAATCATCCATTAAATGGTAATTTTGAGTTTTCTTCTTCATTCCACACCATGGACGTAGGATCACACAAGAAAACCATTATTAGCAATATTTTATATAAATTAAATATGAAAATGTGGTAAAAATTATACAATATTAGAGATTAATCACACCCCCACTTATCTTTTTTTCGTCCCGAGCAAAATAAAAAACTAAGAAAATTATTACATTGCACTGAATATCTGCAACAAGCCGTTAAACCTCTAGGTTTTCCCTAGAGGCGGAGTTTTGTCTCCTGAGGGTTTTCAGTGGATGACACCCACAAAATTCATAAAAAAGAAATCAAATGTTAGTATTTTGAAAATGCATTTTGAAATAGAGAAAAGTGTTGAAATGGTTTTTTTGTGAAAACTTAAGTGATCCAAGGTCATAGGTTAATCAAAAATTATTCTTCTTTAAACTAAGTCGAAATGTAGAATCTTGTTATAAATTAAAATGTAAGAATTTAAAATTGAATTGATTCTTTGGTCTTTCATAAAACTCTTAGAAAAATATGCACTTCGTGAACAGTGAAGATTTTTGGGATATTGACTCTAACTTTCATGCTATTTATTTATATTATTATTTTTTTCTCCCTTAGTATTCTTAGGCTAGACTTACCCAGGTAGTGAGCCTTTAGCCGGTGGCTCCCAAATCAGATAGTTTTAGGGAACCAGATGAGAAAACATTCCTTGAACTTAAGGACTCGAGTAAATAAGGCAACAAAACTAAAAGGGGTTATTTCATTTTTGTCCACCATTTTAGGCGTAAATAATCATGCTTCCTGAGTCATAATTACCCAACTTCAATAAGTGATTTTATCATTATTTTTTAATATATATTTTTATATAATTTTTAATGGCATTTTCAGTCTTTGTTTTAATCCCAAAAAATTATGTAAGTGTGAAGTGCTTAAATCTAAGGCAAAAAATTTAAGATCAAATTATCTTTTCAATCTTACTTCCTTATCCTAAAATTTGAACAAGATCTATTATTTTGACTTGGTTTAAAAATTAATAATTTTAGGTCTTCCTAATTTCTAAGATAATTTTAATTTTCTTAAAAATAAATCAAAACTATTTCTCTTAATTCAAAAAGTTTTGTAAAAAGAAAAAGAAAAGAGTTTCTATACAAAAGAAATTTTTTTAAAAAGTTCCTAAAAAGAAGTGTAAAAGAAAGAAAATTTAAAACTAACTATGTTAGTATATCCTCCCCCACACTTATCCATGCATTGTCCTCAATGCATCGTGAATGTGTATATAGATGAAACAAATGAGAAGGGAAGGAAAATTACCTCATGGTGGTGGCTCAGGTGGTGGTCTGATTGGGCTAAGCGTTGCAATCCAATTCAGAAATCGTTGATCTTTCAGAAACCCACCAGTGACCTGTCTAATACGACCCAGTAAAAGAATGATTGAGTGAATGATCTTATTAAAAAATTATCCCCATCTAATTTTCAATTTTTAAAAATAATTACTGAGTCATTTTCTTTAACATCCTTGTCTAACAATGAAGTATGATTTTGGGAGATGATTGATTTGGACGCAAATGGAACATGAACAAAAAATGATACCGACTCAGAAATTTGACTCAAATCAAGTCGAGATTCAAAAGGGGGAGTCGAAATTAGTTCAAAAATAGGGTCCAAACCTAATAATTGATGTTCACACACTTTCCCCATCAATGAAGTATAATCATAAGATATTGGTGACTCAATTTCACGGTGTACTGGTACAGAATTCAATGTTGACTCCGGAATAGAGAAAAAAAATCTGGTAAAGATACTGAAACCATTATTGAATTAAAAAGTGAAATGAAATTACCAACTTGAGGTTCAGAATCACTTTTAAGCTCAAGTTTAATTTCAGAAAAAGGATAACTTGCTAAAATGTTAAGGTGGTTCTCAAAATTTTGGGCAAGTTCAAATGGATGTATTGAAATTGAATCTTGATTTTCGTCCACAGAAGGAACCTGAATGGGTGAAATGATCGATTCAAGTTTAGAAATTATGGGAATCAAAACTGGCTCAAGAATATTACTTAGCTTAGGTAACACTATAAGAGTTGATATTGATTCAAGGATTGGACAATTGAAGCTCAGGTTCACATTCATCTTCAAGTTCAATTTTAGAAATTGGATAACTTGTCAAACTATTAAGAATTTGATGTTGGTCAAATTCAGGTTGGTATGATGAAATTGAAGCTGGATTTTCAAAATGACTTGATTCTTGAGTCAATGAACATCTGATGGACATGGAAACTCAATCATATTTTGCATTATTCGCTCAGTTTCTTACACGAATTCTATGATTTTTTTCCACAATGATTTTTCTTTGAGTGATGCCGGAAAAGAACTATATGAATTTTGAAAATTTTATGGATATGTTGAAGTCCATCATATTTTCAAATTATTTTGGGCCTCTATCGCTTCTTCCAAAGTCCTTTGCAATGATGATTTTTCTTCAATTGGTGGTTAAGGAAAAGGAGGGTATGAAGCAGAATTGGAGAATGAATATGTGAAAATTGTAGACAATGTGGTTGAAAATTTGACTCAGGGGAGGTGAATACCCATGAACTTTATGAAGAGTAGAAGTTATTTTAAAAATTATAGTCATAAGATTGGGGATATGGGTCATATTGAGTCGGATAATCCTAACTCGGCATATATGGTTGGTTCATATTGTACATAGCCAGGTCAGAGTTATCCGAGTCAAATGAGGTCGGAGTAAAATATGAATTCATATTAGGATTGAAAAAATTGTTTTTTTTAAAATACATTTCACAATTTATAAAAAACAAACAAACAAACAAACAAATAAAAAGAAAGAAAAAGAAAACAAGCCTATTCTAGGGTTGACTTAGACTTAGACGACTCCTAACTGGTTAGACTGTCCACAAGGGGTACATCATCAGAATTTGACCACAAGTTAATCGGCCAGGTAGGGGCAAGATCAGTGGGAGGTATCTGTACCAGAGCAACTGGCCTAATTATGCCAAATCACTGTTCTTTGAGGTTTCGCCTCTCAATCCCCAACCTTTGACACAGATTTAACAAGAGTCCAACTCTAACAATTTTCCCCTTAGGTCAATCTCCTAAATAAGTCTGAGATGTCCCTAGGGGCCAACGTCTAGCAATTTTTATTAAGGCTTGTGTTGTGTGAGGGGGGTGATTTTTGGGCTAAGGAAAGGTATGACTTGCCCACCTTATGTTGTATTGGGTTTTACCCTTAAGTTTAATTCGTTCAATTGTGTAATATAGATAAGAATGAACACACAAAGAGAGTAAATCACCCATGTATTTGTCCTAACTATATGCAATGCAATATGTACATCTCCTTTAAGATCACAACAACACAAGAACAAAATACATTATATTTAAATTGAAATAGACACATGCCTAAATGCAAATGTCTAAACCATTTTAAAGCATCCAATTTTCATATTTTAGTTCTTAAATTATTATAGTGCATAAATAACAAAAACTAGCAACAGAATATAATAATATACAAGAATTTATCTAACCACACAAAAGAAAGTGTGGACTTTCTGCAATGCTAAAAATTGTACCTATACACCAAAAATAAAGAAGAAAAGTTAACAAAAACGTGAAATCAAACCGTTCCCATCTCGACAACGGCGCCAAAATTTGATCGGAGGAAAATCGTGCACGAAAAGTGTATGTTTTGAAATCAAGAGTTAAAAATACGTGCTTTGGCTTTCTCAATACTTCCGTTATAGCATGAGCCTAAACGGGTCGAATCCACAGGGATGGAAAGTGATAGAAGCTTTACCGGTATGTTCATGTGTGTGTTAAAGTTTCTTCAACGTTTTAAAGAATGAAAAGAAAAGAGAACAAAGAATAAAAATAGAAGTACGTTGAAAAAAAGGAGAAACATAGAAGAATGAATTTTATGATTTTGTTTATAAATATAAAACAAAGTAAAAGAGAACTAAAACTCATGGCTACTAACTACTAGTGGCTCCACTAACTATACTAACCTCTTAGTGATAGTTGCCTCACATGTATCATTAGCCATTACTAGTCCTTAGTTCAAGAGCGTTTCAAAGTATGACCCATATGTTAACTCATCACATCCAAACTCAACAAATAAGTACAAGATACTTTTAAACTATCAAAACTAAATAAGAGTAAGTATGGAATAATGTAATGTTAGCTTGTTAGAGAGTTAGGATGTTAGAGTGTTAGAATCTATCATCATGAGCCATCAATGGCTCTTGCAAGAGCAAGACCAAGTAGAGCCTATTAGATTCATGTGGATTATCACGTAAGAAGTTAGCAACTTAGTTGTTAGTAGTTAGTTGCCATGAGAGAAAATTAGCTAAACAAGTAAAAGGAGTTAGAGAGAAGAAAATAAAAGGGGTAAAGAGAGAACCTTTCATAGATTGTCACCTTCTATTACAAGCACTCTTGCTTCCCAACCATGTACCACTCTCTCTCCTATTATAAGATTTACAAGAAATGAAAATATAAAGGAGGAAAAAGAAGAAAAACTAACCTAAACTATCCTACACTACAACATGATAAGAAAACTCTAACCTGTATATCTCCATCTGAAGAACCCCAAGGGGTATTTATAGGCATCAGGAGAAAGAAGGCCAGAAGAACAAACTCTGGCCCAAAGCACTAGCACGGCCGCGCCAGTACGGCCACGAAAATGAGGAAAAAGCTGTGTTTTCGCGGCTGTACAGGAGCGGCGCACGCAGCGCCACCTGATGTGCGCTGTCGCTTCGGTTCCCTGTCGATTATACCTTCTGGATTTCAGATTTGAGCACCCAGGTCTGATAGAATCACCATCTAAGGTCAATGACTATCTTGTAGGCCTTTAATCATCCATTAAATAGTGATTTTGGGTCTTCTTCTTCATACACCATGTACTTAGGATTACACAAGAAAACTATTATTGGCAATATTTTATATAAAATAAATGTGAAGATGTGGTAAAAATTATGCAATATTAGAGACTAATCAGCCAACCGCAGAATTTTGAAAACTTTGGAGGGGGTTCTGCAGACTGTCTAAAAATTACTGAAGACAAGTCGTCAAATGCAGAGTCCATATTTCAGATGCAAGACTGATCAAAACTATTGATGCAGTATCAAGATGCAAGGATCGAAACCCGCGTCTCAGCATCACTGTAAAGCCCAGACGTGGGGCTCGAAGCCCGCGTCTTAGCATCACTGTAAAGCCAAGATGCGGGGCTCGAAGGCCGCGTCTAGTAGAGCTTGAAGCCCGTATCTCAGCACCCCAGCAATGCCAAAATGTGGGGCTCGAAGCCCGCATCTCAGCACCACAGCAATGCCAAAACACGGGGCTCAAACCTCGTGTCCAGTAGAGCTCGACGCCCGCGTCTCAGTACCACAACAATGCCAAAACACGGGGCTCGAAGCCCGAATCAGCAGAGCTCGAGGCCTGCGTCCAACATCATCTCAATGGCTAAACACAGAGCTTAAGCTCGCATTTCAGTTGCAAATGTGCCCTGCGTCTCAGTTACTGCCCTCATTATGGGTCAATTACTGCCCACGTAATGAGGGGAGTTAACCCCTATTATGGAGGATTTTAAGGGGACAGTTTTAACCCCAGAACCCCTATAAATAGCTAAAGTTGCTATTGAAAAAGGGGTTGTTGGTCGGATTTTTTCAGCTGAGGAATATTGGCTTTATAAAGAGTTCAACTCTTCTATACAAACTTGCTGAGTTCAAGTTTTTCCCAAGTCTCTTTGAGATTTCATTTGATAGGGTTATGATACTCCATCAATGATCTAAATAGAAAAGTTCTAAAGAATCTTAACATCACCCAATCAATGAAAAACAAGATTCACTTTTCACTGCTATGCAAAGAACCCAACATTAAATAAAGAGGAGATTTGAGCTTAAGTATCTCCTCTCTCTTATAATTGGAATTTGAGTTGTTATAATCTTTCATTGATTTAAGGAAACTTTGCAATATTTTCAATTTCCTACCTGTACAACGGGTATTTAGATGTCCAGCCTATTATCAAATCAAGGAAGACAAGTTGGACCCAAAAGAAATGTGTGTTCGTAGGATTCAAGAAAGAAGTAAAAGTCTATAAAATTTGGGATCTAAAAGACAGAAAATTTATCTTTAGAAGAGACATCACGTTTGATGAGACTTCTTGAAGCCTACAAACTCTCAGCAGGTGGAGAGTTAGACGACCTATAGGATATTACAGCAGGTGGAAGGTGATGCTACTTAACCGTCTCTAGAAAAATCAGAATCATTTTAGGTCATACCCTCGGTGACACAGGGAGATGATCAGGTAACCAAATAGGATGCTGATAATGATGAGGATCGAGGACAAGCTCTAGGTAATGTCTAAGAATCTATTGCTGCTGGAAGAACTCGGAGAAATTACGTAAGCGTAGTTGGCTCACTACTAAAATGATCATGGCCTATGCTCTCTCAGTTGTTGAAGAGGCAATCTCGTCTACTTACAGGGAAGCTGAAATCAGTTTGGGGTCCAAGATGTGGAAGGACGCCATGATAGAAGAGATGAGTTTTCTACACAAGAATGACACTTGGGAACTGTCAAAGTTACCCAAGGGAAAGAATGCGATCGGTTGTAAGTGAGTATTTGCAAAGAACCATGAATCTTCAAATTGTGATACTGTACGCTACAAAGCCAAATTTGTAGCTAAAGGCAACGCTCAATGAGAAGGCATTGACTACAATGAGGTATCTCACCTGTTGTAAAAAACTCGTCTATTCAGATTTTGTTGACACTAGTAGCACAGTACGAGTTGAAACTTGATCACCTCGATGTGAAGACCGTCTTTCTTCATGGCGATCTTGAAGAGGAGATCTATATGTTGGCCCAGAGGCCCTTCACTCTAGTTTTGATGATGATTAACTCATGTAGTTATAGTTTACTAATAATCTTGTGATATTTAGTTTCAGATATTTAACCAAGATATTAGTAGGTGATTAGCTTCAACAAAGGTATTTTGGAGCTTTCACATGGTGATTTAAGAGCTCGAGCGTCAAGTTCACATCTAGCACTCAGTTGGAGTCAAGCTCGGTGGATCACGTTGGATCAAGTCGACTTGGAGATGTCATTCTACAAGAAGACATAGGTTTGTTTAGTTAAGTTTTTGTTTAGATCATTGTAAAGATTAGATAGTGTGATATGCTCAAGTTTACAACACACACAAGTTTCATGTTTTAGTTTTTCAGTTTAACTGATCTTGGTTTTCATGAATACATAGAATGAAAACAAGTTTACATGGTTTAATGTATATTAGATTTGATCTATATACATCTATGCTTCATCTATTTAGAAAAACTTATTTTGATAGGCTATTCATGCATTTGGAGTTTTGTATTTAAACAAAACTTACTTTTGGATTTAATGTCAAAAACGTAGATATAATACCTTTCATGTATATTGGATTTTATCCATATATAATATGCTTCAAAACTGTTTCCATGTTTTTGTATTTATATGAGTTTTGGAGAAAACGAATTTCCATTTCAAAAATCTAAGTTTTGGAAAATACGGATTTTGGTTTAAGGCAAATTTTCAAGAACACAAAAATGGTTCAAATTGTTTGAAATATGTGTTGAATCTTTATCACACATATTTGTATTTCAAAGATAATATAAGAACTGATTTTTGCAGAATTTATGTGTTTTTATGGGATTTAATTAAAGATAAAAAACCTAAGTTTTTAAGTCCTATAATGGCTAGACTGGCTGTCTGTCGGTCGACCGGTGCGGTCGACCGATGTAAACAAGCATGCACGCCAGCTTGAGCTGGTGGGCTGGTCGACCAGGTCGGTCGACTGTCCAGAGAGCTCTGCTCTCTGGAAATGGCCCCGGTTGACGGAGCCGGTCGATCGGCAGAGAGCTCTGCTCTCTGTATCCAGTCTCGGTCGACCGAGCCTGTTGACCGGTGGGCTCAACGGTCAAAAATGTGACCGTTGGCTGATCGACCGCCCGATCGACTAAAAGGGCATTTTAGCCCTTTCCAGCTGCCAACGGGTAGAATTTTTATGGGGCTATAAATAACCCCATTTTTGAGTTGGTTTCAATAAGTTTTCTAAGAGCAAAAATTCCCATTCTTTCTAGTATTTAATACAAGTTTTTAAAGAGTTTTTAGAGCCAAAAGATTTTATCTTTATTTGTTTAAAGGGTTGGAAAAATCAAGAAAAGGAGAAAGTATTTGTGATTGTTTTTTTATTTTCATTTTTATATCTATTCTAGAAGTTTTCTCAAGAGTTTTTCTTTGTGCTTTTTATTTCCAAACTTTTTGTTTTCTCACATTTGAGCTATCTATCTATCCTATCTATAGGATCTTATTTTTGTGATAAAATTGGTTTGTGGTTGAGAGAGACCACCAAGTTGTAAACCCTCCTTGATTTGTGATATCCCTCTAGTTAGACGTGATTGTATTCGTATCCCTCTAGTGAGAGGTGATAGTGGAGGTTGTGTTGGAATCCCTCAAGTGTGAGGTGATTGTAGTTATTTGGCTTTGTGCCTATCCCTTATTTGTGAGGTTGATATTGTGTTGGCTTAATGCCTTACCTCTAGTGAGACGTTGTATTATTGAGAGAGAAGTTGTGTACTCCTAAATTGTATTTACCCAAATCCTCAGTGGAGGTTCCCTGTGTGGGAAGTCCTGTGTGGACAAGTTAGTGAAAATCCTTCTGTATGAAAGCGGGGACGTAGAGCTGTGTGCTCGAAACATATCTCGGTGTTTGCGTTTGATCCACTTTCTCTAACTCTTACATTGTGCATTGCATCATACTATCATATCATATATATGCTTGTGTTGATTGTGTGCCCATACTTGTGTTAACCAAGAGAGCTTCATATAGCACCTCAACTCTTATTCAGAGGAATCAAGTGGAGTCAGTCCAGAGCCCTTCACCGGAATTCGGCTACACTTTTTGGTTATATTAAGTGTGTTGCATTAAGTTTTTAATTCCGCATTATTTGTCATAGATTAGCCTTACACCTATTCACCCCCCTCTAGGTGTACTTTCAATTGGTATCAGAGCCTACGCTCCTGATATTAGGTTTAACCACTTAGGAGTGAGATCTTGGTTGCTAATCTAGATTTACATTTGCACACTTATATTGTTTACACACACTCATGGACTTCATGACCCCTCCCATGTATGATACTTCCAACATTGTTGTTTGAAAAATTAGGATGTCCATGTATCTAAAAACCTTAGGTTTACATGTTTTTCTTACCGCTACCAAGAAATCCTATCTTGGTAATAGCAAGCATATAGAGGCCAATGCACAAGCCCTAAAGGCACTTAGTAGCACGCTTAACAAAGAATATCTTTTTATGGTTTCTCATTATGATTCCGTTTTTGCAGTGTGGAACACTTTGACCTCCTCCAAACTTCAAATGCCAAACATTGTGAAGAAGAAATCTAATGGAGTAGAATCCGAACAAGAAAATTCTTGGTCCAAGAAAATGACTCCCTTGAGGTATATTCGGATACTCAACTTGATGATAGTTCTAGTTTTTCTTGCAATGAGTGTATGGATGCACATGCTTCAAATTATAAACTAGCTATACGTTGTGAAAAATTGTTAGAAAGACATAATCTCTTGAAAAAGAAAAATTTTGCACTAAAAGAAGAAAATAAAAATTTGTCTTCTAAACTTGATATTGTTTTACAAGAGAGGGATGAGATTTCAAATGAAAGGGACTATTTGAAATCCCAACTTAATCTTGCCCTAAATGAAAACGAGATTTTGAAAAATAAAAATGTTTTAAAAAAAATGAGGATTTTACTTTAAATCTTGATTTTGTTGTAAAAGAAAATGAAACTTTAAAAAACAAAATTGCTTCTATTTCAAAGGATTTGGATTTGATTTCTAAAGAAAACATTTTTTTGAAAAATGATTTAGATACACATGTTTGTCATGCTAGTATAGCTTCACCTTCTAGCATATCTATTGCATACACCTCTTTTTCTATGATTGAAAATGATATTTGTATTTTGAAGAAGAATGTTGATTGTTTGGGCTCTACTATGAGCCAATGTGCTTTGAACCACACACGTTTAGAATCCATGTTTCGAAAGAAACAAGTTCCACATTTACATGCACACAAACCACGGCATATACATGCTCCTCACGTTCACACTCATAACACTTTGTATGCTCATGTGTACACATGTACACATTGTGGACGTAAGGGCCACCTTACTAAATTTTGTTATGATAGGATACATGATTCAAATTTAGCAAATAAATTTGTTTGGGTTAGGAAAGGTGCTAACCCCATGGACCCAAAAGAGTACGGGTACCAAAATCCACCTCTATTTTATTTGATGTAGGTGTGGGCTCTCACATGACGTGAGAGTGATGGTGCCTTGAGGTTGATGCGTTCCGATCTTAAAGATGATATTTTGGATGCATCACTTTCAAGGGGAGTTTGGTGAGAGGACCACCTTGGTTTAGAGACCTAAAGATGTGCCTTTATGGTTTGGTAACAATCTCAATCTCCCATTATGTGTACATGCTTTCATATTATTGATTTTAGCATGTCATGTTTTTATGTTCATTATGTCAAATATCATGCTCATTAGACCTAGGACATACATGTTTTTATATTTATTTGGTTTTATCCTCTTCCTTCGCATGATTATCTTCTGTAAAATAGACATCTAAGACAAAGAATTTAGCAAATTTATTACATGATAAATATGAAAATGTAATAAAGAATAATGCAATAAATGTATGTAATCACACCCCACACCTATCTTCTGCTCGTCCTCGAGCAAAACATCAAAATCTAAACCTAAAAAATATTACACCACTTTCTCAGGTCACGCGATTGCACTGAGTATGTGCAACAAGCCGTTAAACCTCTAGGTTATCTCTAGAGAATGTGTTTTGTCTCGTGAGGGTTTTCAGTGGATTACACCCACAAAATCCATAAAGAAAGAAAAATAAAGAATTAATTTTTTCGAAAAGCATTTTGAAAAAGAGAAAAAATATTTGAAATATTATTGTAAGAGTTCAAGTAATCTATAAGTTATAGGAAAATCAAAATTTTCAATCCTAAGCTTAGTCTCTATTCAAAAACTTGTTATCAATAAACGTAAGGAGTCAAATTGTATTTCTCATCTAGTCTATTATTTTACCCTAAGTCATATGCACCTTTGTGACAGTGAATTTATTGATTCGAGGTTCTTTAACTCTTAACTTTATGCCTTATTTTCTTTTCTTTTTTTACATTTTTGGTGGTATTATTCCTTAGTTCTATTAGGCTTTCTAATCTGTCTATGTAACGAGCCTTTAGTCGGTGACACCTAAACTGGACGGTCTTAGGGCAGCGGGTGAAAAAAAAAACACCCCAAGGACTTAAGAACTCGAGCAAATAATACCACAAAACTAAGGATTTTATTTATAAGACGCACCATTTTTAGGCGTGAATACATATGCTTTATGAAGTACAAGTATCCAGCTTAATCAGAGGATTTATACATATACATATATATACACACACACACACATTTACATATATATATATATTCTTTTTTTCTTTTTTTTATAAGGCATAAGACTCTTTGTTTTTAAACCTTAAGTGTGTAAGTGTATAAAATATGCATATTTCATCAAGATAAAAATCAAAATTAAATTACTTTTCTAAATTTTCTTCCTAATCTTAGAAATCAAACAAATAATCTTATTTTGACTAAGTATAAGAAATTCTTATTATGATTCTTCTATTCCTTAAAATTTACTTAATTTCTTACTAGGTCAAAATATTGTTTATCTTTTAAAAAAGTTTTTAAAAGAGAAAGAAAATATTAATTTATTTTATTTTATATTTTTTTATAAAAAAACCTATGTTATGTTAGAACCCGCCCCCACACCTATCTCATGCATTGTCCTCAATGTATGAATGAATGCATAAATATATAAAAAAGAAGAACGGGAAGGAAAATATTACCTTAAGGTGATGGTTCCGGTGGTGGTCGGATTGGGTCAAGCATTGCTACCCAATTAAGATAATGTGGTGGTTCACGAAACTCACCTTTATTAACCTCTTTTCTATGTACATAATTACAATCCCTAATATGAATAGGATCATGAAAGATTCTATCATGAAACTTATTTCTTTTACACGATCAGTCTTGAAAAATCATCACTGAGTCGTTATGGTCAATACTTGTGTCCAATAAAAGAATGTGACTTGGTGAAATAATTGGCTTGAATTCAAGAGTGACAGATTCAGGAACCATTATTGACTCAGAAAAATCAACTTTGGGTTCGAGAGTCAATTTTAGTTCAAGAGTTGAGTCCAAATCAAAAAATTAAAATTCACAGTCTTCTCCCATCAGTGGAATGTCACTATCCAAATTTGGTGCTTCATTTTCAAGATTTATGGGTACGGGAATAATTGTTGGCTCCGAAAGTTGGTCCAAATTGGGTAATGATACCGGAGTCAACATAAATTCGAAAATGAAAACTGAATCATAAGATTGGGGATCAGGGTCACATTCATATTCAAGTTCAATCTCATTGAATGAAAAACTTATCAATTTGTGCAAAGTTTGAAATTGGTTAAGTTCAAGTCTGTATGATGAAATTGACTCTTGGTTAAAGTCTCTAAGACATCATAATTCTTCATTATTATCAATATGTCTAGGCAATCAGGAATGGTCGAACATGTTCGATTCCCGGCAACGGCGCCAAAAATTGGTTGTAGAAAATGTGAGAGAATTACTGTGTAGTTTAGGACTAACGGGTCGTGTCCACGAGGAGGAATGCGATGAAAGCGTTTCGATGTATCATTTTAGAAACAAAGATTAGTGTTGGTGTTTTTTAATTGAAAAGAAAATGGGAAAATAGAGAAGTGATTTAAAGAAAACTTGAAAATTTGGAGGAGGTTTTGGAGAAGATGATTTTAAAGGAGTTTGAAAATTTTGTGTTTGTTTGTATTTAATAAAGAAAGATCCGGGCTCACTATCTATTATTCAACCTTGTGTCATTCCCTTGAAAGTTTAAAATGCCTCATTGAGATCATAGGCGAAAATTTAAGTCATGTAAAAAGAGATCAAGTAAAACACATAAGATAGTTTTAAAAATTGAACTTAAAATTTAAAATCATTCTTTAAACTGAATATTAAACCATCAAAGCAAGCATGGAATAAAAACAAGTTCTTTTTAAGATTAATTTCAAGAGTTAATTCAAATCATTTTCCATCCTTATGTGCCTTCAAGAACACTTGCCAATATGAAGGCTTAATCTATGCATCCATATGATTCATTGGGTTCTTTTTAATAGATATCGATCAAGAAGAAAACTCATAGAAGAAGGAGAATAGTGAGCCCAGAAAATCGATTTAGCTACTCATGGAAACATAAACAAATTAATGAAATAAAAACATAGACATACCAGTAAAGTTTGAGTAGAGATAAGTAATGGTGAATCTCCTTTGATTGTTACTTCAATAGTCAATTACACACTGTTTTCTCTCTCACTTATTTCTGAACTGAGCTATAAAAATAAAATTGAGATTCAACTTATTATAAACTATCTAACAATGATCCTAAATCCTAAAAATAAAGTAAAATACTTAAACTAGTCTTCTTTTGCAATGCTTGAACACGAAATCTAATTTTTTTTCACCCTGAAACAGAACACCAAAATTGTTAAATAAACAATTACACCGTTCCCTCCCTGACAACGACGCCAAAAATTTGATTGAGTTTTAACCTGCACAAAAATTATAGAATTTTAGGAATACAGAACAGAAATGTAAGTACTCAATACTACTGCTATAACAAGTGGCTATGCGGGTCGTGATACACAATGAGGGACTAGCGACAGAAGCTTTTTGTAAGTTCTCTTTAGTTCACAAAAAATGGATAAAGTTCTTCTTTCAATTCTTGAAAAGGAAAGGAAAATAAGTTATGTTAAACAGTTAAAAAAGTGGTTGATTGAGAAGGTAGGGAAAATAGAAAATGATTTTGTATAAAGAAAGTGAAAAATAATGAATAGAGTTAAGTGATGGTGATGTTAGTGATCTAAACTAAAAATTTAAAAAGAGAAAGTTAAATCCTAAAAAATACTTACTTATCTTTTCGGCGCCTGCTTACCTTTGACCCGTATCGACAATGTACCTTTGTTTGAAGGCGAGCGAAGTATGACAAATAGGATCTTCCCCATTTCCGATTTACCCTACAAAATGATGGGGCAAGCTATACTATCATAGAAATGACTATCCATCACCATAAGCCATCAACGGCACTTGTAAGGGCAAGGCAACTTCGAGGCTATGAAGTCATTTAGATTCACAAATACAGAAGAGGGAAGCAAACAAAATAAGATTAAAGAAGAAAAGAAACTTTGATTTGATTCAAATAATAATGAAAGAAAAGACTTGCTTACACCGGTGTCACCCTTAGTACAAGTTTTGCTCTTATTCCTCCATGAAACTCTCCTCTCCTCTCAGTTACATAAATAAAATAAAAATTACATAAAAGAAAACAAAAAAACCTAAGTTATAAACAACAAAATAGCCTAACTTTTACTCTCTACTTGATCGTCCTCTGTACAGTGAGAAATCTCAGATTTATAGGTAAAAACCAAAAGGAGAGATGAGTATACAAATAAGGCAAGCAAACGCTCCGCTTGATTCTTCAAGATTATCACGGAATCGCGGCTTTTGCCGTGTTTTAATGGCCAGGGTTTGGCCAGTGGCCAATCCCGGGGGGCGCAGATCCTAGATTTCGCGATTCACTTTTATCTTCTGCTTGATTTTCAGTTTGGGTTCTGGATTTTGACGATTCTACTTTTTATCATCGGCTTTAACCACTTGATTTACCAAAAATCTAAATTTAACCAACTAGATTTGGGATCATCCTCCTCTAATCAAGTAGATCTAGTTAAATTTAAATTTAACTGATATTTATTTAATTTTATCCTCTTTCTCCCCATGATTATCTTCTGTAAAATAGACATTTAAGATAAGGAATTTAACAGATTTATTACATGATAAATGTGAAAATGTAATAAAAAATAATGCAATAAATGTATGCAATCAGTGTGTACAAGGCCGACTTGTCACAAGCTGTCTCAATGGTTAGCAGATCTATGCACGATTCCGGGAGGAGTTATTAGGAGGCAGTCAAGTGGATTCTATGATGCATTAAAGGTAACATGGATCTTGGTTTGGTATTCAAGAAGGATGTTGTTGGTAAGTAAGAGTGTATCGGATATGTTGATTCTGATTACGCAGGAGACCTCGACAAACGCCGGTCCATAACTGGATATGTGTTTATATTGTTCCAAGTACCGGTCAGCTGACGCTCTACTGTCTACTGTCGCATTATCTACTACGGAGGCTGAGTATATGGCCATCACAGAGGCTATGAAGGAGACAATTTAGCTTCAAGGGTTGCTTGACGACTTTGGGATTGATCAGGATCTATTGAAGATCAATTATGATAGCATGAGTGATATCATTTGGCAAAGAACCAGGTATATTATGTAAGGACAAAGCACATTGATGTCAGGTTCCACTTTGTTCAGGAGATTTTTGATGAAGGTGACATCGAGTTATAGATTCACACGATGGAGAATCCTGCTGATATGCTAACTAAGATTATTTCGGGAGTGAAGTTTGTCATTGCAAATAATTACCCCATATCCTTCCAGTTCTGTGAGTTCAGTGGAGCTCGTTTGGATGAACTACGTGTGATTTGATCCCGTTGGGTATGGGTACATAGGCAACCTCAATGGTGCAGCCAAATTAGAGTCAACATGGTGTTATGTTGTGTTTGACTCAGCTTTGAGAAATCTTCACCAAGGTGGAGAATTGTGGGGAGAAAGAGTAAAATCTTATTGATAGAGTTTTTTAAACTCTGTTGAAAGTTAGCCAAAAATTGATGCAGTCAATAGTGTCAAATACGAAAGCGTATCAATCATATCAATGATGGAATTGCACAGGAGAAACCCAGCCTAGTCGACTAGGGCAATGACCTAGTCGACTAATGGTACAAACAAAGAGTTGAAAAATCTGTTTTACTATAAACTAGTCGACTAGGCCAAATTCCTAGTCGACTTATAGAGGTTATTAATCGACTAGGTTATTTTCTAGTCGACTAATGCGGCTGCAGCGACTAATTTTCAAAATCTGATGCTGAATTCGTTTCTGATCCAAATTACATGTTTTTGGTTTCTTTTCTCCGTTGTTTTCTTTGGTTATATAAAGAGGGGTATTGTCCCCATTATTTGTGACCTGTAATTGATTGATATAATAAAAACTATCTCTGCTTGCCCCGAGGACATAAGCAAATTGTCAAACTTCATTAAATCTTATGTTCTCTTTCTTTTCTTTGTTTACTTGTTCGTGTGGTTGATAACTATTTTCTGGTGTCCCTCTTCCCTGTTGCTGGGATTCCCAATACAATTCGCTGGCTACCTTCCGAACTCTTAGAAAAAGAACTGCTCCCTCTCACTAGCTTCCTTCTTTGAACCATTTGTTTTTGGCAGAAAATTCACGTGCAAAATCTAATTTTAATTCATTTCTAGCTTTTTAGCATTGAGTGATTTTACATGGGTGATCTTTGATTTTAATAATAAGTTTCCTTTTCTTTTTTTGTTTGAGGTGAATTTTCTATGAAAAATTGGACCTTTGATGCATTTTTGTTTTACTAGAAGTTTTCTAATGGGTAGTATTTAAATTTTGATAAATGCAGCTCCCTTTCGCTCTAATTCACAAGTTGCAATGTGTTGTTCTGCCATGAATGGAAATTTTGAGCAATCGAAGCTTGTGTCGGTGTGGACTGAGAGCAAGCAAGTCATGACTGCGGCTGTTAAGGGAGGATGGAGCACTTTCATCTTCCCCTCGGAACCTCGGTGGTGGGGAGGAGGTTGGGGGAGAGGAGTTGGTCGCGGCCGACAGTGAGAGAGGAGGCGGCAGAGTGCCAACGACGGGAGGCGGTGGAACTGGGGGGCGGCAAGGGAGGGGATGAGGGAGTTGGGGAGGGCGAGGAGGAGGGAGGGAGGGAGGGTAGTATAGGAAGGAGTGGAGGGTGGTGGGGTCGTGGTCGTGGAGGAGGAGGCGGCGGAATCCAGCAGAGGGAGTCTGAGAATTTTTGGAGCAACTCAAAGTTAAGGGAATATTTTGATTGGATGCTTTCAGAATATATTAAAAGAGACAATAAAGAAAATAAAAACATAAAAAAAAAAGTATACATTTGATGAACTCGGACTTATGTCCGGATTCATCAAATTTGAATCAAAAAATTTTCACCCCGTGGCGTGCTAATGCTAAGATGAAAAATGAAAATATTCAACGCCTACATGCTGCCTCTGTAGCTCGTCAGAAATTGATTTTTATAATTAAAATTTTGAGATATTTTTTTAAAATTAAATTCCAAAGAGAATATTTTAACAAAATTGCCCGACAAGAAATCCGTAGTGGCATGATTTCACCATGATAACTACTTGAACTGACAACCACCACCCCCTCCTTCCTCGAGAACAAGTTGGAGGGGACAAAAGTCATAATAAGAAAACCCTTATATTCCCCTCCACAACAAAGTTAAATTCAATTAAGAGCTGTAAAGAACACTTAACTCTCAAATAATCTCTCCTCGTGCAGTGATCACAATCATTTTGTCTGTTGAATCTGAAGGAAGTACAATGACATCGATCCTAAGTGAAGCTCGCATGGTTGGAGCTGACTCTACGCGATCGAGAGAGGTTGCATGTTCAAACATAAATATCTCATTACAGACTCGTGATCTGATCAGCATTAGCTCAAGCTTGAAACCATGGGCTACTCTAAACAGCTGTTGGGAGAGGAATCATATGTAGATCTCTCTCTCTAGTGACCTGTTGCCCCTTGGTCTTGTCAAAACTCTCAGTAGAGCTTCTTTGCCATTTGAGGAAAGGAAATGGGAAGCATATGAAAATTTTATCCTGATATCAGGGTGAATAATGGTTGAGTTCTGAAAATGGTATTTGTAGTCAACATTTAACATTTTGTTGGGTGAGAGTGAATAAATCTAATCTCACTGAGTGCATGAGTTCACAGCTTAGGTTCTCTATGAGATGGCAAATGGTAGTCGCAGGAAATATGAAGCTAACTTCTGATGCAGATTATGAACACTTTTAATCCTATTGAGTCCTATGGAGAGTATGTACTTAATTGTAATTCAAACTCGAATTTTTTTTTTAAAAAAAATTATCACATAAATGACACTCATAACATAACTGATTTTAGGAGATCAAGAAGTATTCAAAAAAACGCAGGAGGTAGAATGTATACAATAATACTAACTTTTTTTTTTTTTTTTTTTGCTTCTTTTGCTTTTTAATATTTCATGGTGTAGGCACCTTTAAAAAAATAGAAAATAGGAAAACCAACTCAAAATCATTAGTAAGATTTTATATGATCAGCTTTTTGGTAAAATGATAAAAAGTTTTATGTAATATTTTAATAGGAGTACATAATTATATAATTTCTTATCATAATATTATTTATTTTCATCTTTCTACCTATAATTTCTTGCCATTTTAAGAGTTGATTAAACTTAAGTGGGTATATTCCTCAAGGCTAAAGCCCTCCACATTTGTAAAAACCAGGGACAGATGGTCCATATCATGTCAATCTGCAGGGTTTCCATATCCAAATTCTATCCAGTCCACACCCACACCACTCCAAAAAGGTTATGCAATCCCACGTGAAAGGGTCCCAAATGGGCAATGGAGAAGCCAAGTATCCTCTTAGCTTTTTCCCGGCCACCCCATTTAGATAAGCAGCAACAACAGCCACCATTTGTCTTCGTCCTCCCTCCCTCCCTCCCTCACTCAACACTCTTTTTTAATTTAATTAAAGGAAAACATAGATAGTGGGCATTTTCCTCCAGTCTCCCTCTTAAAAAAGCTGGTTAATCACTTTGGCCCTGTCACCAGTACACATCATGGCCTAGCTGTCATCAAGTTATAACGTCTTCCCATGTGACCGCACAGCAAGTCGTGGGGTTTGTTTCCCAACGTGCACTAGTTTGAATCTCATGAAGTGTGACATATGTGAATAAAAGGTGTGTGTGTAAACTAACGGTTAATCACGAGTTTCTTCTAAAAAAAAAAGAGGATTATAACCAACCCTTGCACTCGTTAGAATCAATCTTTCTTTTTTCTCTCCAAGGATATTTATTTTCCTTTTATGTTAATTATAACTATCTAGTTACTTTGCTCAGTCATCAATTATATGCAGTTTGAAAGAAAAACTACCACGAACCTTCAGGGTATCAGCGTGATACTTTACAAAAAAAGAGAGATTACCGTGCTGGTACGTTGTGAGTACTGAATCAAATAGCTGCTGATAAATATATATATTGGTATAACTTCTTTGAAGTGAAGGGTGATACATATTTAAGGGCTAATAAGGTTTGAAACCAAAGCCTTCTTTCTCATTATGTTCACAATCATGGTCTAAGTTTTTCACTATGAGGTTATGAAATATTAGACAATTTTTTTACGTCTACCATCAAATTTTGACACCAGTCATCTCTCCTAATTACCGTCAAAATTTTAATCAAAACAAGAGAAGAGTTTGTCATAAATTTTAAGAGCAGTTTGCATCATCCAAATTCTCATAGATTGAAGAAGTATAGAAAGTTAAAAACCAAAAATCACAAAAACAGATTATCATGAGGTGATGAATTTTTCTTTTGTTTATCTCATTTTGGTGGCTTCCAGCCCAAGTTCTCCTCCAACCTCAGTACCAGTAGTGCAAACCAGAAGGGAAACAGATAACATGGAATCTCCTCAGTTGGGGCAAACTTGGTTCCAATTGGCCTCAACCTCTAGTTTGCAAACTCTTTGTGGGCTCTCCACTTGAGATTTTGGCATGGAGACGAAAAGAATTTAAAAAACAGGAAAATTAGACCAAAAAGTTTTTTTCCTCTTGTCAAAGTAGTACATCAATCAAAGGCCTCTAAAGTTATCTGGGATCCACCAACTGCTGCTTTGGTAAGTGCTTAATTTAAATAATGTTGATCATTCTCAATTCTCAATTCTCATCCCCCACTTATTATTACTTAAAACATTTTCAGTCTCTTTACAGGGAGGGAGAAGTTTTCCAATTGGGCACTTTGAGCTTTAAGCTCACTCTCTCTCTCTCTCTCTCTCTCTCTCTCTCTCTCTCTCCCTCTCTTTCTAACTTCTTGATAGTATGTGAACGTGATGTGAGCCAGTGAAGTTGAAGATGGAAGTTATCTGATAGCCTGTAAAAAGCTGCTTTTGTTACTGACAGGCTTGGCCTAATCTACACATGCATTTTTTATTAGGGTTAGGGTTTTGTAGTTAGTGACATAAGATTGATTGATTTGAGATATCCACGGGCAGATGGAATGATGAAGGAGGTCTCATTTTGTCTGGAAATTTGGCATTTTGTTGGAGGGACAAAGTAGAATGGAGAAACAAGCTAGAGCCTGGCAGCTAGCCAAACTAGGGAGAGGCAATTCGGAAAGAATTTTGACTGAGAGGAGCTATCACAGGTTCAAGACATGAAAGTTTGAAAAAGGGGGGAAAAAAATAATCATTTTCCATCGACAATAGATTTTATTGAGGTTGATGCAATGACTGAGAGGCGAAGAGCTTGTATGGCTCTAAAGGAAAATCTTTTATTGAAGTCTTCAATCTTAACTCATGCGAACTTATTTCTTATTTTATATCACGTGAAACTAAATCCATCTTCCAGCATCTCATTGCATACCCTATGAGATGTGAGGTAATCTTAACTGTAATGATCTCTTTGATATTTTCAAGGGTTTGAGTAAACCAGAAATCTATAAAGATTACTGCATTAAACTAGATTTTCGGCATTTGTAATTGCATGTGTAACTAAAAAAGAAATTAATTCGATTTTTTGTGTTTGGATAGTGTTTATCTCGTATACCGAATAATTGCAATTCTTGACAATAAGATACATTTTTCATTCTCAATGCACAAATTATACTAACACACTTATTTAAAATTAGTAGGTGATAAATAACTTTTCCATATCATTAATTCATAGTTAAAGTGTGCACATGACATACACATAGATATTTAGTTAGAAGAAATAAGAAAAGGGGGATTTCGTCTTAACCTCCTATATTAAAAATTTATTAGCGAAAACCTCAATTATAACTTTTTTCACCTGGGCCTCATTTTTCTTAGAGGCGCTAGATTGTAAACACGTGTCGAGTGGGGTTTTAATCACGAAATGAAAAAAAGACTAAAATACCCTTATTATAACTTTTAATCTAGATTACGACCGCAACTGAAAGTGCTCCGCAATTGCGACTGCGACTTTGTGAGAACTACTATTGCTACTTCGATTGCGAATTTTATCCCCATGACAATGGTCGCAATCCTCACGATCATAGTTGCAGTCCTCATGGTCACAGTCCTTATGAGTATTGCGATTATGGTCGCAGTCCTTATTATGAGGACTGGGACTATCTCTTCTCTCACTTGTAATTACCTTCTAAAATCCTAGTGCATACACAAGGATTAGCTTCTTTATAAGGACTACAATCGTGGTCACACTTATGCTTAAAATTACAAAAAAATCATTAATTATAATAACTGCGACCGTGATTACAGTACTTTAGTATATTTTGAAAGGGTTGCGATCTTAATCGCAGTGAGTACACAAATGTAAAACTTAACGCTTTCTATTAGATGTGCGATCTGAATTGTAATCATGAGTGAACTGACATAGTTCTTATTATTTTTAAAGAATGCAACCAGGATCGTAGTATGTTAAAAAAATCTGCTAAACATATTTATGACTGCGATCTTGATCACATTATTGACTTAAAATTAAAAACATTTGAACTAACAGTATAATTCAGTATAAGAAATTAAATACCATCAACAGAAAAATTATTTTCTTATATAATAACTTGCAAATGAGAACTAATCCATGTTTACAGTACATGTAGATTTATTGTGATTTTCTTACAAATTACACCGACTACACTTCATCTTCCTCTTTGGTGATGAACTCCTGTTTTCAGCTCGATTTTTTTTTGTCTCCTACTGGACATTTAGCATCAGGTAGCAATATTATTGGATTTTCAGGAACTTCATTATCATCAATACTCATCAATAAAGGCTGGATAGACTGACTGTAAGAAAGCAGAAATGTAGAAGTTAGAAAAAACTTATCACAGTAGTCATACAGAAATCCTCCAATACTACTAATAGAAGCCACAACATGAGAATAAGGAAAACCCTCACTTTGCCAAAGATTGCACGAACAAGAAATTCGTGAGAGGTCAACGCGAAGATCTTCGCCCAACGACAACACCTCAAAGATGACATCGCTTGACCTTATCAGTTTATTGTTCTGAAAGATTCCATATTAGCGGCCATTTTCTTCTCAAATGTTGAACAAAACATCGAGTTCCAACTCTTAAACATTTTCTTATTCTCTGCAAAATTCATCATTAATCTTCTTTGAATCGAATCTAACATGGATGTTATAGGTAGTTGTCATTATTCAAGAATCCATGAGTTGAAACTCTCAGCCACTATGGAGGATGCACGATCATATCTTTGTTCAGGGAAGTAAGCATTCGCCTAGTGTTCATATGGCACACATGCTAAGAATTTGGTCACTTGTTGACTTCCGAGTTTGACAAAATTTTCACACTCTGTCTGAAACTCCTTGTGGGTTGGTGCATAAACAAGCCTTTTGAACTTTTAAGGATGAATAGATGTCTACAATCCTTATTGGATATAGTTGCTGTCAAGTTGAGCTTCAGATGCCAATAACAATAAAAATGATAAGAATCTGGAAAAACAGTTGGAAATGACTTCAATAATCCAGAATGCCTATCAGATACAAATGTGTAGATTTTGTCCCCAACTACAATGGCCTTGAGGTGTTACATGAACCAATGTCAATTGTCATCACTCTAAGAATTAACTATTACCATGGTAAATGGGAAAAACTTGTTTAAAAATATAAAGTGATGTCAAACAAATATTAAGAAAAACAAAAAAATAAGCTCTTGTATAAATTTATCAATACTGCGACTATGGTCACGGTCCTCCTAAAACAAACACTGTGTCTGGAAGCAATGCGATCAAAGTCACAATCAATGCCTATTTAACAGAAATGTGACTGTGATCGCAGTACTCATTATACTCACGCTAGTATGTGTTTTGTGGAACTGCACCCAAGTTATTGACATTTGGAGAAAATAATATATCATGTGGCGCTATATAAAAGATTAGAAATTCAAATGAAATGAAAAGAAAAAACATACCATCATCATCATTCAGCCCCGTTGCAGCAAGCATACAATTTTTATGTTTGGCCTTTAGGAAGGTTATCCAAAAATATAGATGACGGCAGAAGTAAAACCCTCAAATGCAAGCACCAAGAGATATGAATAGTCGCGAGAACTTGTAATTTTCAGGATGAGTTTCCAGTAGAACATAACTATTTGGGTTGTCAGGACAGAAGACTTTGATCGTAGTTGTCAGGAGTCAAAGGCACATTCCTCATTTAGATTAATAAACACTTTCTCATTTATATTGCAACTTTGATCACAGTTGTCATGAAACACAATTATAATTTCTCATTTATACAGCGACTTTGATTGCAGTTGTCAGGAGTCCCAGGCTAATTTCTCATTTAGATTAACAAACACTTTCTCATTTAAACTGCAACTTTAATCGCATTTGTCAGGAAACAAAATTTCATGTGTTTATTATGATTACAACCAGAGTCAGATTGCTAAATAACTACATGTCTAATTTTTAGAAGAAAATCGAACATCACCAAATACCACTAGTGAAATGAAAATAGTAATGGAAATATATTTTGATGAGATTTAGAAGTATTACGACCATGGTCGCAGTTCTCGTAAACAATTATCAGTGTAACAAATATCGGAACACAGTTAGCTGAATTCAGTATAACTACGACCGTAGTCGCAGTTCTCAAATTAACAAACAATTTTAGTTATAAGACTGGGACTTTGATTTAGTCTTTGTTTTATGCAGTGTTTGTTAATCTAAAAAATCACAGTCCAAATTTTAGTTATAATTGTTGGATTTGTAAAGCAAATAGAACAAAATCAAATAAAATGAATCAAAATAATCATATGATACAATTAATTTATCTAAAACCTAAAAAAATGACCAACAAAATCGAAATAAGAACTAGATCAGTACATTTAAGATCACATGAGAATTAATAAGAAAAAAAATAAAATAATTAATTTAAAGCTTAACCTAATACGACAATCTCCATGGCGAAAGAAAGGCAAGGGCGATGAAATCAAAACCGACGAAGGCTGAGATGAATGAAGAAGAAGATCGGCGAAGAGAATAAATGAAAAAAGCTAAAAAAAACTTAATCGACCAAATCTGAAAATTTGTAGCTGAGGTTTTCCCTAAATTAGTTGAAAAAGGGTAAAATTGGAAATTGAAATATAAGTTAGTTATATGGTAGGTTTAGTTCCGACAACATCCCCAAATTTTGAAAATGGAGGACGTGGCTGACGTAGATTGAGGTTGAGGCGGAAAAAATTTTGTAATTGAGTTTTTCACTAAATTAATTGTAAAGAGAGGAGTCAAAGGCTAATTTTCTGATAAGAAAAAAAAGAGATGAGTGTAGGCTAGGAACAAAATAATTTGCATAATAATAGAATAGAAGGTAAAGATGCCGAATGTAAACATAACGGATATTCAGGTATTACTGATTGAATTTCAATTAAAATTACAATGTAAAATCCTTGTGACTTTTTTCTCCCCAAATTCTTATCTCAATTATCTAGAGGGTCTCTTTAATTAAGCATGTAAAGGAAAACAGTGCTCTTAAGCATGTAAAGGAAAACCTTAGAAATCTTTGTCAATAACTATTTCCAGGGTCAGTCAACTTCATGGACTATTAGAAGTGGAAAAAGTATTTTATCATGTAGCCTAAACCAAAATATTGCCCATCTTCTTATATTCGAAAAGAATCTTATTTGTGCAAAAAAGCCATTAGATAAGGGATTTGTGGAACAAAATGATCCGTCTATGTGCAATCTAAACCCTAATTAAACTTAAGTAATTCTCATTGTCTTCCAAAAAATCCTCATCTGTGCAAAAAAGCCATCATATAAGGGAGTTGGGGACCAAACAAAAAATTCTATCTAGATGCATCTATATCTTAGTTAGAATTAAAGCCTATTATGATTAGTACTTTTGGGAATTTTGGGAGATGTTCTGAGATTTGTTTTTCAATAAAGTTGTTACAATCTTATTAAGAAAAGAAGTTCTTCCCCTAGTGGAGAATTTGGGATTAAGAGTCTAATCAAATAGAGAGAAGCCTTGAAGTTGTCACTAAGAAAATAATTTATGATAAAAACTAAGAATATTACAAAACAGAAGTAAAAATACTAGACTAGGAGATTAGAGAGAAATCTCCCCCCCTTTTAAGTTTAGATCACCTACAGATAATACTTTTTGGTTTCTTAACGCACATGTCTAATACTTCAATTCAAAACATTCAGGTTTCAGGGAAAAAAATTCACTTGTGAAGTTACTGTGTGGAAATCACACTCAAAACTATTTATTTAGAACTATTTCACCCACCCTTTTTTAGGCAGTCTCATAAATTTCATTTCATGCATATCAATTCAAATATAAATATCAATTGAATGTTGAGCATATATGGTATCCAGAGAAATATATCATCTCTGTTTCTTCTATCCAAAGATTCATTATAAATTTATTACTTGTGAATTCACACCTATTAACAAAATTTAGGATTTAATTGAGAATCCAAACAGTTAACCTATTAATTTATGGTACTCATGTTTAGGTTTTGAATTATTCAAATCCAATATTTCTTGCCATATATGAAAATTTTCCATTGAAAATTTGTTAGTACAATAAAAAAAAGACTAGAACGAAGAAGACTTTTCTTGAAATTGAAAATTTAAAAACATTTGTAGTAGAGTTGTTGTGCATCCTTGAAAGTCATGCTTGAAGCAATGTTTGGCTTTTTCGGTACAAGAATTCCAAAGCCAAATTATCTCCAGAAACAGTTGAAGTTCTCTGGTGTGCACCAAACAGCTACTCCGGTGATCTCCTCGATCTGTTCAGGCAAGTGACCTCCTCAATTTGACACATGACAAGGCTTTACTGATGGGCTGGACATACTTCTGCACTAGATAACTACACTCTTAGAAACTAACCAACTCTTTATTATTTGATTTTTCTAGTGATGCTCTAAATAAGTTATCGGGAAGCCTATTTATAGAGCTTCTGGACCAGCCCGAGGGTCATCATCCCTTCATGAGGGTATCCCAAAGATCAAGGAAATTCCCCACAAGTTTACAAACTAGCAATAACATTGTTTAAATCATTGTACACAAGGTAGATATCACAAGGACTTGAATCCCCTTTAAACCAACTGAATAGAAGATAGATGCATGGTGAACTTAATTAGTCTTGAACCAACACTTTCTTATAATCCAGTAATCACACAAGATTAAAACCCAATTGGTAGTGGTCATCACTTTGAACCACAACTTTGCCTGGGTGCTTGGATATTTATGGCCTGTGCATGTCTTAATTTCTGCAATGGCTTTAGGTACTTTTTTTATAAGTTCTCATAGGAGACGACCAATCTCCACCCAAGCATAAGTGAGTTATTCAGGTGTGTTTCCTACCCAACACCCTGCATCTAAAAAATTTGCTTTGGACTCATTAAACCTTAAAAGCCATCCTTTCAAATGGTAGAAAATATGCATGCAAGTTTTACTTAATTTTTTGAACTAAGCATCTTAATTATTAGTAGCATGAGCTTTAAACTATAACTTGATATAAATGGTAAATGTACATAAGGCTTACAGTACTTGAGACCCATTCTAATGGAAGTCTTTTCAACTAATTCTTTTTTCAAGTCTTTAGTCAGAGGATCTGCAGCATTCTCTGAAGATCGAACGTCAATGTCGAGATGACTCCGTGGAAGATAAGCTCGTTCAAATAGTCATGCTTTTGATGAATGGTCTGTTTTTTCATTGAATAATGAGTTTGTTGTCACAATACTCGTTCCTTGATAATTACAATAGACGGTAATTGTAGCTTATAATTCTTTCAACAGAAGGTCTAAAAAAAATAGCTGAGCTACTCAGCCTCATCTCCTACAATAGTTAATGCGAAGAACTTGACTCCATGAATGATTGTGCAATCATAGTTTGCCTCTTAGACTTTCATGAAATGACAACTCCTTCAATGGTAAAGACAAAATCTCTAGTATATCTGCACTCATCTGATTTCGTGTACCAGCTTGCATCTGAGAAGTCTTCGATCAAGCAAGATATCCGATGTAGATCAAGCTCAGATCCATGGTTCCCTTCAAGTATCTAATCAATCTCTAAATAGCATCCCAGTGAGGCTTTCCACGATTGCTTGTAAATTTGCTAAGCATTCCAACAGAGAATGCTATGTCTGGCCTTGTGTAGCTCATTACGTATATAAAATTCCCAATGATCCTTGAGTACTCTAGCTGCCTCACTGGTCTTCCAGTGTTGGTTCGAAGCTTCTTGTTGTGGTTATATGACACAGACAACTCTGAAAGGTTAAGGTAATCATACTTCTTCAACATATTGTCTATGTGATGGGATTAAAACAATCTAATTCCATCCTTTGTGTACATGATCTTGATTCTGAGAATCAGATCCGCAGTTTCAAGATCCTTCAAGTTGAACTAGGTCGAAAGAAATTTCTTTGTAGATTTCACTCCAAGTCAGACCCGATGATGAGCATGTCATCTACATTAAGGCAGATCAACCCTACATTGCCTTCAACAATGTTGATATAGTAGCACTTGTCGGATTCACTGACTCGATATCCATTGCTACGAGCAATCCTGTCAAATTTCTAATGTCAACCTACTTAAGACCATATAAAGACATTGTTAGCTTACATATCTTATCTATAGGAGCATCAAGTCCTTATAGTCTCTCCATGTAAATTTTTTCAATGAGATCTCCATTTAGAAAATCTATCTTCACATACCCATCTGGTGAATGATGAACTTCTTGATGGTCGCCCATGTAGTCTGCACTCTGATGGTAGTAATTCTGTAAATTGATGCACAAATATCGAAGAAGTCAATACCTTTCTTCTGAGAGAATCTTTTTTTCACCAGTCTCGCCTTGTACTTTTCTATGGTACCATCAGGTCGCAACTTTCATTTGAAAATCTATTTGCAGTTAATACGCTTTGCATCTTCTGACACATCCATAAATTCTCAAGTGTGATTCTGGATCGAAGAGTCAATCATCATCTATGGCTTTCTTTCAGAGAAGAGCATTTTTGGACTGCATTGCTTCTTGAAAAGTTTATGAATCTCCTTCTACGTTATAGGTGATGAAGTCATCTCCAAAGTCCTTCTGCTTTCTGATGCGCTTGGAAGGTGGTTTTGCAACTTCTAGAGTTTCTTCTTCAGCATCAACACCTTCAGCTTCTGGAGAGATTGACTCATCTGGTGCAATACGCATCTTTGAGCAATAAAGCCTTTATCCTTGATAAACTTATCCTCAAAGAACTCCACATCCCGAACTTTAATGACGGAGTTGGTGCCAAGATCCAGAAATCTGTATGCATCACTAACTTCAACAAAACCATGAAGCACACACATATTTTCCTTAAGGCCAAGCTTTGGCCTCCTGATATCTGGTATTTGAACATAAGTAAGACACTCTCACACTTTGAGATTATCCAAGAAGCTAGATACACCAACCGTAGCTGATGTGAAGTAGTATCTGATTTGGAGTAAGATACCTAGTTCTAGATCCAGTTAGCCATCAACAACACCTCTCCCCAATAGCATGTAGGAAGATCCGATGTAATCAGCATTGAGTTTACGATCTCGGTGAGTATGCACTTCTTCCTTCTGCAATTCCATTGGACTGCATGGAGTAAGGAGCAGTCGTCTCTGGAGTGATGCCATGCTCTTTGATGAATGCTTTAGCTTCCTTCGACCAGTACTCGCCACCTCACTCACTTCTGAGTTTCCTTACTAGACGCCCAAGTTGCTTCTCTACTCGAGTCTGAAACTCAACAAACTTGCTAAAGGCTTCATCTTTTGACTTTTGCAAGTATACATAGAAGAAGCGAGAATGATTGTCATTGAAGGTGATGAAGTACTTCATGCCACCTCTAGTCTCGAAGCTCTTAAAGTCGTAGGTGCCCGAATGAATCAGGTCTAATAGGTTTATGCTTCTTGTAACATTTGGAAAGGGCTTCCTTTAGATCTTGCAATGTACGTAGACTTCACACTTTTCAGGCTTATCACCCCCACAGTTTGGAAGTAAGCCTAACTTCTTCATACTGAACATTTTTCTATAGTTACATGACATAATCTGTTGTGTCATAAAATAGAGGGGAAAGCAGAAGTAAAAAATTTCATTGATAACTGAGCTAGGTAAAGTGATGCTTATCTTATCCATGCCATCAGTGCGATAAGTATTGCCAAAGTACATCTTTTTGTAAGACTGTACAACCTTTCTGCCTTGGAAATCTAGCTTCATTCTTGCATCATATAGCCGGCTCCCAGAAATTAGATTCTTGAAAATTGATGAGACATATTTCACATTCTTCAGGGTAAGGGTCTTCACTGAAGTAATAATCAGCACTATGATCCTAATTCCAAGCACAACAGCAGTAGAATGGTCAGGCATTGACACATTTTCCTTTGCAACAACATAGGTGGAAAAGTGATCTTTGTTGGAGCAGACATGACAGATAGCACATGTATCTAACTACCAATCAGAGTTGTTGGAGGGAAATGTCAGAGCATAGCAACAAAGTTGTTGATTTGGTTGACATTATGGGCTTTCTCTTTCTCTTCCTTCTTTGGTGCTTTACAGGCCTTAGTAAAATGGCCTTGCATGCCGCAGTTGAAGCATCTGCCAGTATTCTTGATCCACTTCTGTACATTCAGGTTCTTCGGATTCTGATTCTTCTTGGAAAAATCTTACCGGACTTGGAAGCCACCATGTTAGCAGACGCCTTCTGCTTGGTAAGCAGCTTGTTCTTTGCTCAAGTCCTAATTTTCTTATCAATCTGAATGAACCTCTTCAGGTCAGACAACACCACCTGCTTCTTCCTTCTATGAATGTTAGCGAAGAATGACATCCAAGAGGGAGAAAACTTATTGATAGTGGTACCGGAGATGAAAGTATTGCAAAGGGTGATCTTCTCATCCTTCAGCTCATTATGAGCTTTTCAATCTTCTTGACCTGAGGCAGAACTTATGTATCATCCTTAGACCTGAAATCTAAAAACTTATCAATGATATGAGATTTGGACAACCTCTCCTTGTCCTTGTACTGGTTCTCCAGAGCATTTCAAATATCTTTTGCAGAGGGCTTGTTGGAGTAGACATCTACAAGATGATCAATAAGGCTTGCAAAAGTAGTCATCTTGTTCACACGAGGCTTCAGTCTCTGAATCCTCTTCATAGTGGGTTTCTCTCCTGAAATAACATAGTAAATTTTTAGGAGTTGCATCGCAAAGATCATTTTGCAACACCAAGAATTGATGTTTGTTCTGTCAAAGTTCTCCAGCTTCAGGCAATCCGCTTCAATAACCTTGGCAGGGTCAGTAGTTGACAAGGATATTGCTTCAAGAATGTTAGTACAATAAAAAAAAAATTTAGAAGGAAGTGGTTTCTCCTTGAAATTGAAAATCTAAAACTTATGTGGTAGAGCTATTGTGCGTTCTTGAACGTGATACTTGAAGCAATATTTGGCCTACTTTGGTGTAGGGATTTTAAAGCCAAATTGTCCCGAGGAACAGTAGTTGAAGTTTTGTAATATGCACCAACCAAATACTCTGGTGATCTTCTCGATCTATTCAGGAAAGTGACCTCCTCGATTTGACACAGGATAGGGCTTTACTGACGGGCTGGACACACTTTTGCACTAGGTAACTGCGCTATCAAAAAATAGCCAACTCTTTGATATTTATTTGGTTTTTCTGGGGATGCTCCAAATGAGCTACATGGAAGCCAATTTATATGACTCCTGGACTAGCCCAAGTGTCACATATCTTAATAAGGGTAGCCCAAGGATCACTAGCCTTTAATGAGTATAGCTCAAGAGACTTGTCCAGCTATACTGAATCTGGTCCAAGGGTCGCCATCCCTTAACGATGAAAGCTCAAGGGTCATTGACCTTTAATGAGTGCAGCCCGAGAGACTTTGTCTAGATTCACTGTGTTAGAATTATGACTGAAATACATCGTGAAGGCAGACAAAACTTCAGAGATCAAAAAATGGGCGTGCACAAGAAGCTGTGCACAGTATAAGTCGACTTATATTTGGTATAGTCGACTTATGATAAGAATTAGTCGATTTATACTTGTTGGACCTTAGAGGGGGGTGAATAGGGTCAAGGGTAATTAAAATTAAATATACCAATTATATGACAAATTGTAAAAGAAGGCAGACTGGTAAGATCACCCAGTCTGATGGTAGGATGACAAAGTATGGTGGTAGAAGCAACAGAGAACATAATACAGTAATGTAACAGTAAATGCACAACAGATAAACCATAATAATAACAACAGAGAGAACACAAGCAATTTTAGGGTGATTCAGGAAACTCCCCTACATCCACCACCTAGAGGTCTCCTCTCTAGGATTTTCAAATCCACTAAAAAGTTTCTCTTTAAAGCAAGAATTATAACCACCAAGACTTTTCCTTGAGCTTGGATTTTCATTCCACAAAGATGCTATTCAATCTTAGATTTACAAACCACCAAGATACTCTCCGATCTTAGATTTTCACACCACCTCTATCTTGAGGCACTTAACAATGAGTATGATAAATTTTTTATTCTCTAACGCAATATGAGAAATAAAATAAGTACAATGATAGAATACAATAGGAGACTCTTTGCAATCATATAGTTCTAACTATTATCAATCAATAACTTGACACAATAAATCTAAAGTAATAAGAATGAGAATTTAGAATAAATATAGAGGATGAGAATGAGATTCTTCATTAGAGAAATAAATAAAGTGATGGAATTCTCTTGTATTGAAGGCTGAGACTTTCATTGAAAATCAAAACTTGAATGAAGATGATTGGCTCAACCACTTTGATTTGGTGAGATCTGAAATTTAAAGTTTGAAGATGGAAGAGCTCAGTTTATGCTTGTCTGAAATTTTAAGGTTGTGTTCTATTTTTTTGTAATGAATGAACAAGGTTTATATAAACAATAAGGCAACATCAAAGTGAATCTAACAATTGGAGGAAGAGAGAGGCAGATTTTTCTGCCCGTTTAAGCATTTAATGCTACTGTGAAAAGATATGAAATTTGTGTATAATCTTGGACAATAAATGCTTCTGCAGCAGTAAGACAGGGAGAGGGTAAGGAGATTTTAGAGAGAGGGAAATAGATGAAGTTATCTCCCAAAATTTATACCCAACGGTCTCTTACACAGCTGTATAAACTGGACAATTTGGGGCTGTCAACAACACATGACATAGAAGGAGAGTTTGACATGAACAAACCCAGATTTTCAGTTATAGAGCAGAATGTGTATAACCTACTTGTGTGAAAGAAGTTAATGCAAAGAATAGGTAGTTTACCAAGTGAAATACAACCCATGTGGTATTATAACTTAGTTACCACATAACAGAAAATTTAATGTCCAGAGAACAATCATAACTGAACCAGAATTGTGACAGAATGTTCTCAGTTTAATTTGTACTGGACAGAACTGGTAGAATCAGGCTGAGTAGTAGGATGAGGTGGTAGAATGGAGATTCTACCTAGAAACTGAAATAGAAAGATCCTACTATGTACCAAATGTTGGACCTAGAGGGAGTTGAATAGGGTCAAGGGTAATATGAAATTTGACACATAAAATATATATCAAAACTATAAAACAGTCAGACTAGTAGGATCACCCTGTCTGCTGGTAGGATAGTTCAGTCAGGTGGTAGAAACAATAGAGAATAAAATAACAATATAAATCTAACAGTAATATAATCATCAACAAAATATGTAACAGTGAATAGCAAGAGAGAAAACAACACAACAATTTTAGGGTGGTTCAGAAAACTCCCCTACATCCACTACCTCTCCTCTCTAGGATTTTAAAATCCAATAAAAGACTTCTTCCTGAAGTAAGGATTATAATCACCAAGACTCTAGCTTGAGCTTGAATTTTTTAACCACCAGGATACTATCCAATTTTGAATTTTTCAACCACCAAGATACTATCCGATCTTGAATTTTTCACAACACCTCTTTCTTGAGGCACGCTACAATAAAGATCATAATAGAGTTTATTTTCTAACATAATAATGAGAACCAATATAAGCACAATGACTAAATCAAAATAGAATATACAATTGGAGACTTTATGTAATCAAAATAGTTTTAATTACTATCAATAATAAATTGGCACAAACAAAAATATTTAGCAATGAAGAGAATCTAAAATAAATAGAAGAGATAGAACCAAGATTCTCTAAAATAAAGAAAGAGATGAAGTGTAGAATGTCTCTTAAATGATCAATTTGAATTTGACACTTCTTTGATTTGAGGAGTTGTTGAAGAAATTGAATAAGGATAATTTGCACAATAACTCCTTATTAAGCTTTGAGGAAATTAAAAGTTAAAGCTTTTGAGGAATAAATGGCTCTTTAAATTTTACTCACTGATTTTCTCTTCTCCACCTTGAGATGTATGAGCAAGACTCTATATAAACAACAAGGCAACAACAGAGATGAATCTAGCTGTTGGAGATAGAGAGAGGAAGATTTTCTGCCCGTTTAAGCATTTAATATTGCTGTAAAAAGATATCAAAACTGTGTTGTGCCTCGGTGACAACAACCAACTGAGGATCTTACAAATCTCCAAGCACAAAGAACAACCAAACAGCACAAATAATCACCAGAAGAAAACACAAACTCAAACACACGATCTAACGAGGTTCGGCCTCAATGCCTACGTCCTCGGGGCAATCAGAGAGAGATTTAATTTACTTGGAAGAAGATTACAATTGCTAGCAGCCTCTTTGAATGCAAGAGAGCTCCAGCAGTTCCTTCTCAAGGATCTTCAACAAGATTCAAACCCTAGAAAATAGCCAACTCCTTAAATACAAACAGATTTCCAAATCTGCATTCGCAGTCCGCACCCGCTTGTCGGTCGACCGGGCGGTCGACCGACCCTTCCACCGGTCGACCGGCCGGTCGACCGGGTGCCCAACAGAGAGTTGGGTACTTACAGACAGGCTTTTCGGTCGACCGGGCGGTCGACCGCTCTCTGACCCTGTGCACGCTGTGCACGTGCGGTCGACCGGGCCGGTCGACCGCTGAGCCTGTTCTGCTGCTGCTGCTTTCTTCTGCTGTTGTTTCCCTTCGTCTTCGTCGTCGACTTCCTCAGCGATCACTCGACGACCCCTCGACAATTCATGTCAACTTCCTTAGCAATATTCTCTCTTTCCAACAATTCTCCACCTCGGCGAAGATTTTTCAAATCTGAGCCGATCTCCAACGTACCCCAGTCTATCACCTGGCGAAATCGACACACGATCTCGGCGAAATCGACACACGATCTCGGCTTGCGCGCACCAGACGAAATCGACACACGATCTCGGCGAAATCGACACACGATCTCGACTTGGAATCTTTAGCTCAGCTATCCACTGGAAAACATCGTACATGCCTTCCTTGCACTTCACCTTAGGAGAATTTCCATACATGCCGATCACCAAACTGTGGCTTCCACTCCGCAACTTCACGACCTCACGAAGACTTCCTCACGAGCCAACACTGACTCTCAACTGACCAGCTCTATCTAGTCTTCTTGTCTTCCACTGACGGTCCAACAAAGTCTGCATAGAGCCCACCAAACATTCATCGGCTTCAACTGGATGCACACCACTCCTTATGCAAGCACAACATCTTCTCTCCGGAAGATTTAACCTGTTCATCGAGATAACAACATCTCACCACTACGTGAGATCCAACTGGCCACAACACTTCACCTCTACGTGAAAACCCAAACAGCTTCTCGAGAACCCAATAGCTCCATAAGAGTTGCATCACATATGGCTGCGCCTTTACGGCTGCCTACGTACCTTTGCCCAAAAGGATCAAGCCAACCGTAGTTCATTTAAGATGAGCTTCATCAAGCTCAAGCACTTGCACCTCTATTTGCAGCAGTGAACCTGTCTGACCAAGTCATATGAACCTCTTCCCGACCATCATGGAGGACAACGGCCTTCAACTTCAGCTTGTCACGATCACAAGCTTGAGATTCATGCTTCTTTCCCCACAAGCGTGGTTTCACCTTGGTTCCAATAGCTGCAAACAACTCGACATCCTCAACAATGTCTTCATCCTGTTCAGCATCAACTTTGGTTTCATGATCTCCACCCGTTGTCACATCCGGTGAAATCCCCTCTAATGCCGAACCAACTGGAGATGATGGAGTAGCATCAACCTCCATCCGCTGCGATCCTTCCTTGGTCTTCGTCCTCTCCACCTGCTGAGAGACGGTGAACTTCAACACTGAAGTCTCTCCAAAAGTGACATGCCTGCTCATCATAATCTTCTTGTCTTCGGGGTCCCACAACCTGTAGCTGTTTCCCTTGACGCCCAAATAGACAAACCTCTTTGCTCGCGGATTCACCTTGCCATTCTTGGCACTGAAGTAGGCCGGACTTCTAAACTCCCGCAGCAAACAATGATCTTGAACAGCTTCCCCAGACCAAATATCCAGTGGAGCTCTACCTCCAATCGCAGTCGATCTGTTCATGAGATGGCTAGCATACTCAGTCGCCTCAGCCCAAAACGACCTGTCTAATCCTGCATTAGACAACAACCGCCGAACCTCCTCCAGCAAGGAACGGACTACATCTTTAGCCAACCCATCTGTATCTGTTGTGAAGTGAGTTGCAATACCTGTGCTCTGGCCAAATCGTAGGAACTGGTACATGTCCTTTCCAACATTACCAATATGAAGCTCCTTTATCTTTCTACCTATCTGCCTCTCCATTCTTCCTCTCCACTTCACCAACACATCTAGGGCTTCACCCCTTTGTCTCATGGGATATATCCAAACCTGCCTAGATGAACCATCAATAAATGAGACAAAGTACCTGTGACCTCCAAGCGATGCCGTCTTAGCAGGTCCCCATACGCTCATGTGAACACAATCAAGAAGACCTTCATTGCGGTGAGTACTGGTGCTGAATCTCACCTTCTTCTTGTCCAGAACGCTGTGTCCACCTTCCAACTCGCAGGTAGCAGCACCTTCCATTTCCTTCTTTGCAGGAGCTCGCAAAGATTCTTCTTCTTCCTGTCCGACCTTTCCCTGCCAAACCTCCGGGCCACCAACATCTGAAGAACTCGAAGTCTCCACCTGATCTTTAATCGTACTACCATTCAAGTAGTAGAGGTTTCCTAGGCGGACGCCCTTCATCACCACCATCGAGCCCTTGATCATCCTGAGATCGCCATCTCGAACAGATATCACCATGCCCGATGCTTCTAAAGTGCCAACTGAGATAAGATTTCTTTTGAGCTGAGGTACATACCTCACCTCCTTCAACTCTCGAACTATCCCATCATCCATCTTGATGCGAACTGTACCCATCCCTTCTATATTACACGGATGGTCATCCCCCAAAACCGTGTAACATCCATCCAGCTTCTCAAAGCTAGAAAACCAGGCCCTGTTCGGGCACACATGATAGGTGGCTCCGCTATCAAGATCCACTCAGCACTATCTGAGTTACTAATAGTAGGGGTAGTAACCGAGAGAGAAAACATTGAAGAGTCATCATCCGATCCATCCGCCTGTGCGAGATTCGCCTCGGTCTTTGACTCCACCTTCTTACCTTTGGCCTTCGGGCATTCTGCTTTCCAGTGTCCTAATTCCTTGCACAAGGCACACTGATTCCTCTTCAGATTTCTGAAACCCGGTCTGGATTTTGATCTTCCTCTAACCTCCTTGCACTTCCGCAATGAACTTCTGCCTCTTACTTCCAGTGCCTCCGCCGATGAGCTTGACTTAGAAGGAAGTCTCTCCTTCTTCCTCGTTTCACAACTCGACAATGCAGATGACACCTCATCATAATCCAAGGTCTGCCTTCCATTGATGAAGGTCAGAGTGAATGTCTCATACTCCTCCGCCGGGAGTGAGTTCAGAAAGATGATCGCCTTATCTTTCTCATCTACAATGACATCCACGTTTACCAAGTCTGTAAGAAGCTTCGTGTATCGGTTGATGTGCTCATTCACTGTGCTCCCCTTCTTCATTTGAAAACTGTACAGCTTACTCTTAAGCTGCAACCTGGACTCAACACTCTTAATCAGGTATTTCTTCACAAGGGTTTCCCACAGTTTCTTTGCCGACGTCTCATGTTGCGCAAGGTATTTTATGTCTTGCGACAAACATGAACGTATCAATCCACATGCCGATCTGTTCATCTTTGCCCACTCTTCATCAGTGGTCGTGCTCTTCTTCTTCTCCAATAGGAGAGTGTCCTCGAGGTTCGATGCATTCAGCGCATCCATAACCTCACATCTCCACATCCCGAAGTTATTTGTACCGTTGAACTTGATAACTTCAATCCTCGGGTGAGAATTCATTGTCTTAGCCGAAACAATTTCTTCTGCCATTGAGATTTATTGATCCTCTATCTATGTGGAAGAACAATCAACTGGAAATAGATCTCTACTCAGATAAAAATTAGATTTTTACCTTTCCCTTGAAACCCTAGATCGAGTTTCTCTCCGGATCTACTTCACCACAGATTCCACGAGCCCTCCTTGCGTCCCCCTGAGATCGACACACGATCTCCACGAACACCAAATACCTTTGATCTGAGATCGACACACGATCTCCACCGAATCAGATCTCGAGCCCTTTGAATCTTCAGAAATCCCAAGCCAAACCTGGATGCTCTGATACCACTTGTTGTGTCTCGGTGACAACAACCAACTGAGGATCTTACAAATCTCCAAGCACAAAGAACAACCAAACAGCACAAATAATCACCAGAAGAAAACACAAACTCAAACACACGATCTAACGAGGTTCGGCCTCAACGCCTACGTCCTCGGGGCAATCAGAGAGAGATTTAATTTACTTGGAAGAAGATTACAATTGCTAGCAGCCTCTTTGAATGCAAGAGAGCTCCAGCAGTTCCTTCTCAAGGATCTTCAACAAGATTCAAACCCTAGAAAACAGCCAACTCCTTAAATACAAACAGATTTTCAAATCTGCATTCGCAGCCCGCACCCGCTTGTCGGTCGACCGGGCGGTCGACCGACCCTTCCACCGGTCGACCGGCCGGTCGACCGGGTGCCCAACAGAGAGTTGGGTACTTACAGTCAGGCTTTTCGGTCGACCGGGCGGTCGACCGCTCTCTGACCCTGTGCACGCTGTGCACGTGCGGTCGATCGGGCCGGTCGACCGCTGAGCCTGTTCTGCTGCTGCTGCTTTCTTCTGCTGCTGTTTCCCTTCGTCTTCGTCGTCGACTTCCTCGGCGATCACTCGACGACCCCTCGACGATTCATGTCAACTTCCTTAGCAATATTCTCTCTTTCCAACAAACTGTACATAATCTTAGGCAATAAATGCTTCTGCAGCAATAAGACATGGAGAGGGTAAGGAGACTTTAGAAATAGGGAAAGGGATGAAGTTTTCTCCCAAAATTTATGCCCAATGGATCTCTTACATAGCTGTGTAAACTGGATAGTATGGCGCTGTCAAAAACTGTCAACATCACATGGCCAGCGAGGGACAGTTTTGACATGTGCAGACCCAGATTTTCAGTTGTAGAGTAGGATATGTACAACCCACTTGTGTGAAAGAAGTTAATGCAAAGAGTGCATATATAAACAACTTATCACAGACCAGTAAATATAATGTCCAGAGAAGATCCAGAAATGAAACAGAATTGTGAAAATATATCTCAGTTTAACCTGTACTGGACAGAGCTAGTAGAATTAGGCCGAGTGGTAGGGTGAGGTGGTAGAACAGAGATTCTACCTATAAACTGAAATAAAAAGATCCTACTATGTGCTAAATATATGTTTGATAATAAAATTACTATATGATTACTTACATAGTTTCTATTGAAAAAATTTGTAGCTCAAAATATCTTTGACTTCTTCTTACTCTTTTATAACTTGATATATCTTGTAATAACTTGATCTTGTGGAGTTAGATGTGTTTTTCTCCTAGTAGCTCTTTGTTAGCTTGATTATGAAATTTGTGGAGCTTCACATAATTTCTTTCATCTTTCTATGTATGTGACATTGGTAGCTCAAATCAATCTATCCTCCAAGTATAGTCTTATCCTGAAATAAGACAAATACTATTAACCCATCTCATTAGTAGCTTAATTTATAGGTTAATATATCATTAAAATATTAAGGTTTACAATCTCTCCCTTTTTGATGATGGCAACCTATAAATTGATTGGATAAACAATACACGTAATAAGATAGAAAATTCACAATAATTTACATTATACCTGAGTAGCCCCCTACTTACTTATCTTGGTGCCGGAGATATTTTGGAGAGCAAAGCTCCCCCTTTTTAACTTAATACAGGCGACAATTTTATCCCTAAAATATGAGTGCACATTTTCATACTTTTCACCTTATAAGCACATAGTATCATAAGATACTTTATTGTACACATATCCAATCTCACTTATATAAGTATGCACTGGTAAGACAAAATCCCATAATTGTATTTGTCCTTTTAGTGTAAGGGGATCCAAGTACAATACCAAAGAAGAGTATATGTTCTTTATTACTTTGTGCACTTGTGCATGTATAAGAATAAATAATCAAAGCATTTCATAAAATAGAGAAAATGTGCAAATCAATCATGCTAAAATCAAATCCAATCATAAGCTCTTTTCTTTACCCCTTTGACATCAACAAAAAATAAAAAACTAGAAACTTAAGCATGCACGGGAAATTAGAAGTCATAAATCAGAGCTTAAATTTGAAAAGTAGAAAGTAAACCAAAAATCAGAGTTCAAATTTGAAAAGCAAATATCTAAACTATCGAAGGAAGACAAACACGTGTGAAAAACAAAAGTGAAAGTCTTGTTCAAATAACAATTACCATCAAAAAAATGTCAAACTGGACTGTATTTTAGTGTATAATATAAAGATACAAATATATCTAATTTTCAGCAAGCGAAGCTGTATATCAGCCCTATATCAAAATATTTGTTCTTGAGTATATAATTCAGTAATAATAATCTCAATTTCCAAACAAAATCTCAATCTTGTGTATGATAACATGTCAACATTATATATAAGTATACACAACCATGTATTATTACTTAGGAGTGCATAAATAGTAAAATATCAGTTATATCAATGCACAATTTGGTAGAATAGCAACATGAACAGGTAGTATATGATGAAACAAGATCGAATAAGCTAACTGGCATGAGCATAAATTATCTCCCATCAAATACATAAGCATGTATACACATAGCAAAAGAAATTATACTCAAGTTAAGGCATGTACTATGCATATTCAGACTATATATCAGAATATTCATTCTTATCAATGAATATCAGAGCGCAGAATGAGAATCAACTATCATAAAAGACACTAATTCATTGATATAATAGATAATAAACTCATATCGGAGAAGTAACATATATAACTTAGAGTGCAAATTCAACAAAGATTAGTATGTAGAACATGAGCAAAAAAGAATTAGAAATCGGTATGTATGTTAACCATTCAGAATGCAATCAAATAATAAAAAAATTATAGCTACGAAAAATCATAATCAAGATAAGTATATGAGAATCTCATCACATCTATGACTATATTAAGATACATGAATATGAAAATGTATACTCAATATACCATGAAGATACTGAATAACAAGTCATAGCAAAAAAGTATAGAAAGTGTCAAACTTAAACATATTGTGTATAAATATAACAGCACAAATAATGATTTCAATATTCATAATTATTTTTATAAGTATTAATCATGTGAATAGAATAGATATGGCTTTGAAAAGTGTGATATCACATGAAAACGAGAATATAGTAATACATGACCACTAAGTCCATAAGCATTAAATGTTTACATGAATAATGTATAACTACTTAAATATAGTTAGAAGTGATGCACAAAGCAAGTGGTTTACATTTTCTAGTAAAATCAAACTCATGAATATGATAATAAAAAAGAACCATAAAACTCAACAAAAGATATTTACCAAAAGATATAAGAATAGAAGTAAAAGACTCATTTTTAAAATTAATAATCATTTATTGCAAGATGCATTTTAGATCTAAATAGGATTAAGCATGTGTAATATAAAAATCTCTGTTACATGTGGGTTGATCCACAAATCCAGTCAGAGTTCACAAGATATAGAAAATTATGTAAAAAATAGTCAAAGTATGTCATGATGGAGAAAATTTACTCAACAGACTTTTGGAATAATAAATTTTTCAAGAAAAATATTTCAGAAATCAATATAAAATTACAGATATAGAGAGAAGAATTAAAACTCTCCTTACCTATAAACACTGATACATAGTGCATACAAGATATATCAAAAGTAAAACTCAAGATCATGTATCATAAAGAGCTATCACCAAGTATATGTATGTGAATTGCAAGAATACCAAGTTATATCATACATATACATATGCACAAGCTTGCTAAATTCATCAATTTTAACATGTATAGTATATATAAGCTATGCAAAAGTCCAAATTATACAAAAACATGATTAATCATTATCACTTATCATCAGTTAAGTTTTAAAAATATAAGTGTTGGGTCATTTGAACTGCTAGTGGTAGGATACTAGATGATCCTCTAGTAGAATAGTCTTGAGCTCAAAAACTTGCAAAAAGAACAACAAGCACGTTTATAAAAACATGAATAAAACTCATAAAAATTTAAAAATGCATTTATTTCATAAGTTTCATATATGTAACAAATGTCAAAATAATATATGCATATAAAATTACACTTGAATGAGTACTCATGAGATATATATCACAAAATTTAAGAATTTCAATTGTGTATCTCATATCTCAAGAAACATGAATATATCACTATTTGTGATTTTATGAATCACTAAAACACATGAAAAATTAGGCTTTATTTACATATAAAAATTGATACATAATGCACAATCATATCAAAGATATCAATTTAGGTGCATATGCATGTATTACATGAAGAATATATTAAATATGTATGTGCATAACTAATATCCCAATATATCTTAAATATCACATAAGTAAGAATAAGCTTGAATAAATAATCGATTCTCATTAAATCGAAGCATGCAATATTAGAGTTGATATATAAATGTGTTCTCATCAGATATAATGCACAAAACATGCATGAATATACACAATGTGCACAAACTCATTGGTTCTCATGTATGCATAAAAGAATAAAACCACTTAAAACATGTACACATTTGATAATACTTTAAATGAGTAAAATAGAATAAGAGTGCACGTGAGATACATCTCACCTGTGCATTCATATCAACTATATATTACAAATGCTCATTGTATTCAAATATATTACATATCACAAGTATCTATGTATGTCCATATACCAAGTGTGCCCAAACGATACAAAGATATGAATCATGTATAGGAATCATCAAAATATTAATTTAAACTCATTTATGTGAAATATTTATATAAAACTTCATATGGATGAATGAGGTGCATATAAGCATACATGTTTACCAAAATTATATATTAAATATCATGTGTAAGTGAAAATGTGTATCACAAATAAGTATTTAAATTAAAATGTGCCAAATATCAAGTACACTCATCAAGATAAAGTAAAAGACTATAAAGAAAAAGAATTAAGCAAGTAGATGGTGCAAGAGTCATTTTAATTTATGTATTATTAGCATACAATGATGAGTATGGATGAATTGAGATGCCAAGAAAGGTAAAACGTCAAATTCACAAAAATTTGATGATTTCAAATTCAGAAATAAATAATCATCATTAACAATATTGCCATGTGTATTTAGAAAGTTACAAACCATTACTCGAATATAGCAAATCATTAACACAAGTGGATTGAACAATCTAAGCAAAGTAAGAGAAGACCAATAAAAGAGTTCACAATAATGTATAAAACTTTAAGACTTTAGAGATTTGACTATCAAATAGTTTTATAAGAATGAAAACTCTCTTAAAAATAATTTTTAAAATGTATCTCAAAATCATCAATATACAAAAGTTATAAAGTTTCATTATGAAAACTAAATCATATATCAATAAAAATCCTCATAAAATATGATGCCAAATCTACCATGAAAATTATCACAATCAAGAATTCATTTAGTAAGTATCAATTTCCTTTAAGTAAAAAAATATTTCATTGTCAAAGGTTTTTTTAAATACATAATTTCTCATTGAAACTTAGTAACCACAAATATATGTCAAGCATCAATTATTTATCTGAGCATGTGATATGCGATATGACATATGAAGAGCATTCATATTGTCACATAAATTATTACCAATTATATCTTGATCAAGTTTGATATCCATCATATCTTGATAAAATTTGACTAGATGAGTTAAAAGTATCTAGAAAGAAATTTTTTAATTCATCATGAATATCTTTTACATATACCAAGATCAAATTCTAATATGAAATTCATCAATATAAGTAAAGATAGTGTCATCAAGATATACTTACACTAGCATATGGTGCAAAAAAAGTATATTCAAAATATTTTCTTCTTAATTCAAAAGATTCGTATCAAATTAAAAACTTTAATTTTCAATCAAGAATATGCCAAATAAATAAAAGTTCATAAATCCACATTTTTAAATATGATTAAAAAAAAGTTAGTTCAATCATCGTTCAAATCGGGTAATGGAATTTTTCACGTAATATTTTAGAAGAATAAAAGTGAGATTTTAAATAAACAAAGTGAAATATGTTATCATGACATAATTGAAGTGTGATCTTATACTTATAATGCATTCATACACTTATAAACATGTTTTTACATTCACCAATATTAAAAGTCATGTGAATATAAAGAGATAATCATGAAGAAGAATAATATACAAAAATGGCTCGTTGATCAATAACATTAAATATAACTAAACTCATAGATATTATATTCAAGTTAAAATACATGAGTATGAATCAACTTCATAAAAGTATAAATCCTATCTAGCACAAGAGTATTCCATAATACTTGTTATAAAATCATAAAAATCTAAAACAATTATAACAATCAAGACCATACAGGATTTTTAAGAATATGTGTATAAAAGAAAATCATATCAAAATTCAAATCATTTTAACTTAATCAAAATCATGTAAAAAGATAGAAATAATCTTATTTCAAGAATAAAAATATACCAATGATAGTTCTTTTTAGGTGATTTATTCACCTTTACAATTTGATAGGGATGCAAATAGATTCGGATCTCCCATTATATGTTTTGCGCAACCACTATCAAAATACCACTTGATTCTACGTTGGAAGAGGTTGCACACTTACAAAACAATTTTGGGATGTGCATTTTGGTACCCATTATCTTTTGGGTGCTTGTGCGTTAGTAGTAAGTTTTGGTATCCACTTAACAAAAGGATGAGCATAATAATTTTTTTTAATGTAACATGATGTACTTATACGCCTTTTCTTCATACAATAAGTGCAAATAATATTAGACTTGCCATTATAAAAATTATGAGAATGAAAATCAGATTTTCTGTACTAGTAGGATGATATCCTCCTAGCATCTAGACCGATCCTGCCAGTCTCTGACTCATAGAATGGATTTCTACCAGTGATAAAATCCATCTTGCCAGTACAATTCTGCACACTTTTTTAATGTGGAGATGAAGCAATATTTGCAGAGTTTTTCAATTTCAATTTCAAATCATGATTTTCAGTTTGAAACACAATAATGTTAGAATGAATATCATTTTTCTCTTTCAAAACATTTTTATAAATAGTAGAACAAGGTGCATGTTCTTTTTTTAAAGAATTAAATTTTTGGAAGCTTTTTGTAATCATGAACAAGTTCTACATATGCATCTTCTATTTCTTCTAAAGTTAAGAAATTTTTCAAAGTTATCTCACCTTCATTAGCCATGAAGCAAATGTTAGAATTTGTAAGGCTCGAGCTTGCTTCTTTAACATAATGAGATTTACTTTTATCACAAGAAAAATTTTCAATTTTATCACAGGAAAAATCCAAACAAGTTTTCTTCAAAATCTTATTCTTTGAAATCACTGTTGCAATAATACCATCAAATCAAATAAATTAGAAGAATATGAAGATAGATTATATTTAACACAAAGAGCCTCATTCTCATCTCTTAATCTAATATTATCCAATCTAAGCATATTATTTTCATTCTCTGTTTCTTTATGCTTGGATAATAACTCATAGGCAATATCATGAGGTATATCAACTAATTCATTAAGAGAGTGATTATGAATATTTTCATGAGTAGAGCTAACCAATTATTGTGAATAAGATCATTTTATTCTAATCCTCCAATGATCATATGGAAAATCATTGAATACGGCAAGAAAATCAATAGAATAACGTTTTTCAAATATAGTTTAAATGGATCTCTAACCCTAGGATGTTAAGCCTATAAGAATGAGGTCCAATGCTCTGATACCAATTTTTTGACCCTAGAGGGGGTGAATAGGGTTAAGGGTAATATAAAATTTAACACAGAGAATATAAATAAAAATTGTAAAACAGTCAGACTGGTAAGATCACCCAGTCTGCTGGTAGGATAGTTCAGTCAGGTAGTGAAAACAACAAAGAATAAAATAATAATGTAAAGATAATAGTAATATAATCAGCAACAAAATATGTAACAGTGAATAGCAAGAGAGAAAACAACACAACAATTTTAGGATGGTTCGGAAAACTTCCCTACATCCACCACCAAGAGGTCTCATCTCTAGGATTTTCAACTTCACTAAAAGACTTCTTCCCGAAGCAAGGATTACAACCGCCAAGACTCCACCTGAGCTTGAATTTTTTAACCACCAAGATACTATCTGATCTTGGATTTTTCAACTACCAAGATACTATCCGATCTTGAAATTTTCACAACACCTCTTTCTTGAGGCACACTACAACAAAGATCACAATAGAGTTTGTTCCCTAACAGAATAATGAGAACCATTATAAGCACAATGACTAAATCAAAATAGAATATACAATTGGAGACCCTATGTAATCAAAATAGTTTTAATTACTATCAACAATAAATTGGTACAAACAGAAATATTTAGCAATAAAGAGAAACTAAAATAAATAGAATAGATAGAACCAAGATTCTCTAAAATAGAGAAAGAGATAAAGTGTAGAATGTCTCTTGAATGATTAATTTGAATACTTGGCACTTCTTTGATTTGAGGAGTTGTTGAAGAAATTGAATAAGAATGATTTTCACAATAACTCCTTCTTGAGTTTTAAAGAAATTGAAAGTTAAAGCTTAATAAAAGACTCTTTAAATTTTCTCACTGGTTTTTCTTTTCTCCACCTTGCAATGAATGAGTAAGGCTCTATATAAACAACAAGGCAACAATAGAGATAAATCCAGCTGTTGGAGATAGAGAGAGGCAGATTTTTGCCCGTTTCAGCATTTAATGCTGCTGTAAAAAGATATGAAAACTGTGCATAATCTTGGGCAATAAATGCTTCTGCAGCAGTAAGACATGGAGAGAGTGAGGAGACTTTAGAGAGAGGAAAAGGGATGAAATTTTCTCCCAAATTTTATACCCAATGGATCTCTACATAGCTCTATAAACTGGACAGTTTGAGGCTATCAAAAACTATCAACAGTACATGGACAACGAGGGACAGTTTTGACGTGGACAGACCCAGATTTTCTGTTGTATAGCAGGATATGTACAGTCCACTTGTGTGAAAGAAGTTAATGCAAAGAGTGGGTAATATACCAAGTGAAGTACAACCCATGTGGTACTATAAACTAGTTACCACATACCAGTAAATATAATGTCCAAAGAAAAACCAGAAATGAAACAGAATTGTGACAGAATATATTTCAGTTTAACCTGTACTGGACAGAGTTAGTAGAATCAGACTGAGTGATAGGATGAGGTGATAGAATGGAGATTGTACCTAGAAACTAAAATAGAAAGCTCATACTATGTGCCAAATATATGTTTGGTAATAAAATTACTGTATGATTACTTACATAGTTTTTATTGAAAGAATTTGTAGCTCAAAATATCTTTGGCTTCTTCTTACTCTTTCATAACTTGATGTATTTTGTAATAGCTTGATCTTGTGAAGCTATATGTGTTTTGCTCCTATTAGCTCTTTGTTAGCTGGAATGTGAAATTTGTGGAGCTTCACATAATTCCTTCCATCCTCCATATGTATGTGACATTGATCCTCCAAGTATAGTATTATCCTAAAATAAGACAAACTCTACTAACCAATCTCTGTTGGCCCAAAGGCCTATCACTCTAGTTTTGATGATGATCAACTCATGTAGTTATAGTACTAATGATCTTGTGTTTATTTAGTTTCAGATTTGTGATCAAGATCTTAGTAGGTGTGTAGCTTCAACAAAGGATTTAAAGTCAAGTTTTGGAGCTAGCACGGTTTGATTCAAGATCTTATGTATCAAGAACACATCAAGTACTCAAGAGGAGTCTAGCTCTATGGATCGTATTTGGACCAAGTCAAGAAGATGTGAAGACTTCAAGTGAAGACCTTCAAGATCAAGACTTGTGTCTAGGTTTGTTTTTATAAGATTTTGTTTTTAGATAAAATGTAAAGGATAGAATAGTTGGTGGATTGCTCAAGTATATCTTACACACACACTCTTGATTTAGTTAAGTTTTCATAAAAGAATTTATATTTTGAAAAAATACAAAAGAGTTTTCTTTTAGAAAAATATCGGTTTGATTTTTGGAATTCAAAGTTTACATGTCTTTAACCAAAACCGTTTTAGTGCTTATTGTCAAAAACATAGATATTTCACCATGTATGTGTAATGGATCATATCCATACACTCTATGCTTCAAAAGAGTTTAAAATATCTTGTTTTTGTATTTGGAGAAGTTTTGGAAAAATAAGTTTGTAAAAACCAATTTGGAAAAATACAGTTTTTGTTTTGAGCCAAATTTTCTAAGTTACAAAAATAGTTCAAATTATTTGTAACATGTCTTGATTTTAATCAAGCATGTTTGTTTATCAAAGTATAATGTTAAAACTATTTTGTAGATTTTTCATGATTTTATGGGATTTTATTTGTGTTAAAATACCAAGTTTTTAATCCCTGAAATAGTCTGGTCTGGCTTCTGCCGGTCGACCGGGCCAGTCGACCGACGTGCACAGACGTGCACGCCAGACAGTGCTGGAGGGCCGGTCGACCGCCAGAGAGCTTCTGCTCTCTGGAAAGCCCCGGTCGACCAAGCCGGTCGACCGGACAGAGAGTCTGCTCTCTGTATCCAGGCCACGGTCGACCGGCCGGTCGACCGCTGGCTCAACGGTCAGAATTCTGACCGTTGGCCGGTCGACCGGGCGGTCGACCGACAGGCCAACCTGGCTCCAACGGCTAGTTTTTCTAACTCTATAAATTGGGGCTTTTGGGGCTGTTTTCTCTAAGATTTTTAAGTGAGTTTTGAGCTAGTTTTTCCAACTCCATTAAGAAGTTTTCTCCACTTATTTGAGAGCAAATATTTCCAATCAAAAGGGAAGTTTATCAAGAGTTTTTGAAAGTGATTTTCTTGAGTTTTCCTCCACCACTTCTATCCTTGTTTTTCTCACAAACACTTGAGCAACCCATTGATATATTCATCCTATAGGAGTGTTATTGTGAGATTGTTTTTAGGTGATCAAAGTGTTGTGATCACCAAAGACTTCTTTCTTTGTTTTGAGGAGGCGGACGTGTGTGTTCGCATTGTTTCGGGTTCTAGTGAGAACTTAGTGTTTGAGGTGCGGCCTCGGCGAGCTTGTAAGCTTGCGGTGTGTACGGGACTAGAGAGTTCAAGGAGTTCAAGTGTGAACTCGCCTTGTAGGTGTTGCGGCACCGAGTGATCCGGTAGGATCGGTTTATAGTGGAAATCCTTCAAGTGTGAAGGCGGAGACGTAGAGCAAGGGTGCTCGAACCTCGAAACAAATCTCCCGTGTTTGCGATTGCTCACTCTCTATCTCTTACTCTTGTCTTTATATCTTGCATGCTAATATTGTCTTTATCTTTATATGCTTGATATATTGTGTGCTTAATTGTTATATGCTTGGGGTGTGTTTGCTAACACTAGTTTTCAACCAAGAGAGCCAACGCGGCACCTCAACTCTTATTTAGAGGAATCTTGAGGAGCTAGTCCAGAGCCCTTCACGGGGAATTCGGCTACACTCTTGTGTTAAACTTGGTGTTTAGTTTAATAAGTTTTTAATTTCACATTTAGTGACCATTAGATTAGCCATCACCTATCACCCCCCTCTAGGTGAATTACAATCTCATTAGTAGCTTAATTTATAGGTTAATATATCATCAAAATATTAGAGTTTATACCAAATATATGTTTGATAATAAAATTACTATATGATACTTACATACTTTTTATTGAAGAAACTTGTAACTCAAAGTATCTTTGGCTCCTTCTTGCTCTTTCTAACTTGATGTTTCTTGTAATAGCTTGATCTTGTGAAACTTGATGTGTTTTATCCTGAAATAAGATAGTACTACTAATTTAATTTGTTAGTAGCTTAATTTATAGATTAATTATATCATCAAAATCATAGGAGTTACAATCTCCCCCTTTTTGATAATGGCAACCTATAAATTTGATTGGACAGACAATAATATTGTAAATAAGAAAAAAATTATTTTTAGCTTTGAAGCTCCTCCTATTTACCTTCCTATATGCTAAGAATGATTAGAGAGCAAAGGTCCCCCTGTTAAATTAAATTCATGGAAACAAATATTTCACAATTTGTGAATGTGGTCAATCCCTCAAATATAACATGCACTTTTGTAGATGGGTACTTCTTCATGATTCTCAGACAATATCTGAACTTATCAGTAAGAGATAGTATTTGTAATTATCAGTTTGTACTAACAAGTGCATGTGATCATATATGTGTACATGTTTGTGACTAAAATATGAACAAATTTTGTCCTTTGACATGCACACAAAGATATGCTGATATATGTATCCAGTGAACAAAAATCTGCATATTATCACAATCATTAGGTTCATATATTTTGCATACTATCATAGTCAATACCCAAGTGTAGTATGTTATCCTGCAGAATGTTATCCAATCAATAGCCAAGTAAAATATCTGCAGAATGTTATCCAAATCAATAGCCAAGTAAAATCTCCCCCTTTGCCATCAATAAAAAAATTCAAGGGGCAAACATGCATGGATAAGTCACAACAAGCATAGCATATATGATAGTAATATAAAAGCAGTTAAAGAATGGCAAGAATGTTTGATATTTACATGCCAGAGTATCAGTCAAGTAGATAAAAATAGACAGTACTTTTAGGTCTTTTTGGAGAAGGACCTAGTCATATGCCTCTTCCCTTTACCTAAACTGTCCTCATGAGCAGAATCATCCCCACTATCAGAACTATCATCAAAATGATCAGAATCATAAGAAGAAGTATCAGAACTAGGAGAGTTACCTCTCTCGGTGTGCTTATGGCCCAGCTTCTTGAGGAGTCTTTTAAGATTCCATTTGATTCCAGATAAATCATCTTGAACAGTTCTTCTGAAGTGGTTGAATTTATCCTTCAACCCACTGATTTTCTTTCTCAATTTGATGTATTCTCTCTTGTTTGCTTTTCTACTACTTTTTTCTTCAGAATAAGAGCTTTCAGGGACACTGTCTTCTTCCTTAATATCAACTTTCTTTCTTTTCCCACCTGGTATTTTTCATGGTCAATCTTCTTCAATATGGCTTCTTCCTCTGCTTTGGTTTCATCATTAATGATTTTCTTAAAATTATTTATGGGAAGATATATTCTGTTAATAAAAGCAGTCTCAAAACTTTCTTTACCCATAGAGGGGTTTTAGTCCCAAGCTCAATTCCAAAATGTGTAAACACCTTTGTTAAAAAATAAGGAAATTTGAGTTGTTCATGGAGTACAAGATAAAATGAGGTAGATTGAAATCAGTCAGTGTAAGCATAGCATATAAAAATAATAACAGTCCAATTTTATGACATGAAAATGGCCTCCTTGAGGTAGAAAATTGAACTAAGCTATCTTAGCCAACACATGCGCCCTGGGGGTGAGGCAGTTGATAGGAAATGAGTTTTCATTTTTGTAAACTTCATCAATTCTTACTCCAAACATTATGGGCTTAGATTTACTCCAACCAAGAGAGCAGAAAGACTTACCGAAAATACGCGATCATGAAGCAGAAATACCCAAAATTTCTTCCAATTCCACTTCACCCAGAGTTATCATGGTTCCCTTGACCAGTGAAAACACAGTGAGAGGTCCTTTTTTATTCTCAGATTTGCGTAGAACATGGCCACCAGGTTAGAGAAATAGAGAATGTTTTCACATGCAAATTCTCTGAGATGAATGAAATCGAAGCACTCATCAAGTTGATAGTTTGAAATAGAGTTGAAATCAACATAACTTTCCATAATACAAGGTCCATTGTGAAATTCTTTGTGGAACATTTTGGCATCTTCATCGATCAGGTAAATCCTTCCTTCATTTGTGAGATATTTACCAAAATCTCTTTTATTTTTCTTCCTTCCCCATATTTTTCTCTATGATCTTCTAAGAAACAAATGTAAGAATGCAAGGGTTTGGAGACAATTGTTGCCTTGTGCTTCTTCCTTTTGATGACCGTGATGAAGAGATGCATGTTCTCTTCATTGAGACCAGAGACGATGGGGTGAGGCTTGGACATTTTGGAGAAGAAGAAGTTGGGGATTTTCGGAGGAGAAGATGAAGAGATGAGGAGTTAGGTTTTTCTAAATGGACATGGGCTTAGGAAAGTTGCAGCACTGCGATTTTTAAAGAGGAGATAATTTAGAGAAGCAATAAAGGGGTTAGGTGGTCCACATCACTTTAAGGTTAAGAAAAATAAGTAAGCAAATGAGTCAAACTGGTCTAGTAGAAAGGATACTGGTGGTAGGACCTACTAGTAAAATGCCAGAAAATATAATAACTTAAGAAAAAATAGTAATCAAAATTATTCTAGTATGAAAATGTCCAAATTTCTATGAATATTGCAAAATTGTTCAGCAGGAATAGGTTTAGTAAAAATATCAGCAAGTTGATTGCAGGTATCAATAAATTTTAATAAGATATCTCCACATTCAACATGATATTTAAGAAAGTGATGTCTCACATCTATGTGTTTAGTGCGAGAATGTAAAATAAAATTCTTGGAAAAGTTAATTTCACTAGTGTTATCAAATAATATACTAGTTGTATAAAATTGGACACCATAGTCTTGCAAAGTTTGCCTCATCCACAAAATTTGTGCACAACATAATCCGGCAGTAATATACTCCGCCTCTGTTTTAGAAAATGCAATACAATTTTGTTTCTTACTAAACCAAGATGCAAGGGAATGGCCAAGAAATTGACATGTTCCACTTGTACTTTTTCGATCAGTTTTACTTCCGACAAAATCAGCATCATTATATCCCAGTAGATCAAAACTAGTATACTTAGGATAACATAATCCAAAATTCAAAGTGCCTTTAACATATCTAATAATTTATTTTACAGCATGTAAGTGAGATTCTTTTGGTGAAGCTTGAAAGCGTGCACAAAAACAAATACTGAACATGATATTTGGTCTGCTAGCAGTTAGATAGAGAAAACTACCAATCATACCTCTGTAGAGTTTTTTCATCAACATTCTTACCATTTGCATCTTTGTTAAGTTTGGTATATGTACTCAATGGAGTAGACATCTCCTTTGAGTTTTTCATCTTGAACTTTTTCATAAACTCACGAGCATACTTTTCTTGATTGATAAAGATTCCATCTTTTTCTTATTTAATATGCAAACCAAAAAAGAAATTGAGTTCTCTCATGAGACACATTTCAAATTCTTCTTGCATTCTTGTAGAAAAATCTTCATACAAAGTTTCATTAGTAAAACCTAAAATAATTTCATCAAAATAAATCTGAACTAGCAAAAGATCATGGTCAACATGTTTGATAAACAAAGTAGTATCAATTTTTCTTTAGTAAAATCTTTCTCAATAAGAAATTTTGACAATCTTTCATACAAAGCACGAGGTGCTTGTTTTAAACCGTATAAAGCCTTTTTCAACGTGAAAACATGATCCGAAAAATACAATCTTCAAAACCTGGAGGTTGTTTCACATAGACTTCCTCATTCAAAAATTCATTCAGAAAAGCATTTTTGACATCCATTTGAAATAATCGAAAGTTTTTAAAACTTGCATAGGTTAGAAGCATATGAATCGCTTCTAATCTAGCAACAGGAGCAAAAATCTCATCAAAATCTATGCCCTCCTCTTGATTGTATCCTTAGGCTAGAAGTCAAGCTTTGTTTCTAGTAACAATGCCACTTTCATCTAGCTTATTACGAAAAACCCATTTGGTGCTAATGATAGAATAATTCTTGGGTCTTTGTAAAAGATCTCAAATATTAATTCCTTCGAAATTATTCAATTCCTCTTGCATGACCCAAAACCAAAATTCATCATTCAAAGCTTCATTAATATTTTTAGGTTCAATATGAGATAGAAAAACTAAATATGAACATTCATTTAGAGCTTGAGAGTGAGTTTTTACCCTTCTTGACACATCACCTATAATTAAGTCAGTTGGATGATCATTAATTGTCTTCCAAGACTTAGACAGTTCTGGATAGGATATATTTGAAGTTCTAAAATAATCTGAAGTCTCAAGTTTCTATTAATCAGGAGTTTGTTTGCTGCTGGTAGGATCAGAATTCCTGCCAGTAGGATCAGAAATACTGCTGGTAGGATTGATTCTACTAGAATCTCCATAACCTGAAATATCTGCTTCTTCAATAGTTTTAATATATGAGGGTTAATCTTATTAAAGCTCACATGCATGGATTTATCAACATTTAATGAGTGTTTATTAAGCACTATATAAGCTTAATAACCAAGAAAAATGCCTTTATCTGATTTTGAATCAAATCTACCCAAATTATTTTGGTATTAAGAATAAAGTACTTACATCCAAAAACTTTGAAATATGATATATTTGAGATTTTACCATAGAAAAGTTCATTAGGTGTCTTTTTCAAAATAGGACGAATAATAATACGATTCAAAACATAGCAAGCGGTGTTAACCGCTTCTGCCCAAAAATATTTTGATAAAACAAATGAGTTTAACATAGTGCGTGTCATTTCTTGCAAAGTTCTATTTTTCTTTTCAATAATACCATTTTGTTGTGGCATTTTTGGTGCCAAAAAAGGGTGTGTAACGCCATGATCAAGACAAAACTCAATGAAATTTTTGTTTTCAAATTCACCACCATGATCACTATGAATTTTGATAATAAGAGTGTCAATTTCCTTTTCCACCCTTTTGCAAAAATATTTAAAGAAATTAAAAGCTTCACTTTTATGAGTCAAAAACAAACCTCATATAAAATGAGAAAAACATCAACAATAACAAAAGCATAAGATTTTTCATTCAAATTAGAAGTGCTCATGGGACCAAACAAGTCCATATGTAAAAGTTGCAAGGGTTTAGAAGTTGATACCTCACTAATTGAATGAAAAAACTTTTAACTTGCTTGTTCTTTTTGCATTCATCAGAAGTTACCTCTTTGGGCTGCTTCAATGTCGGAAGTCCTCGTACAAGCCCTTTGTTGGATAATTTTGATATAATCTAAAAGTTAGCATGTCCAAGACTTTTGTATCATAACCAAGAATTATCTTCTAATGTGGCTAACAGTTAACACTTTGGTTAATTAAATCAATAATATAAATGGTATAAACATTTTCATTTCTGAGTGCTTCAAATAAAAGACTTCCTTCACAAACAATGATAATTCATTTGCTAGGTCTGAAAATGACATTCATACCTTTATCACATAATTGGCTAATGCTAATAAGATTAGCCTTCAAACCATCTATTAGCAATACATTTTCAAGATTAGGGAAAGATTTCTTACCAATAGTTTCAATACCAATGATTTTACTTTTATCATCATCTTCAAAAGTGACCGTACCGCCTTTACAACTTGATAGGGTTGCAAAAAGATTTAAATCTTCTGTCATGTGTCTTGAGCAACCACTATCAAGGTACCATTTCATTCTACATTGGAATGCCTACAAGAGAATTTTGAGATATACTTTTAGGTACCCAATGCCTTTTGAGTTCTTGAATGTTAGTACTTGTTTAGGAACCCATTTTAGATATGAAATAATATAAAAAAATTTCTTTATGAAATATGGAGTACTAACATGATCTCTCTTCATACAATAAGTGTAAATCAACTTTGAAGTATTTTTGTGATATGAATAAGTATAAAAATTATGATTTCTGTACTCGGAGGATGGCATCCTACCAGACTGTTGTCAGTAGGACTGTATCCTCTCAGGACCTAATCCGGTTCTACCAACCTGATTTTGTACATAAGCAGTACTAAAAAAAGAAGCAACATCAGTAAATCTTTTTAACGGATCTTTAAATCATCATTTTCAATTTGAAGTTATATAATTTTTATAAGCAATTCAGTTTTCTCTCTTAAAAAAATGTTCATAAATAGATGGACAAGATGCATGTTCATTTTTCAAATTAGTAAATCGTTTTGAAAGTTTTTTGTAATCTACAACTAACTCAGTGTAAGCATCTTCTATTTCTTCAGAAGTAATATAGCCATCGAGTGTTACCTGTTCGTTGTCTACCATGAAGCATTTGTTTTCTTTTGAGATGCTCAAATTTGCTTCATCTTTTTCTTCATTCTCGGAATCACTTGGTTACGATTCATCCCATGTAACATACAAAGCTTTCTTCTTCTTGAAGAACTTTTTCGTCTTTTCTTTTAAGTTGGGACAGTCTTTCTTAATGTGACCGGTTTATTGCATTCATAGCAATTTATGGAACCGATCTCATTTTTTCTCCCATTTGATCTTTGAAAGTTTCTCCTTTTGTTGAATTTCTTCCTCATCATTTTGTTGGCCTTTTCGATAACATAAGTAAGATCATCCATCTTCATTTGTACTTTCTTCACTTGAAGACGCATCTTGTATTCCTTTGAGATCTATACTTTTTTTTATTTGAGTAGCATCATCTTGCTCTCTTTTCTTTTGAAGATTCATTTTGATCTCCGCATTCTTCAGGATCCCCATTAATTCTTGAAAGGGGAGAGTGTTGATATCTTTATAAATCTCTATTAGATTGATGTTGCTATTGTATTTCATGGGTACAGACCTCAGCACCTTGTTGTTCATTTCAAAGCAAATAATAACTTTTTTAAGAGATTGGAGATTGTTAGTGATGCTTTTGAACCGATTAAGAAATTCATCAATAGACTCATTAGGCAACAATCGAATAGATTGAAAAATCTTATGTAAGCATATTTATTTTGCTATTCTTAATTTCATTAGTCCCCTCATGGTTGACTTCAAAATAATTCTACATTTCTTTAGCACATGTTGTTGGCCCAAAGATTACAATCACCAGTTTTGTATTTTGATGATAACAAAATATATGTAGTTATTTAGTACGAATCAAGTTCAAATGTTTTAAATGTGTTTCAGAGTTCAAGAAGATCTAATGGATTTCTTCCTCTAAAGGAAGGTGTTGATGGCTCAAGGGTACTCAAAAATGGGATTGAAGTTCGAAGCACTCAATGTTGCTATCAGTGAAGCCCGCTTGAAGATTCTTATAGTCGCTTAGAATCTTGTAAAAACTTAATTTGTTAAAGAGTAGAATATAGATTTAATGCTCAAAGATATACACACACAAAAAATGCACGTTTTCGAAAGTATAATTTATTTTGTATTGGTGTTTTGACTTGTTTGGTCTTGATACATGTTCCACATTTTGTCAAAAGTTTATATTTTAGTTTAAAACTTGTATCACTTTGCCCATACATGATTTTCCCCTTTAAAACCCATAAAAATTATTTACAAAATTTTCTTAGTTTCAAAACAGACCTTGGTATTGGTTTTGGCCTAGGTCAGTCGACCAGGCGGTCGATCGTGCCTATTTCAGGCCAGGACAGTCGACCGCACGGTCGACCGAACCTCTAGCAGAGGGGTGTGCATGTTTGGTGCACATTCATGGTCGACCGACCGGTCGACCGCCTACCCCTGCGGTCGATTGATGTGTCAACCAACTGTCATCTCTTTGCTCTCGGTTAAAACCGGTCGACCGAGTGGTTAACCGAAAGCCAACGGTCGAATTTTTTAAATAGGGCCGGTCGACCGGCCGGTCGACCGATAAACTGCCAGAATGGCAGTAACGGTCAGATTTCAAAATATATCTTTTAAACATGTTTTTAATATGTGAGTTTTTGAATTCTGAGGGTAATGATCTGGTAAACTATTCTAAATGTGTTTTTCCACAGCCTATATAAAAGGTCATTGGGATTGAATTAAAATAACAAATATTCTCTTAAAAACCAAGTTTTGCTTTCAAAGTGGAAATGTTTTCAAAGTTTTTTTTTCAATTCCAAAGTTTTCAATTGAGTTTTTTGCTCTTTTATTCTCTCTATTTTGATTTCTACATTCACATACATCCTTGATTTCAAATTTACTTTTTACTCTATAGGGATCTGTAGGAGAGTTGTAAGAAGGTGTTTGTGATCTCTTGATCACCAGAGCTTTTAATCTTAATTGGCTTTGTGCTACCTCTTGTGTAGAGGATTGAGTTGGGAGTTGTGTACTCCAAGTGGTTATAATTCCTTATTGTAAGGTTTCTTTTTGGAAGATCCGTTAGTGGATAGTGAAATCCTTCACAGTGGTGAAGACGGAGACTTAGAGCAGTGGCTCGAACCTCGAAATAAATCTTTCTTGTTTGCGATTACCTTATTGTCTCTATTTCATTTACTTGATTATCATTCATTCATTTATATCGATCTTTACTCATCTCAATAAGAAAGCAATTGAGCACCTTAACTCTTATCTAGAGGAATCACGTGGAGAAGTTCAGAGCCCTTCACGGGGAATATGGCTTCAATTCTTGTTTGAGTGATCGATTTGCATCATTAATTATAAATTGTTAAGTCTTTGCATTTGATTAGCATTACACCTATTCACCCCCCCTCTAGGTGTATTTTCAATTGGTATTAGAGCATTGGTCTCTAGAGTTTGGCTTAACCACCTTGGAGAGATCCTATTTACTAATCACTTTATTAACATCTTCATTCTCATCCACTATAGTAAAAATGGTTGAAGGTATTAAGACCCCTCCTAAGTTTGATGGCCTTAACTTTCCTATATGGTTTTTAAGATTAAGATGATCGTATTTTTGCAATCTCTAGGAAGCCGGGTTCCAAAGACGGTGACTAAACCCTTTAGTGTACCCGTTATTGATGAGGATACTTGGTCCAACATTACCACCAAGGAATTTAATGCCAATGCAAAGGCACAATATGCATTGCTTCAAGCTTTGAACGATGACGACATAGTTAGGATCATTCATTGCAAATCCGCCTATAAGATTTGGTCACACTTAGTGGTCACTTCACTAGTCAATAGGATTAAAAATGATCTCTTGTGTTCCCAATATGAGAATTTCACTATGCATGAACATGATTTTATTGATGATATGCTTACAAAATTTACTAAAATCACTAATGGTTTTACTTCTCTAGGTGATGTTATTGATAATGATCAAAAAGTGAGGAAGGTCATTCGTGCTCTACCACCATCATAGGAAGCCAAAGCTACAACCTTAAAAGAGCTCAATGACAAGAAAGAGATGGAGCTCATAGGTCTGATCAGCAACCATAAGACTCATGAGTTGGAGAGGAAGGCTAGAAAATGGTGCCCCAAAAAAATTGATTGCTTTCATGTCTACTCCCTCTGACGATGAAGATGAAGAAGATGATGATGAAGACTTTTTCCTCCTAGTGAAAAATGTAAGGAGGATGTACAATAAGGCCAAGTTCAACAATAAAAGACGATAGCAAGGAAAAGAAGACAAGAAAATCATTTGTTTAAATTACCGTAAGCCGGGACACATTGTTGCTGATTGCTCCGAGAATAAAGACAAGCCATCTACCTCAAAAAATCCATATAAGAAGAAAGCTCTCAAAGCAACATAGGATTCAGAAAGTGAATCTGAAGAAGAAGTGGACACGGCAAACATGTGTTTCATGGCAAATGATAACACACCTAAGGTAACCTCTGAACCATCCCTTGATGAATGTGATTAACTATAGATGAATTAGGAGAGACATTTGAAGAGATTTCAAATAATTATAATTTTCTAAAGAAGAAATACCTAAAAGCGAAAAAAATGAAACTTTTCAAAATAAAATTATCACTCTTTCTAAAGAAAAGGATGCTTTATCTTCCACTCTCATATCTACACAAAAAGATTTTGATGCATACAAAATTTCATGCAAAGCAAAAATTCCCATGATTGATGAAAATAAAATTTCTACTTTAAAACTAAAATTAACACTTTGGGAAATATTTTAAAAAAATGTGAGTTTGATAAGGCAAGATTAGAGGCAATATTTTCTAAGGTAAATACTTCAAAGAAACATGTCCATGCTACACATGCTCACACTTCTAAATCTTAACACATTCATACACATAAGCATGCTCATTCTCGACATACTCATCATGTTTTTATATATAGAGTTTATTCATGCAATTATTGTGGCCAAAAAGGTCACTTAGCTAAATTTTGTTTTGATCGCATAAATACTTCTAATAATTATGTTTGGATCAAAGAGACTAACATTATAGACCCAAGAAAATATGGGTACAAAATCAACGACATCTTCTTTTGATATAGGTACACACCAAGGCTCCAAGATGTAGAGACCGGTAGTATATTGATAGCGGTTACTCAAGGCACATGACTTTGGATATCAATAATTTTGTGACCCTGTCAAGAAACCATGAAGGTGACACCGTCACTTTCAGAGATGACTCAAAAGGTAAGATTATCAGTATAAGTAACATTAAATTTGGCTCATCTCCATTGATTGAAAATATTGTTTTAGTTGGTGGTCTCAAGCATAACCTCTTGAGTATTAGTCAACTTTGTAATAGAGGTTTTTAAGTTGTTTTTGATGATTTATCTTGCAATATTTTAGATAGTAAAATAAATACATGCATTCTTTCTGGTTTTCATGAAAATAATGTATGCATGATTGATATGAACAATTTACATTGCAATGCTACTTCTTTAAATACTTTCAATGAGGATTTTTGGTTATGGCATAGAAGACTAGGCCATATTTCTTTCGACCATCTATCCAGAATTAACACTAAGAAAATGGTAAAAGGTATTCCTTACTTGAAATTTGAAAAGGACCGCATTTGTGATGCGTGCCAACTTGAAAAACAAACTAAGTTCTCTTTCAAAACAATCAAGGATATCATGACATCAAGACCATTAGAGTTAATCCACATAGATTTGTTTGGTCCAACTAAAATCAAAAGTTTAAATGAAAACCGTTTTGTTTTTGTTTTGGTTGATGATTTTCTCGTTTTACATGGTTTCTTTTTGAAACATAAAGATCAAGCCTTTTCACATTTTCATATTTTTAGAAAAAGGGTTAAAAAAGAAAAAAATTTGATTTCACACATAAGAAGTGATAGAGGTGGTGAATTCATTAACCATTCTTTTATCACTTATTATGAAGAAAATAGAATTAGGTATGAACTATCTTGTCCTATAACTTCACAAAAATATGGAGTAGTTGAAGGAAGAATCGTACTCTTCAAGCAATGGTTAGGATAATGATTAGTGAATACGGACTCCCTCAATATTTATGGGCAAAGGCCGTAAACACTTCATGTTATATCTCAAATAGGATTTATCTTTGTAAAAATTCTTTCAAAAATTCATTTGAAATTTATTATTTGAAAAAGCCTAATGTTTCTTATTTTAGAGTTTTTGGATGTAATTGTTTTAAACACAAAAGATAACTTAGAAAATTTTGATGCAAAAGCTTTTGAAGCTATTTTTGTTAGTTATTCTAACACTAGTAAAGCTTATAAAATTTTCAATAAATGTACTTTGACTATTGAAGAATTTATGTATGTTAAGTTTGAAGAATCTAATGTTTTTGTTAAGAATATTGTAGAGATTGATTCTTTAGGTGAAGACATAGAGAAAATAACCTTGAAGGACTCACCTATCCAAGAAGAAAAGTCAAAGCTTGATGAATAAACTGAAAATCAAGAAGTAAAAGTGGCACCATCTCAACCACTTTCAAAGGATTGGAAATATGCTACAAGTCATCCCAAAAAAACTCATCATAAGTGATGTATCAAAGGGAGTAATTACTCGCTCCAAACTCCATGATTTTTTGTGCCATTTTACTTTTATTTCTCATATAGAACCAGAGAACATCCTTGAAGTTGAGGGTGACTCATATTGATTGCTTGTTATGCAAGAAGAGCTCAATCAATTTGAGCGCAATCAAGTTTGGCACCTTGTTCCTAGACCCCATGATAGATCAACCATTAGTACTAGATGGATTTTTAGGAACAAGTTGGATGAGTCGGATAATGTTATTAGGAATAAAGCTAGGTTAGTGGCCCAAGGTTACACCCAAATTGAAGGTATCGATTTTGAGAAAACATTTGCGCCCGTAGCACAGCTTGAAGATATACGGATTACACTTGCTCTTGCTTCCTTTAAAGATTTCAAACTTTTTCAAATGGATGTCAAAAGCGCATTTTTAAATGGTTTATTGAAGAGGATGTGTTGTTGAACAACCCCCCGGGTTTGTTGATCCTACTCATCCAGATTTTGTTTTCAAATTAGACAAAGTTTTATATGGTTTAAAATAAGCTCCAAGAGCTTGGTATGAAAGCTTTCAACTTTTCTTATTTCAAATGGTTTTGTAAATGGTAAAGTAGATACCACCTTGTTTACAAAGCATATAGATAGTAATATCCTTATTGTTCAAATTTATATTGATTATATTATATTTGGAACTACTAATGAAAAGCTTTGTAAAGATTTTGAATTATGCATGAAGAATGAGTTTGAGATGTTTATGATGGGTGAACTAAACTTCTTCCTTGGACTCCAAATCAAGCAAAAGAGTGATGGAATTTTTTATAATCAAGCCAAATATACAAGAGAACTCATCAAGAAATTTGGGTTTGAAGATGCAAGTCAAGCAAGACTCTCATGGCTACCACAATAAAACTTGATAAGGATGAACAAGGCATAATGTAGACATTAAACTTTATAAAAGTATGATTGGTAGTTTACTTTATGTAGCGGCTAGTAGGCCAGATATTATGTTTAGTGCGTGTCAATGTGCTAGATTCCAATCTTGCCCTAAAGAGTCCCACTTGATTGCGGTAAAACGCATTATTAGGTATCTAAGGGTACTATTAGAATGGGCTTGTGGTATCTGAAGACCGAACAACTTTTTATGATGAGTTTTTCAAATGCTGACTATGTCGGTTGTAGAGTGGATAAAAAGAGCACAAGTGAAACTTGTCAATTTTTAGAAAATTTTCTTATTTTATGGTCTTCCAAGAAACAAAATTTTGTAGCACTCTCAACTGTCGAGGCGGAGTATGTTCCAGCCGGGGCTTGTTGTGCACAAGTCCTTTGGATGAAACATACTCTCCTTGACTATGATTTACATTACGATCATATTAAAGTATTTTGTGATAATACTAGTACTATTCATATAACTAAAACTATAAATCAACATAGTAAGACAAAGCACATAAAATTTGATATTACTTTCTTAGAGATCACTATGACAAAGGAGATATTAAAATTGATTATGTTTCAACTGATTTTCAACTAGCAAACGTTTTTACTAAGCCACTTGATTTTAACATATTTTTTTCATTTGTGGTGAACTAAATGTTTGTAATATAGATTCATGAGTTTTTCATTATTTTGAAATTTGTATTAAATAAATATTTTTTTGCTTACCCTTTTTGATGCATGACAAAAAAGGGGAGAAGTATTAAGCATTTATTGGTATTTATTGATTGGCATTTATCGAGTATTTATTGGTTTTTTGTCTTAGTTTGTTTTTGCTCATATGCAATGCCATTTTATGCATATTATTACAAACTTTCATATATGTATTCACATGACATTTTTAAAATTGACTTTTAATTGTTATAGTCATATTGATATCTTGTACTTGATGTATAAGCATAACTTGAGAGGGAGCTTTTTCAAAGCTCTTTCTTTTCATTTCTTTTAAATAGCTCATATATTTTGTCATCATCAAAAAGGGGGAAATTGTTGGCCCAAAGGTTACAATCACTAGTTTTGTGTTTTGATGATAACAAAATATATGTAGTTATTTAGTACTAATCAAGTTCAAGTATTTTAAGTGTGTTTCAAAGTTCAAAAAGATCTATTAGATTCATTCCTCTAAAGAAAGGTGTTGATGGCTCAAAGGTACTCAAGAATGGGATTAAACCTCGAAACACTTAACATCGCTATCAGTGAAGCCCGCTTGAAGATTCTTGTAGTCGCTTAGAACCTTGTAAGATCTTAGTTTGTTAAAGAGTAGATTATAAATTTGATGCTCAAAGATATATACACACACAATGCACGTTTTTAAAAGTACAGTTTATTTTGTATTGGTATTTTGACTTGTTTGGTCTTGATACATGTTCCACATTTTCTCAAAAATTTATATCTTAGTTTAGGACTTGTATCTCTTTGCCCATACATGTTTTTCCCCTTCAAAATCCATACAAAATTATTTACAAAATTTTCTTAGTTTCAAAACAGATCTTGGTATTGGTTTTTCCTAGGTCGGTAGACCGGGCGGTTGACCGTGCCTATTTCAGGCCAGGATGGTCGACCGCACGGTCGATCGAACATCTAGCAGAGGGGTGTGTATGTTTGGTGCACATTCACGGTCGACCGACCAGTCGACCGCTTACCCTTGCGGTCGACCGATGTGTCGATCGACTGTTATCTCTTTGGTCTCAGTTAAAACTGGTCGACCGAGTGGTCGACCGAAAGCCAATGGTAGGAATTTTTAAATAGAGCCGGTCGACTGATAAATTGCCAGAATGGCAGTAACAGCCAGATTTCAAAATCTGCCTTTTAAACATGTTTTTAAAACGTGGGTTTTTGAATTCTGAGGGTCAAATTCTTCCTCTTATGATCTGGCAAACTATTCTAAATGTGTTTTTCTACAGCCTATATAAAGGGTCAATGGGATTGAATTAAAATAACAAAAAATTCTCTTGAAAATCAAGTTTTGCTTTCTAAGTGAAAAAAGTTTTTAAAGTGTTCTTTTGTGCTTTCTATTCCAAAGTTTTTAATTGAGTTTTCTGCTCTTATATTCTCTCTTTATTTTGATTTCTACTTTCACATACATCCTTGAGCTTCAAATTTACTTTTTACTCTATGGATTTGTAAGAGTTGTAAGAGAGTGTTTGTGATCTCTTGATCACCAAGAGCTTGTAATCTCAATTGGCTTTGTGCTACATCTTGTGTAGAGGATTGAGCTGGGGAGTTGTGTACTCCAAGTGATTATAATTTCTTATTGTAAGATCTCGTTGTAGAAGATTCGTTAGTGGATAGTGAAATCTTTCACAGTGATGAAGGCGGGGACGTAGAGCAGTGGCTCGAACCTCAAAACAAATCTTTCTTGTTTGCGATTGCCTTATTGTCTCTATTTCATTTACTTGATTATTATTCATTCATTTTTGTCGATCTTTACTCATCTCAACAAGAAAGCAATTGAGCATCTCAACTCTTATATAGAGGAATCACGAGGAGAAGTTCAGAGCCTTTCATAGAGAATACGGCTTTAATTCTTATTTTGAGTGATCGGTTTGAATCATTCATTATAAATTGTTAAGTATTTGCATTTAATTAGCATTACACTTATTCACCCCCCTCTAGGTGTATTTTCATATTCATAACTTTATAAAACTCATTGTAAGATAATCTATTAATAATACAACTAATAGCTTTGAAATTTAAATTAGCAAAAGAGAAATCCCTCTCGTCCCATTCGAACTGAGATTTTGGAACCTTCTTACCATCAACCTCTATGATGGGAGAGGTGTAACCATCTTCAAACATACCCCAAATCTTTCAATCAATAGATTGAATATGAATTCTCATGCATGCTTTCCAATATGCATAATTAGTATCATTAAATAGTGGAGGTCTATTATTGGATCTCCCCTCTGGTAGAATTAGGTCACTAGTGGAAGTCATAAGATCAGCCTCTAGGATATAAATCCTAAAATAAGAGTATCAATGCTCTGATACTAATTGTTGGACCCTAGAGGGGTGAATAGGGTCAAGAGTAATTAAAAATTAAATATATCAGTTATATGACAAACTGTAAAAGAAGGCAGACTGGTAGGATCACCCAGTCTGATGGTACGATGACACAATATGGTGGTAGAAGCAACAGAGAACAAAATACAGTAATGTAACAGTAAATGCTCAGCTGATAAACCACAATAATAATAGCAGAGAGAACACAAGCAATTTTAGGGTAGTTCGGGAAACTCCCCTACATCCACCACCTAGAGGTCTCCTCTCTATGATTTGCAAATCCACTAAAGCGTTTCTCTTTGAAGCAGCGATTACAACCACCAAGCCTCTTCCTTGAGCTTGCATTTTCAATCCACCACGATGCTATCCAATATTGGATTTACAAACCACCAAGATACTCCCCGATCTTGAATTTTCACACCAACTCTATCTTGAGGCATACAATAATGAGTATGACAAAGATTTTGTTCTCTAACACAATATGAGAACTAAAATAAGTACAATGATATAATATAATAGGAGACTCTATGCAATCATATAGTTCTAAGTATTATTAATTAATAACTTGGCACAATAAATCTAAAGCAATAAGAATGAGAGTCTAGAATACATATAGAGGATGAGAATGAGATTTTTTTTAATAGAGAAATAAATGAAGTGATGGAATTCTCTTGTATTGAATGCTTGAAACTTTCTCTAAAAATCAGAACTTGAATGAAGATGATTGGCTTAACCACTTTGATTTGGTGAGATTTGAAATTTAAAGCTTTGAAGATGGGAGAGCTCAGTTTATATTTGTCTAAAAATTTCAAGTTGTGTTCTATTTTTTTTATAATGAATGAACAAGGTTTATATAAACAACAAGGCAACATCAAAGTGAATCCAACCGTTAAAGAAAGAGAGAGACAGATTTTTCTGCATGTTTGAGCATTTAATGCTGCTATAAAAAGATATCAAATATGTGCATAATCTGGGCAATAAATGCTTCTGCAGCAGTAAGATATAGAGAGGGTAAGGAGACTTTAGAGATAGGGAAAGGGATGAAGTTATCTCCCAAAATTTATACCCAACAGATCCCTTACACAGCTGTATAAACTGGATAGTTTGGGGCTGTCAAAAACTGTCAACAACACATGGACAGAGAGGGACAATTTGACATGAACAGAACTAGATTTTCAGTTGTAGAGCAGGATGTGCACATCCCACTTGTGTGAAAGACGTTATGCAAAGAGTGGATAGTTTACTAAGTGAAGTACAACTCATGTGGTACTATAACCTAGTTACCACAGAACAAAAAATTGTAATGTCCAAAGAACAATCAGAACTGAACCAGAATTGTGACAAAATGTTCTTAGTTTAATCTGTACTGGATAAAACTGCTAGAATCAGGCTGAGTGGAAGGATTAGGTGATAAAATGGAGATTCTACCTAGAAACTAAAATAGAAAGTCCTACTATTTGCCAAATATATGTTTGATAATAAAATTACTGTATGATTACTTACATAGTTTCTATTGATGAAATTTACAGCTCAAATTATTTTTGGCTTCTTCTTTCTCTTTCATAACTTGATGTATCTTGTAATAGCTTGATCTTGTGGAGCTAATTGTGTTTTGCTCCTAGTAGCTCATTATTATCTTGAATATGAAATTTATGGAGCTTCACATAACTTTTTTCATGCTTTATATGTATGTGACAATGGTAGCTCAAACCAATCCATCCTCCAAGTAAAGTCTTATCCTGAAACAAGATAACACTACTAATTCGACTTTCTAGTAGCTTAATTTATAGGTTATTTACATCATCAAAATCACAGGAGTTACAATACTTTGTATAGTTGACTGGTCTTACAAACAAAATGTAAGGGTCTCAAATTTTTGGCAAATTAGTCAACTTATACTTATGTACAGTCGACTAATAGACATGATTAGTTAACTTATAATCGAATAATATCGGGTCTGGCTATTTTCTTTTCTGAATCTATTTCCAATTTTAAGTTGGATTCGAGTTTTCTTTCTTCTGAGGCAGTGATTATTCGTATTGATGGAGTTTGTATAGGACTAGGAGAGTTATATGGTCTATAAATAACCCTTTGGTGGTGGCCTTCAATGCAATTTAATTCAATTCAATTCAAGAGAGATTCGTGTGAGAAGTTTTAGCCATAAGGGTTCGCTATTCTAGGCGGCTATCAAAGGGCTTGTAATATTCTTAATGAGAGGTGTAAGTATTTCTTATTGTAATCCCAAAGTTTAATAAAGTTTCTCTCCTTTCTCCCGTGGACATACACACGATTTGTTTGACCGATGGAACCAAGTTAAATTGTGTGTTGGCTTTCTATACTTCAGATTCTCTTCTTCGTTTTTTTTGTCATTGATCGTCGATCCTGTGTTGCTTCCATTGCGCCGCCCCAACGATTGGTCGTGGGGGTCGTCTGTTAACAACAATTGGTATTAAAGCAAGGTCAACGTGAAGATGTCTGCAATCAAGTTCGATATTTAGAAGTTCGATGGTGTCATCATTTCAGCAGATGATAAATTATGATGAATGTCATCTTGACCCAGAGCGGGTTGAAGAAAGCATACTCGGGAGAGAAAAAGGCTCAAGACATGAAAAAAGAAACTTGCCAGGGTTGGATGAGAAAGTCTTGACAGCTATTCAGCTTTGCTTAGCAGACGAAGTATTGAATTAGTTTTCTACGGAGAAAACAGCATCCACGTTGTAGGAGCGACTTCAGCACCATTATCAAAGAAATTGATGGCGAATTGGTTGATTATGAAGCAGCGTCTCTTTCTTCTCCGTATACATGAAGGTACATGTAATGGTGCCATCATAATCATAAACCTGTACACTTAATCCTCCAGATAAGCTCCAAAAATTTCGGCAGCATCTCTGCTGGATTATGAAGCTATACCAATACAATAAATCAGATTTCGGCTAACATCAGCCTACTTGTCAATTTCAATTACATCATATAATTTCATCTCGAAGTCAATCAAGTAAACGTATCTACGAGAGTATTCCGCTCAATATAACATACTAACACAAAACCAACTATAATCAATCTCCAAATAAAACTAGAACACACACACACACACATATATATATATATATATAGAGAGAGAGAGAGAGAGAAATGGGAATCAGCTGACACAGGAGGCAAGTCCGTCCTATGTCGCACTCAAAACTCAAGTATTCGATTGAATTTTCAAGATCCGACTGCACATTATCATCTTCATATTCTAAGATATATACATATAAAAAATCACTTGATTTGAAATTTGTTTACTTCATTTTCTTTGGGTTCAAACATTAACAGTTTTTTAATAGTAGAATAAAATGGAACGATTAGATCAATGTGTAAACGACTCTAAATCATTTGATTTTTTATATGTGTGCATCTTAAAATATGAAGATAATAATGTGCGGTCGGATCGTAAAAAAAAATTCAGAAGATATGATTTTTAAGTGCGACATAGGACGGAGTTGCCTCATGTGTCAGTTGATTCCCATTTTTCTCATATTATATATATATATATATATATATATATATATATATATATATATATATATATATATATATATATATATATATATATATATATATATATATATATATATATATATCCCAAAACTTTTTATACATAATTGTCTATTTGATCTATTCAATAACATCAACTACACATATATATAATAACAAGACACTCAAATAAAATCAATAGGCTTAGTGAACCCACACTAGAGTTACTGCGAGCTCTTCCAGTATTATGCCTTTGCTTTAAGCCGGGGCTTGCCCTAATCTTCACCTAAAAGCTATAAAACTATGGGGAAGTGAACTCAACAGCTCAGTCAGTATAATCATCAAATTTTATATTTTAATACTATTATAGATCAAGTATGATGCAGCTAAATAATTTAGAGAATAATCTCAATTATCTTCTTTCTTATAACAGGTAGTCCTACTTAATAGGTCACCAATTCTTTCCATTGTCTGATACTTATTCTTCTCATCCTCCTAGACACACATACCCTAAATTTCAGTATCTTATCTTGTGTTATACAACACCTAATCCGATTGTTCATCTCTTATCTTCACTGATGATTCACTGATCAATACATTTTGGTATATCACTTATAGATTTAGTGATACAATATCATATACATGTTCGCATACCATATATATTCAGTTCAGTCTTTTCAATTATTTATCTCCTTCAGTTACATAAGATATGTATTCACATATTCCTGGATATTATATATATTTCAATTACTTCAGATTGCTATCAGTTTATTTTTGAGATTCTTTTGTATACACACACCATGTTACATTCTTGATTATTATCAACCACACATGGTGGTACACAATCATACTCACATGATCAGATATAAATTCATACATCTGATAATACACCGATCACCCAGACATAAATTCACACATCTGATGATACACTGATCACCCAGACATAAATCCACATATCTGGTGATTACCGATCACCCAAGCATATTACTGGATATAAATTATCAAAGAGGTGATATACCGATCACGTAAACACATATCCATATCACTCTGGGTGATATATATACATAATATAATTTAATTTCCTGCATCATTCTTGATGATACATACATCATATATTTTTAACTGACCAAATATAACACATACAATTGATTTCATAATCTCCACGTCTAATTCATAAACCCGAATGAATTGCCCCATCTTCGCACTCTGTCGGAATTCACATCAGCCATTTCCTTCATGAATATATTTTTGCCCTGTCTTCACACTTCATCGAAATTCACATCGGCTCCTTCCTCCACAAATATACTTTACCTCGTCTTCTACTCTACTGAAATTCACATCAGTCCCTTTCTTCATGAATATAGAACATGTAATGCACAATACACATATATACAGATATAAACATGTATTACAATTATAACGAACAATCATCACAAACAATATTGATCGGTCGCTAATATTGCACATTCATTATCATATCTCATACTTATTATAGAATAAACTCTGCTTTTTCCTAAATTATTATTTAATTTATTTGCAGGCCCATTTCTAAAGGAGAGGGAAGAGAAATGAGCCCCAAAAGCCCATCAAATTTTGATTTAAATCAGAATTAATTCAAAGTCAGTAAATCAGGGCAGATTAGGTCGGTTCAGATCGGTTGAAAACCAGTTGGAACAAATCCTTACAAATCAATCGATTGAAGCCAAAGATCAAAGGCCATTTCGTCAAAATCTCGGACTTAAACTGCAAATCCAGCTGAAGATAAAAGCAAATCGTGATGCCAGGGAATACCACCAACAGGGTGTGGCCAGAATACCACCAACAGGGTGTGGCCACCTGGCCACACCCTGGCCGCGGAAACGTGGCAAATGCCGCGTTTTTGCGGCTTTGTTGGTGAGTTAGGGGGAGTGTTTGCTCCCCCTATCTTCTTATGCTCTCCTATGTTGGGTTTTGCCTATAAATACTGGGATTTTCAGAGTGTACAGGGAGCGAGGATGCAGAGATAGAATTTAGTCCACTTTTTCATTTTTTGTAGTGTAGGTTTTTGTTTTTCTTTTCATGTAATTTTCAGTTTTAATTTATGTAAATCAGAGGAGATCAGAGTTTCATAGGAGAATGAGAATGAAGCTTGTGCTGAGAGTGACACCGGTGTAAGATTTTCTTCTTTTCTCTTATTGTTATAAAATCGAATTTGTAGTTTCCCTTTTGTATGTACTTTGTTTTTGTTCTTCTTCTTCTCTACTTTTCTTCTTTTGGTACCAATTGCTATCCAAGTGAGTCTTAAAGTATCGAAAGAGCCTTGCCTTTGCGAGTGCCACCAATAGCTCATGACGATGGATTTTTAGTTTCATTCTGTATCACTTCATACTTGCAACATCTTGATGATATAATGTGAAGGAGACAGGAATCAACTCTTATGGGCTATACGTTGATCGCCTCACTTCAAGGTAACATCATTGCAAAAGATTTAAGGTAAGCATTTGGCCAAAGGAGGTAAGTAACTTTTAGATTCTTTTCTTTTAATTCTTTAGTTTAGAACACCACAATCTACACTTCTTTTGTCACTCCTTTTTCTATTTCTTTGTACATATCATTTCTAGTTTCTCCATCTTCTTAATCTACCATCTTCTTCCTAATTTAATTTTAACTCAATTTTTCCTTTTTCTTTTAAAGAACTAAAGAAGAACTTTAGCCATACTTTGTAGCCTAAAAGAGAACTTACTAAAAAGCTTCTATCGCTAGTCCCTCCTTGTAGATCACGACCCGCATAGCCACTTGCTATTGCGGTAGTATTGAAAACTTGCACTTCTATTTTGTATTTCTGAAATTCTGTATTTTGTGTGCAGGTAAAACCTCAATCAAATTTTGGCGCCGTTGCCGGGGAGGGACGTTGAGTTATTCTCTCTTTAAAGTTTACATTTTGGTTAACCTTCTTCTTTATTTTTTGTGTACAGATTTAACAATAAGGAATTCTATCTACAGTGGACATATAAGTGGCTCTGGACTCTGCTCAAGAAAACAGAGCCCAGAAGCCCTCAGATTTGCTACATTCCTGTGGCAATCTGAGTGAAGTACTAACCTGTATTTTCTGCAGGTTGGCTGTAGTGCAAAGTTTAATATCTGTAACTATCTATTTTCTTGTTTGTCTCATTGTACTTACTTTCTAACCTCAACAGTAAAATGATTTTTGTTAAATGCTAAAAATGGTTTAGACTTTGCATTTAGGCACGTGTCTAATTCGTTTACATTTTACATTACTGTTGAAGAGTGCTGGTAGTCTTAGAAACATTCTTGAGTGATTATTTGCTTGTTGAATGTTACTTTTCTTTACCCTGTACACCTTGCACAATCAATCTTAAGGGCTTGTCCTCTAAACAAGATAAGGTGGGAAAGTCATTACCCTCTCTTAGCCCACAAATAATCTCCTCACTCACTAACCCAAGCCTAACTAAAAATGAGTAGACGTTGGCCCTAGGGACATCTCGGACTCAAATAGGAGACTGACCTAAGGGGGAAGTTGATTTGAATCTGACTCTTGCCAAATCGGTGACTAAGGTTGGGGATTAAGGGGAAACCCCGAAGGCTGGTGATTTGGCTTAATTAGGCCCTCGCTTCTGCGCGGATACCTCCCACCAATCTTGCCCCTACCTGGCCGATTAACTTGTGGTCAGATTCGGTAATATACCCCCAGTGGACAGTCTAACCAGTTAGGAGTCGTCTAGGTCTAAGGTTTACCCTAACTTAGGTTAGATTTTTTTTCTTTTTATTTGTTTATTTGTTTGTTTTTTTCTTTTTTTGTGTTTTATTGTGTAATATGGCTTATAACAACAATTTTTCCAATTTTAATGGTAATTCATATACACACCAACCTCTTTTTTGGATATTACCAACCCGGCATATCATAACTTTAACCAACCTAGTGTGTCGGATTGGTCTTATCCGAATCAATATAACCCATGCCCCCAATCTTATGACCATAATTTTCAGAATAATTTCAACTCTTCACAGAGTCAATGGGAATTCACCTCCCCCGAGTCCAATTTTCAACCAACTTGTCCTCCTTATCCACCTTGTCCACAATATTTCCAAGATTCATACTTAGTTCCACCAGTCCAAAATAGAAAACCATCAATTTTGGAAATGAGTATGAGTGAGTCCAAACAACAATCACAAAATTTGATAGACTCACAATTTCACCACCAATTTCAAAACAATACTTCATCTTTTCAAGACCAATCGCAACAAAATGATGAACCAATCAACTATGAAAAGATGCTTGAAGCCATGACTCAGGCTCAAAACGCTCGTAATCATGACATAGATATGATGGTCCAAACTCTACGTTCTCACCGTTTGACCATTTCTGATATCGCAAACCATTCTGTTAGAGCCGAAGAGTCATGTTGTTTTGAAAAACAATGTTCCATTTCAGCACAATCATTTGAACTTGCCCAAACTCCAAATTTTGAAAATGACATTGACAGTTTGGCAAGTTATCCCCTTCCTGAAATTGAACTTGAGAATGAATATGATCATGAACCTCAACTTAGTGATTCAATTCTACTTCCTGATTCAATTATGACTCCGGTGTCTTCACCTGATTTCAATCTTTTTCCCGAGTCAACGTTAGATCCTGTGGCAATTCATAATGAAATTGAATTGCCCATCTTTGATGATCATCATATTGAACTTGACCAATTTCATACTTTTGAAAGTCCCATTGACAGATTGGCAAGTTCTCATTTTTATGAAATTGAACTCAATGAGAAATGTGACCTAGATTCTCAATTTTGTGATCCAGTTCAAATTCCCGAATCAATATTGACTCCTGTTTTGTTACCCGACTTGAGTAATATTTTAGAGTCAGTTTTGATTCCCACACCTGTCATTCTTAAACTTGAATTACCAATATTAAGTCACATTCCATTGTGGGAAAATGAATGTGGATTTGAGTTTCAACTTCTTGATTTGGACCCACTTCCTGAACCAATCTCGACTCCTGAGCCTTTACTTGACTTAAATCACTTTCCTGAGTCGGTATTAGTTCCCGTACTTCCTAAGTCCAAGTCAACCATTCTATCTTTTCACACTTCATTTTGGGACAAGGCGGTTGACAAAATTGACTCCGAAATTAATTATGGAATTTCAAAATTAGTTGGGGTTAAATTTTTAATAAAAATCCTTCATGTATACATCATTTTAGTGGGTTATATTAGAGAGATTTCTGGTGGGTTCCTCCGAACTCCATGCAAAGTCGATTGGGCCGCATTTCGTGGACCAATCAGACCACCATCGGAACCACCACCTTAAGATAGTATTTTCCTTCCCTGTCTTCTTTCATGCATCTATGCATTAATTCATACATTGAGGACAATGCATGAGATAGGTGTGGGGGAGGTTTCTAACATAACTTAGGTTTTTTTTTATTAAAAAAAATTTTATTTTCTTTACTTTTAAAAACTTTTTGAAAATAGAAACAATATTTTGACATATTTTTTGTAAGAAATTAAGTCAATTTTAAGGAATAAGAAAATCAAAATAGGATTTCTTAAAATTGGTCAAAATAAGATTATTTGTTTGATTTTTAGGGTTAGGAAGATAATTTGTCAAAGTAATTTAGTCTTAATCTTTACCCTGATGAAATATGCACACTTCATACACTTACACACTTAGGGTTCAAAACAAAGATTCTTATACCTTATATATATATATATATAATATATATATATATATATATATATATATATATATATATATATATATATATATATATATATATATATATAAGATAAACAAATCTAATTATTGATTAGCTAGGTGCTTTGGCCTAAGCAAGCCTTAGTATTTATGTGAAAGATTATTAGATAAGTTTGAGAAAAATATATATATAAAAATCCTCTGATTAAGCTCGGTATTCGTACCTAATAAAGCATAAGTATTCACGCCTAAAAGCAGTTCATATAATAAAATCCTTAGTTTTGAGGCCTTATTTGCTCGAGTCCTTAAGTCCTTGGGGTGTTTTCTCACCCGATGCCCTAAGACCGTTTGGTTTGGGAGTCACCGATTAAAGGTTCGTTACATGGGCAGATTAGAAAGCCTAATAAAACTAAGGAATAATACCACCAATATATATATATATATATATATATATATATATATATATATATATATATATATATATATATATATATATATATATAAGGCATAAGAGTTAGAGTTAAAGAACCCTTAGTCAAAATTTTCACGGTCACAAGGTGCATATGACAGGGTAAAGTAATAGACTAGATAAGAAGTACAATTTGACCCCTTACTTTGATTGATAACAAATTTTTGAATAGAGACTAAGTTTTAGAATGAAAAATTCTATTTTTCTATAACTTATAGATTACTTAAATCTTACAATAATATTTCAAATATTTTTCTTTCAAAATGTGTTTTCAAAATACTAACATTTTTCTCTTTCTTTATGGATTTTGTGGGTGTAATCCACTGAAAACCCTCACGAGATAAAACTCGTCCTCTAGGGGAAACCTAGATGTTTAACGGCTTGTTGCACATGCTCAGGGCAATCGCGTGACCTTCGAAAGTGGTCTAATAATCCTTAGTATAGTTTAGTTGTTTTGCTCGAGGACGAGCAAAAGATAGGTATGGGGGTGTGATCGGTCGCTAATATTGCACATTCATTATCATATTCTCATACTTATTATAGAATAAACTCTGCTTTTTCCTAAATTATTCTTTAATTTATTTGCAGGCCCATTCTTAAAGGAGAGGGAAGAGAAATGGGCCCAAAAGCCCATCAAATTCTGATTTAAATCAGAATTAATTCGAAGTCAGAAAATCAGGACAGATCAGGTCGGTTCAGATCGGTTGAAAATCAGTTGGAATAAATTCCTACAAATCAATCGGTTGAAGCCAAAGATCAAAGGCCATTTCGTCAAAATTCCAGACTTAAACTGCAAATCTAGCTGAAGATAAAAACAAATCGCGACGCCAGGGAATACCACCAACAGGGTGTGGCCACCTGGCCACACTCTGGCCGCGGAAACGCGACAAATACCACGTTTTCGCGACTTTGTTGGTGAGTTAGGGGGAGCGTTTGCTCCCCCTATCTTCTTACGCTCTCTTATGTTGGGTTTTGCCTATAAATACTGAGATTTTCAGAGCGTACAGGGAGCGAGGATGCAGAGATAGAATTTAGTCCACTTTTTAATTTTTGTAGTGTAGGTTTTTGTTTTTTCTTTTCATGTAATTTTCAGTTTTAATTTATGTAAATCAGAGGAGATTAGAGTTTCATAGGAGAATGAGAATGAAGCTTGTGCTGAGAGTGACACCGGTGTAAGATTTTCTTCTTTTCTCTTATTGTTATAAAATCGAATTTGTAGTTTCCCTTTGTATGTACTTTGTTTTTGTTCTTCTTCTTCTCTACTTTTCTTCTTTTGGTACCAATTGCTATCCAAGTGAGTCTTAAAGCATCGAAAGAGCCTTGCCTTTGCGAGTGTCACCAATAGCTCATGACGATGGATTTTTAGTTTCATTCTGTATCACTTCATACTTGCAACATCTTGATGATATAATGTGAAGGAGACAGGAATCAACTCTTATGGGCTATACGTTGATCGCCTCACTTCAAGGTAACATCATTGCAAAAGATTTAAGGTAAGCATTTGGCCAAAGGAGGTAAGTAACTTTTAGATTCTTTTCTTTTAATTCTTTAGTTTAGAACACCACAATCTACACTTCTTTTGTCACTCCTTTTTCTATTTCTTTGTACATATCATTTCTAGTTTCTCCATCTTCTTAATCTACCATCTTCTTCCTAATTTAATTTTAACTCAATTTTTCCTTTTTCTTTTAAAGAACTAAAGAAGAACTTTAGCCATACTTTGTAGCCTAAAGAGAACTTACTAAAAAGCTTCTATCGCTAGTCCCTCCTTGTGGATCACGACCCGCATAGCCACTTGCTATTGCGGTAGTATTGAAAACTTGCACTTCTATTTTGTATTTCTGAAATTCTATATTTTGTGTGCAGGTAAAACCTCAATCAAATATGCACCACCAATCAATTATTTTTCATTTACTTCTCACTTCATAATCAAAAGAACAATTATGGTATCACCAACATATATACACACGCACGCACACGCACGCACACACATATATGTATGTATGTATATGTATATATGTAATACATGCACACAGGTATTAAGTATATTAATCACTTATTTATTTCATTTAGGTTAAGAATATCAACAGAAAAGCATCGATATTAATATGTTATTCATATCATACTGTATTTATTACATGTATCCTGTTTAAAAAGAGATTTTACATTGCAGTTTTCTTCAGCTATTCAGAGATTGATTTCAATTCCTTTTACCTGATTCAATTCTGGAATGATTTCGAATTCCACTAACACTAGTCTTAACACTAGCGGTTCTACTTTTTCGATTTCATAGCTATTGATACCACAAGTGATCTTTTATCTTAGAGAGTTTTCATTTCATTTATTATTGATTAGTTAATATCTGCCATTATCAATTTTCTCTTTTATCACCAAATAACTGACTGCCGGTTATAGCTGGTATTAACAGTATCCATTTATGAAGCACAGCTAGTAGCATGCACAATAATTTTCGATATAACATGAATTTATTTATAATTTCTATCATTAAAATCGACACATGCCATCTTGTCTTTAAATGATACCGAGAAAGGTTCTACTCACTGCCTGATTGACGTTTTCCTCCGATTTCAGAAAAACTCTCACATTCTTTATATAGTATACACCAGTTTTTAGTCATTGATTTTCAATTATCAATTCCATAAATGAATATTTATTTAGCTAAATTCATTCATTTCAAGTTAACACTATAGTGAGCTACTCATCTCTATACGTAGCTTGAATTCTCAATTAATCTGCTGATTTTAGTCTTCCTTCGTTATATCAATTTATCATGATTTGATTAAATTCCAAGGTCAATATTATGGTTCTGGTTGTTGTTTTTCATTTTATCTACTTTCAATTCATGATTTACTATTAATCACCATTTAAACTATTACCATAAAATTTATTACATCAATTTACTAAACTTTCTAGTGGCTATCAATTCCACCACTCATCATCAATTAGATTGTGTCAAAAATATTTGATTATATTATTCTTTATATACTTAACCCTGCTTATAAAAATTTAGTTTACTCATTATTAATAAGGTCCGCGTACATTTAAGTATAAGACTTGATTAGAATCAGAGAACTTTATATTGTATGTTCCAGTAGTTGGAGCTGGATTGATATTCACTATAACAACTTCACCGGGTCTCCTATCAGTTATGAGTATTATTGTATCAAAATTCTTGACTGAGTATCTTATCTTTTACTGCTTAATAGAATCGGTCTTGATTTCATTAAGGTTTACAGAGTCGGACGGTTATTTATCAATAGTACTTAACACCCGACCATAAGACACCATAATCGTTTAATGTACTCGTTTCAAAAGGAGATGTTTATATCACAATTATCTTTAATTTAGTCAAAAATTAGCTTTAGTTTCATTTTATTGATCAGTCTCAAAATTAACTCTGAGTTCTTCCAATACAAGTTCCACACTATCAGTTTTTGCAGTACCAGTTTCTACAATTACTGATTTCTGGCTATTAATTCTTTGAATACTCTTTTATCTTGGCTGAGCATCATTGGTTTTATATTAATTGGTTAATATCCGTCATCAATTATCAATTTCTTATTCTACTGCCAATTAATTTAATTACACACCATAACTGGTGTTAACCAACAATTTTTCAATTACGACCACTTTCTATTTATACGAGTTTCTAGCTCACACAATTAATTTCTTGTATCACAATGATTTATCAATAATTTTTCTTGATTACAATTATCACTATTATTGAAAATCAAACATGAAACTTACAGTTTTAAATAAATAGGGGATAAATTCTACCCACCTCTTCGTCTTACTGATTCTTTTAACACCTAATATCACATAACTGACATTGTAGACTCATAGCTCTTATCTCCACGAATCTAACGACTCCAGAATCGTGTTCAGAATCTAGATGGCCAAGATATCACCCGAGTACCCACGAGATACTAAATGGCGTTAGATACGTAATAACTGAAAATATACAGGGGCAAATTGTAATTTTTCTAAGCTCCAAAATAATTATTTAAATCATCAGGGCCTTAAATGAAAGTTTATATTTATTAAAACCAAACGGGTTGGGTTAAAATGGGATTGGGTTGGTTTGATTTAAAACCCAAACCAAAACTCCTCTTCCTCCTCCTCCTCCTACGAATCAATAGCAGCAGTTGCTGTTGTCGCTCCCCATGCCACCGGCTCTACGCACTAGGTCACCGTCGGTGACCTCCCCGCGTCCACCACCACCCGCCAAGAGAGAAAGGGAGGGAGAGTGTAGGAGATAGAGAGAGTGAGAGGAAGAGAGAGGGGGAGGGAAGGCGAGTGAGGCTACTCCTCCCCAAAAGCGGTCGGTGCCACCTCCCCAAAGCCACCGCACCACGGTGCCACCTCCGTCACCGCCTTCGGCCGCCGAGGGAAAAGAAGAGAGAGAGAGTGAGTGAGTGAGGAAGAGAGTGAGCCAGGGGAGAGATTTTATCTCTCTCCCTCCACCTGCTCATCACCTACTCCCCCACCCTATTCTTCACATACCTCATCAATCAATTTTATTCTATTTTATATTTATTTTTTTTTTAAATTTTATTTTTCATCTCCCCAAATCATGTAATATAAATACATTTGAATTAAATATCAATACCTGGTATTTATACAAGTATTCCATATAGTATATATATCATGTATTTTCAATATTTTTCATACTCCGCTATTCATAATAATTTAATAAATAATTTAAAAAGAATATCCGGTAATAAGCTGATTATCGTCTCTTTATCAGTATAATCCAAAATTCAAAAATATATAGAATAAACCAGATTTAAAATATTCGAGTGTTATACACACTTATATTAGTGTACAAACATACATAGATATCAATGTTTTCTCATATCAATTAATCCAGCATGATTTATAAAAATTCAAATCCACTCCAGATTTTCACCAATGAATTACTGAAATTCATTTCACATTAAAACAATTAATTAAAAATCATAATTTTTAAAAAAATCTCATTAACCCAATATATTAATATATATACAGGGTTTAATAACCTGAGTGTTACAACTCTACCCCCTTAGAAAAAGTTTCATCCTCAAAACTTGACATATCAGATAATTGATAAGGGTAATACCTTCGACTTCTTTCTTTATATCATGAAATCTTCCTTTAAAACAACACAGCTTTAATCTATTTAATCATGCATCTCATTTACCTTTTAAATTACTTGTCTGTTTATAATCTGGTATAAGAATTTTAGTTATCTCTATACTTATTGTTTATCAACGAATTCCTCTTGTGTGTACACAAAAAATAATATGTATCCATATCATCACGTTCATATCATACATATCATATATGTATTCTATATTATTACATTCATCTATCACACTTGGTGATACCTATATCATATATCATCACACATCATATCAACATGTACACGTATCATACTTGATAATACACATATCACATATATTCAACACATAAATATATTTATTTATCATCTCCTATCTTGACAAATTCATCATTTTATATTCAGGATCTCCATAAGGTTCTTCCATTCTGATTTGATTTTGATTTGCCTGATATTTTAGCCATTCCCTTATTCTAGTGTCCCATACCACTAGTAGCTCATGCTGAAAGACCGCACTTCCAGTGAAACGCATTCGAATCAAGGCATGCGGGTATATCTTCATTCAAATGTAAGAAAAAAAGTCAAATATCATGCATTCCAAGATTAATCATACGCATAAAAACCCACCACATTCATGAACTATTCACATTAAAGTATACAATCATTGATTCATACAAGCTACACATTTACTTATATATCCACAATAACGATCAATCTTATCTCCAAACAACAATCTAAATCAATCTCTAGGCCTATACTTTTGTAAGCCCACATCTGAGTTTTACTCTAATTTTCTAAGCCTAACTTCTGATACTAACTGTAACGGTCCCAGTTTTAATCACCTCAATTATCATAATCATAAACATGTATACTTAATCCTCCAGAAAAACTCCGAAAATTTTGGCAGCATCTCTGCTGAAATATGAAGTTTATCCCAATACAATAAATTAGATTTCGGCTAACACCAGCCTACTTATCAATTCTAATTACATCATATAACTTCATCTCAAATCAATCAAGTAAACGTATATGCGAGAGTACTCCCCTTAATATAACATACTAACACAAAACCAACTATAATCAATCTCCAAATAAAACTAGAACACATACACGCGCGCGCACACACACATTCCTCAAAACTTCTTATACATAATTGCCTATTTGATCTATTCAATAACATATTACACATATACATGATAACAAGACACTCAAAAGGAATCAATCGGCTTAGTGAACCCACACTAGAGTTACTCCGAGTTGTTCTAGTATCATGCCTTTGCTATAAGTCAGGGCTTGCTTAATCTTCACCTGGAAGTCATAAATCTGTGGGGAGTAAGCTTAACAGCTCGGTAAGTAAAATCATCAAATTTTACATTTAATACTATTATATATCAAGTATGATGCAGCTAAACAATTTAGAAGATAATTTCAATTATCTTCTTTCTTATGACAGGTAGTCCAACTTAATAGGTCACCAATTCTTTCCATTATCTGAAACTTATTCTTCTCATCCTCCTGGACACACGTACCCTAACTTTCAGTATCTTATCTTGTGTTATTCAACACCTAATCAGATTGTTTATCTCTTATATTCACCTGATGATTCACTAATTACATACATTTTGGTATATCACTTATAAATTTAATGATACAATATCATATAACATGTTCGCATATCATATATATAAGTTCAGTCCTTTCAATTATTTATCACCTTCACTTACATAAGATACATATTCACATATTCCTGGATATTATATATATATATATATATATATATATATATATATATATATATATATATATATATATATATATATATCGATTACTTCAGGTTGCTTTCAGTTTATTTTTGAGTTTATTTTGAATACACATACCATATTACATTCTTGATCATTACCTACCATAAGTTGTGGTACACAATCATACTCACATGACTTGACATAAATCCACACATCTGGTGATACACCGATCACCCAGACATAAATCCACACATCTGGTGATATATTGATCACCCAATCATATTACTGGATATAAATCAACCAGAAGTGATATACCGATTACCTAAATACATATCCATATCACTCTGGGTGATATATATATATATATATATATATATATATATATATATATATATATATATATATATATATATAATTTAATCTCTTGCATCACTCTTGGTGATACATATATCATATATTTTAAACTGACCAAATGTAACACATACACATGGGATTTCATAATCGCCACATCTAATTCATAAACCCAAATGAATTGCCCCGTCTTCGCACTCTGCCAGATTTCACTTCGGCCCCTTCCTCCATGAATTTATTTTTGCCCGTCTTTGCACTCCATCGGAATTCACATCGGTCTCTTCCTCCACAAATATATTTTACCCCGTCTTTGTACTCCACCGAAATTTACATCGGTTACTTCCTCCTTGAATATAAAATATGTAATGCACAATACACATATATACAGATATACACATGTATCACTATCATAACCAGCAATCATCAAAAATAATATGCACCATCAATCAATTATTTATCAATTACTTCTCACTTCATAATCAAAAGAATAATTATGGTATCACCGACATGTATATATATACACACATATGTTGGAGGAGAGATACTATTAAAGGAGGTAATGTGCTGTCGAAGATCGCCGAGGAAGTCGACGACAAAAGCCGAAGAAGACAGCAGCAGAAACCAGTAGCAGCAGCAGTTCTGGCAGAGGTCGGTCGACCGGTCCGGTCGACCGACGTGCACAACGTGCACAGGGGTCGGGCGGTCGACCGGTCCGGTCGACCGCTCTAGAGAAGCCAGCTACGGGAAGAATCGGTCGACCGATCCGGTCGACCGACAGGGAGCTCCAAACTTACGGGCAGAATCGGTCGACCGTCCCGATCGACCGACCTGGAGAGATTAAGTCTCTCAGTGTGTATCGGTCGACCGGTCCGGTCGACCGATCGTCGGATTTGGGTAAAAATCTGCTGCTCCGCAAATTGCGGAGCAGCGGGTATAAATAGTATTTTGGGCTGTTCTAGGGTTTCTAACCTGCGAAATAGAAAGGCTTAGGGCTCTCTTGTACTGAAAGAGGCAAAAGCCATTTTAATCATCTTCCCTAATACAAAATCTCCCCATTGATTGCCCCGAGGACGTAGGCACGTTGGCCGAACCTCGTTAGATCTTGTTTTTGCGATTGTTTGTTCTTCGTGGTTTGATTTCATTGTTCTTTGTGATTGAGATCGATTGGATCCTCTATTGGTTGTTGTCTCACGCGCGCAACAAGTGGTATCAGAGCATCCAGGTTGCTCTTTGGGATTTCTGAAGATCCGGAGGCCTCGAGATTGGATCCGGTGGAGATCGTGTGTCGATCTCGGATCTGAGGTATTGGGTGTTCGAGGGATCGTGTGTCGATCTCCGAAGGACTCAAGGAGGGTTTCTTGGATCGGTGGTGAAATAGATCTGGTGAGAAACTCGAGCTAGGGTTTCACGGGAGAGGTAAAAATCACATTTTTTATCTCGGTAATAGATCTATTTTTCAAGTTATTTGATCTTCCGCATAGTTAGAGGGTCAAGGAAAGAATCTCAATGGCAGAGGAAGTTGCATCTGTTAGAACAATGAATACTCACCCTAGAATCGAAGTTGTTAAGTTCAATGGCACTAACAATTTTGGGATGTGGAGGTGTGAGGTGATGGATGCGTTGAACGCATCTAATCTGGAGGATACTCTCCTATTGGAGAGGAAGAAGAACACTACAACAGATGAGGAATGGGCAAAGATGAATAGATCGGCATGTGGCTTGATTCGTTCATGCTTGACACAGGATATCAAATACCTTGTGCAACATGAGACGTCTGCAAAGAAACTGTGGGAAATCCTAGAAAAGAAGTACCTGACAAAGAGCGTGGAATCCAGGTTACAGCTTAAGAGCAAGCTGTATCAGTTCAGGATGAAGAGGGGGAGCACAGTAAATGAGCACATAAACCGGTTTACAAAGCTTCTTACAGATCTGATAAATGTGGATGTCAAGATAGAAGAGGAAGACAAGGCAGTCATTCTCCTGAACTCGCTCCCATCGGAGGAGTATGAGACATTCACCATGACGTTTATCAACGGTAGACAGACTTTGGACTACCATGAGGTGTCGTCTGCATTGATGAGTTATGAGACAAGGAAGAAGGAGAGGCATCCTTCTCAGTCAGGGTCATCAGCGGAGGCATTGGAGGTGAGAGGCAGAGGTTCATCTAGAAAGGGAAAGGAGATCAGGGGAAGATCGAAGTCCAGGCCGGGATTCAAGGATCTTAAAAGAAATCAGTGCGCATTCTGCAAAGAGATTGGGCACTGGAAGGTTGACTGTCCAAAGTACAAGGGGAAGAAGAAGGAATCAAAATCTGAGGCAAATCTAGCAAGAGTGAAGAAGACTGCAAGCGGTAAATCACAGACAGATGGTTCAGATTCAGATTCTTCAGTGTTCTCCTTTTCAGTGACCGCTCCCGTCGTAGCCTACTCGGGGGAAAACGAGTGGATCCTGGACACAGGTGCTATATATCATGTATGCCCTAATCGAGATTGGTTTACCAGTCTTGAGAAGTTGGAGGGATGTTCGGTCCTCATGGGCGATGATCATCCATGCATCATGGAGGGTGTAGGCACTATTCCGATCAGGATGTTTGATGGGATGGTGAGGGAGCTGAAGGAAGTGAGATATGTACCTCAGCTGAAGAGGAACTTGATCTCTGTGGGTGCTTTGGAATCATTGGGGCTCAGTGTGTCTATTAAAGAAGGTGTTCTTAAAATGACAAAGGGCTCAATGGTGGTGTTGAAGGCCGACCGCCGGAACAATTTGTATTACTTGAAGGGTAGTACAGTGACAGGGCAGGTGGCAGCTTCTACCAGTCAGAAGGAAGACTCGACCCGACTGTGGCACATGAGGCTGGGACACGCAGGGGAGAAATCATTGCAAGCTCTTGTAAGAAAGGGGCTGCTGAAGGGTGCAGAGACCTGCAAGCTGGATCTGTGTGAACATTACATCATAGGCAAGAAGACGAAGGTGAAGTTTGGCACAGCTTCACACTGCATCGAAGGCATTCTTGATTATGTTCATACAGATGTATGGGGACCCACCAAGACTGCATCAATTGGGGGAAACCACTATTTTGTGTCGTTCATCGATGATTATTCTAGGCGCTGCTGGGTGTACACCATGCGACACAAGAATGAAGTCCTAGAATTGTTTGTGAAGTGGAAGGCTAACTTGGAGAGAAGCACGGGAAGGAAGGTCAAGGTTCTCCGTTCTGATAATGGAGGAGAGTACATATCAGATCCTTTCCAAAAGCTATGTCTTGATGAGGGCATAGAGAGGCACTTCACAGTGAGAGAGACTCCGCAACAGAATGGGGTGGCTGAGAGGATGAATCGGACTTTGCTAGAGAAGGTTCGGTGTATGTTGTCCAATGCAGGATTGCCAAAGAAGTTCTGGGCTGAAGCTTTGGGATATGCATGCCATCTTGTCAATAGGTTGCCGTCGTCTGCAATAGAGGGGAAGACCCCTCTTGAAGCTTGGTCTGGTAAAGCTGCTGAAGATTATGATATGCTCCGGGTATTTGGATGTCCAGCCTACTATCATGTCAAAGAAGACAAATGGATCCGAGAGCAAAGAAAGGAGTGTTTGTTGGCTTCAAGCGAGGAACCAAGGGGTTCAAGATCTGGGACCAACAGGACAACAAGTTCATAATCAGCAGGGATGTCACATTTGATGAGGCCTCGATGATGAAGCCTACGGTCTCCCAGCAGGTGGAGACTAGTAAGACCAAGGAGCTATTGCAGCAGGTGGAGAGTGATGCAAATCCACCATCTCTAGAAGATTCAGTATCAGTGAGGATCATTCCTGAGGTGACACAGGGAGGTGATCAAGTTGCAGAAGAAGATGCTGAAGTTGTTGAAGAGGATCAGGAACAGGTCAGGGGTACTGTTCCAGACCCCACTGCAGTTGAAAGACCAAGGAGGAATGCTAGGAGACCTGGCTGGCTCACCACCGATATGGTTATTGCACATGCACTTCCAGTTGTTGAAGAGGCGATTCCATCTACTTTCAGGGAAGCTGAAATCAGTTCAGAAGCTGAGTTATGGAAAGGGGCCATGGATGAAGAGATGCAATCTCTTTATAAGAACAACACATGGGAACTGACCAAGTTGCCCAAGGGGAAGAAGGCCATAGGGTGCAAGTGGGTATTTGCTAAGAAGCAGGGATCACTCCAAGAAGATAAAGTGCGCTACAAGGCAAGGTTGGTGGCTAAAGGCTACGCACAGAGAGAAGGAATCGACTACAACGAGGTGTTCTCCCCGGTTGTGAAGCACTCGTCTATTCGGATTCTATTGGCTTTGGTGGCGCAGAATGAGTTGGACCTTGATCAACTTGATGTGAAGACCGCCTTTCTCCACGGCGATCTTGAGGAGGAGATCTACATGAATCAGCCCACAGATTACAAAGCTGCAGGGAAAGAGGAGTTGGTATGTAAGCTGAAGAAATCGCTGTACGGTTTGAAGCAGTCTCCTAGACAGTGGTACAAGCGATTTGACAGCTTCATCAGGAAGAAGAAGTACACACGAAGCCACTTCGATCCATGTGTGTACTACAACAAGTTACCATCAGGGGAGTATATCTATCTACTTCTCTATGTAGATGATATGCTGATTGCTTCTAGGTCAAGATCTGCTATTGATTCTCTGAAGAAGACGTTATCGTCCGAGTTCGAGATGAAGGACCTGGGGGAAGCAAGAAAAGTATTGGGCATGGAGATCACAAGGGACAGGGATGCTGGCAGGATAAGCTTGACTCAGAAGGGCTATCTGGAAAAGGTACTGCAGAGGTTTAATATCGGGAAAGATACTAAGACTGTTAGTACACCAATGGCGCCGCACTTCAAGTTGTCAGCGAAGATGTCTCCAAGGAGTGTTCAAGAACGTGAGCATATGTCTCGTGTTCCGTATGCCAATGTCGTGGGTAGCTTGATGTATGCGATGGTATGTACAAGGCCAGATCTATCACAGGCAGTCTCCATGGTGAGCAGATATATGCATGATCCAGGTCAGGGTCATTGGGAAGCTGTGAAATGGATCCTGAGATACATCAAGGGTACTGTTGATGTAGGCCTCGTATTTGAGAAGGACAACACCGGGAAGCAAGAATGCATAGGCTATGTGGATTCGGACTATGCAGGTGACCTTGACAAACGCCGGTCGACTACGGGATATGTCTTCACATTCTCACAGGCACCGGTGAGTTGGCGCTCCACACTTCAGTCCACAGTCGCGTTGTCGACTACCGAGGCGGAGTATATGGCTTTGACAGAGGCCATGAAGGAGGCTATTTGGCTTCAGGGTTTGCTTGATGATCTGGGCGTGGAACAGGATATATTGAAGATAAACTGTGACAGCATGAGTGCCATCTACTTGGCAAGGAACCAGGTCTATCACGCAAGGACGAAGCATATCGATGTCAGGTACCACTTTGTTCGGGAGATTCTGGAGGAAGGTGACATCAACTTATTGAAGATTCATACTTCGGAGAATCCGGCCGATATGCTTACAAAGGTGGTGACGGGAGTGAAGTTTGCACACTGCAAAGACTTGCTCCATGTCCTTCAGGTGAACTGAGCTCGCTGAAGCTCATTGGAGTGAACTACGGACGGCTTGATCCCTTGGGCAAGGGGTACGTAGGCAACCGGTTTGGTGCAACCACTATCGAGTCAGAATTCGGAATTCGGCTCAGATTTGAAAATCTTCACCAAGGTGGAGAATTATTGGAGGAGAGATACTATTAAAGGAGGTGATGTGCTGTCGAAGATCGCCGAGAAAGTCGACGACAAAAGCCGAAGAAGACAGCAGCAGAAACCAGTAGCAGCAGCAGTTCTGGCAGAGGTCGGTCGACCGGTCCGGTCGACCGACGTGCACAACGTGCACAGGGGTCGGGCGGTCGACCGGTCCGGTCGACCGCTCTAGAGAAGCCAGCTACGGGAAGAATCGGTCGACCGATCCGGTCGACCGACAGGGAGCTCCAAACTTACGGGCAGAATCAGTCGACCGTCCTGGTCGACCGACCTGGAGAGATTAAGTCTCTCAGTGTGTATCGGTCGACCGGTCCGGTCGACCGATCGTCGGATTTGGGTAAAAATCTGCTGCTCCGCAAATTGCGGAGCAGCGGGTATAAATAGTATTTTGGGCTATTCTAGAGTTTCTAACCTGCGAAATAGAAAGGCTTAGGGCTCTCTTGTACTGAAAGAGGCAAAAGCCATTGTAATCATCTTCCCTAATACAAAATCTCCCCATTGATTGCCCCGAGGACGTAGGCACGTTGGCCGAACCTCGTTAGATCTTGTTTTTGCGATTGTTTGTTCTTCGTGGTTTGATTTCATTGTTCTTTGTGATTGAGATCGATTGGATCCTCTATTGGTTGTTGTCTCACGCGTGCAACAACATACACACACGTGTGTGTGTGTGTGTGTGATACATGCACACATGCATTAAGTATATTAATCACTTATTTATTTCATTTAGGTTAACAGTATCAACAGAAAAGTACCGATATTAATATGTTATTCATACTGTATTCATTACATGTATCCCGTTTAAACAAGATTTCTACATCGCAGTTATCTTCAACTATTTAGAGATTGATTTCAATTCCTTTTTACCTGATTCAATTCTGGAATGATTCTGAATTTCACTAATATTGGTCTTAACACTATCGGTTCTACAGTTTTCGATTCCCTAGCTATTGATACCACATGTAATCTTTTATCTTAGAGAGTTCTCATTCATTTATTATCGATTAGTTAATATCTATGACCCATTATCAATTTTCTCTTTTATCACCGAATAACTGATTGACAGTTATAACTGGTATTAATTAACAGTATCCATTTATTAACCACAGCTACTAGCTTAAACAAAATTTTTGATATCACATGAATTTATTTATAATTTCTATCATTAGAATCAACATGTGCCATCTTGGCTTTAAACGATACCGAGAAAGATTCTACTCACTGCCTGATTGTCGTTTTCCTCTAGTTTCGGAGAAACTCTCATATGCTAACATCACTTATTTCAAGTTAACATTGTAGTGAGCTATTCATTTCTATACGTAGGTCGAATTCTCAATTAAACTACTGATATTAGTCTTCCTCAGTCATATCAATTTATCATAATTTGATTAAATTCCAAGGTCCAAATTATAGTTCCGGTTGTTATTTTTTATTTTATCTACTTTCAATTCATGATCTACTATTAATCACCATTTAAACTATTATCACATAATTTATCACATTAATTTACTAAACTTACTAGTGGCTATTAGTTCGACCACTCATCATCAGTTAGGTTACGTGTCAAAAATATTTGATTATACTATTTCTTTATATACTTAACCCTACTTATACAAATTTAGTTTACTCATTATTAACAAGGTCCGCATACATTTAAGTATAAGACTTGATTAGAATCAGAGAAACTTTATATTGTATGTTCCAGTAGTCAGAGCCGAATTGATATTCACTTTAACAACTTCACTGGGTCTCCTATCAGTTATGAGTATTATTGTATAAAAATTCTTGATTGAGTATCATACCTTTCACTGATTAATAGAATCGGTCTCGATTTCATTAAGGTTTACAGGGTCGAACAGTTATTTATCGATAGTACTTAACACTCGACCATAACACACCATAATCGTTTAATGTGCTCATTTTAAAAGGAGATGTCCATATCACAATATCTTTAATTTACTCAGAAATTGGCTTCACATTCATTTTATTGATTCAATCTCAAAATTAACTCTGAGTCCTACCAATACATGTTCCACACTACAATTTCTACAATGTCGGTTTCTACAATTACTGATCTTTGGCTATTAAATTTTTGAATACTCTTTTATCTTAATTGAGCATCATTGGTTTCATATTAATTGGTTAATATCCGCTATCAATTCAATTTCATATTCTACTACTAATTAATTTAATTACCCACTATAACTGGTGTTAATCAATAATTTTTCAAATACAACAACTTTCCATTTATACATGCTTCTAACTCACACAACTAATTTCTTAACAATGATTTATCAATAATTTCTCTTGATTATGATCATCATTATTATCGAAAATCAAACACGAAACTTATAGTTTTAAATAAACGAGGACAAATTCCACCCACCTCTGGTCTTGCTAATTCTTCTAACACCTGATACCACATAACTGACACTGTAGACTCATAGCTCTCGTCTCCACGAATCTAACGGCTCTAGAATCATGTGCATCAGAGTCTGGATGGCTATGATATCACCCGAGTAACCACGAGATACGAAATGGGGTTAGATATGTAATAACTGAAAATATACAAGGGCAAATTGTAATTTTTTCTAGGCTCTAAAATAATTATTTAAATCATCAGGGCCTTAACTGAAAGTTTACCTTCATTAAAACCAAACGGGTCGGGTCAAAATGGGTTTGGGTTAGGTTTGGTTTAAAACCCAAACCCAAAACTCCTCTTCCTCCTTCTCTTACAAATCAACAGCAACAACTGTTGCTGCTACCACTCCTTATGCCACTAGCTCTGTGCTGGCATGCCATGCAGTGACCTCCCCAGTGTCTACCACCGCCGACAAGAGAGAAAATGAAGGAGAGTGTGAGAAATAGAGAGAGAGTGAGAGGAAGAGGGAGAGAGGGAGGTGATATGGGGCTGCTCCTCCCCCAAATCGCCAGCGCCACCTCCCCGATGCCATCGCACCACAGCGCCACCTCCGGCGTCACCTTCAACTGTCGACCAGACTCAAGGGGAAAGGAAAAAAAAGAGAGAAAGATTGAGAAACTGAGAGAGAGAGAGAGAGAGAGAGAGAGAGAGAGAGAGAGAATGAGCCAGAGAGAGATTTTCTCTCTCTCCCCCCACCTACTCCCCCACCCCATTCTTTCCATACCTCATCAATCAATTTATTCTATTTTATATTTTTTTATTTTTATTTTTTCATCTCCCCAAATCATGTAATATAAATACAATATGAATTAAATATCAATACCTGATATTTATACAATATTCCATGCAGTATATATATCCATGTATTTTCATATATTTTTCCATATTCTGTTGTTCACAACAATTTAATAAATAATTTTAAAAGAATATCTGATAATATACTGATTACTGATCTCCTTATCAGTATAATCCAAAATTCAGAAATATACAGAATAAACTAAATTTAAAATATTCAAGTATTACACACACTTATATTAGTGTACAAACACACATAGATATCAATATTTTCTCATATCAATTAATCCAGCATGATTTATAAAAATTCAAATCCACTCCAGATTTCTACCAATGAATTATTGAAATTCATTTCACATCAAAACAATTAATTAAAAAAACATACTTTTGAAAAATTTCATTTACCCAATATATTAATACACACACACACACACATGGTTTAATAACTCGGGTGTTACAGTATACTTATCAAGTCTTATATTGTAGAATTTTACTCTATTATCAATGATTTAGATAAAATAGAGTTTAAGATAGAAGATGAGGATCAAACACTTCTATTGACATGTTCCTTAACTTCTTCATATAAGAGTTTTAAGGAAGCTAGCATTTATGAAGGCAAATCAACTATCAAGGTCAATGAGATCAAGGAGTATCTACTCAGCAAGAACAAAATTGACAACCAGTTGACGGGTGACTCTTATCATGATGATTCCAAGCAAGTTCACTTTTCAAAAGAGAAGAGTAATATTGAAAGTTTCACGAATAACCCAAATCACAAGAATTTGGTGTGCAACTGGTGTCACAAGAAGGGGCACATTAGAGCTGATTGTTGAACTCGAAAAGAAAAAACAACCAGATACTAATGTCATTGAACTGGCTGGAGGTGATGAAGAAAAATGTGACATTTTATCTGTTACAGACAGATTGATCGGTAACAAAGATAGATAGATTATTAACTCTTAATGTTTACATCATCAGTTTTAATAGGAAGATATTTTTCTCATACACTTCAGTTCAAGGGGAAGAGCTATTCATGGGGAATTATGCTACGAGCAAGGTGATTAGCGAAGGAAAAATTCAGTTTCGTTCTCATGATGGATGCATCGCTACTCTTCAAGGTGTTCATCGTGTTCCAAAATCAAGGTACAATCTCATCTCTCTTAAAACCCTACATGGAGAATGGTTTAATTTTTGTTCTAAAGGTGATCTTATAAAAGTTTTCAAAGAAGCCCATGTGAAGTTTCAAGCCGAACGTGTCGGCGATGTTTACATGTTGCGAAGTTCGGAGGTTACAATTGGTGGATTGCAGTTATTGAAAGTACACCTAGAGGGGGGGTGAATAGGTGTATGGCTAATCTAATGAACTAAATGTGGAAATTAAAAACTTAATTGCAACTACACTTAATGCAACCAACGAGTGTAGCCGAATTCCCAGTGAAGGGCTCTGGACTAACTCCTCTTGATTCCTCTGAATAAGAGTTGAGGCACTATATGAAGCTCTCGTGGTTAAGCACAAGTGAGGCACACACAAACAAGCCAAGCATATAATGAATGAGAAATATGAAAAGATGAAAAGCACAATAGTAAAGAGAGAGAGAGAGAGTAAGAGTCAATGGATCAAACGCAAACACACAAATATGTTTCGAGGTTCGAGCACACAGCTCTACGTCCCCGCCTTCACACAGAAGGATTTCCAATCCACTTGTCCACACAGGACTCCCACACAGGGAACCTCCACTGAGGATTTGGGGCAATACAATAACTGGGAGTACACAACTCCTCTCTTTACAAACACAACCTCTACACTTAGAGGTTAGGCACAAAGCCACCACAAAACTCAATCAACCTCACAAATGAGGGATGGGCACAAAGCCAACCAATCAACCTCTCACTAGAGGGATATGGCACAAAGCCACCACTCCACAAATCAACCTCTACACAAGAGGGATAACACAAAGTAGGAGGGTTTACAACTTAGTGATCAAAAGACCACAAACAAATATTTTCCCACAAAAACAAAGATCCTATAGAAAGGATAGAATGATAAGCTTAAGTGTGAGAAAAACCAAAGGAATAGAAAATAAATACTCAAAGAAAATCCTTGAGAAAAACTAGAAATAAGGAGAAGAAATTGAACCAAAAACACTTTTCCCAAAATCACTTTTCTTTGATTTTCCAAACCCTAGAAATAAACACCAAATCAAGTGTAACTTTTAGAGCCCAAAACTTCTTTTTGATTGCTGCAAAAACACTAGTAAGATCAGAAAATAAGCTCTCTAAAAACTTGTTAAAAACTGTTAAGAGAAAACTCAATTTATAGATATTTGAAAAAACTAGCCGTTGGCAGCATTTATGGTCAGAATTGACCATCCGGTCGACCGGCCGGTCGACCGGCCAACGATCAAAATTTGACCGTTGCCAACCACCGGTCGACCGCCCGGTCGACCGTCCTTACCCGAGAGTAAGGGAACTTCAGTCGCCAAACCGCAATGGCCTTTGTGCACGTCTCGTGCACATCCGGTCGACCGCCAGAGCCTGGTAGGCAGAAATCAGGATTGAAAACTTGGGTTTTTAATTGCCAAATAAATCCCATAAAATCTCTAAAAATCCACAAAAATAGTTTTAGTATAATACTTTGATATACAAACATGTGTGAAAAAATTCAACACATATTTCAAACAATTTGAACCATTTTTGTGTTATGAAAATTTTGTCAAAAATCAAAACCCGTATTTTCCAAAACTTGAATTTTTGAATTGAAAATTAGTTTTGTTCAAAACTCATCCAAATACAAAAACATGATATTTGAAACAACTTGAAGCATATAGTATATGGATATAATCCAATATACATGAAAGATATATATATATATATCAATGTTTTTGACTTTAAATCCAAAAATACGTTTTGTTAAAATACAAAACCTAAATACATGAATAGGTTATCAAACTAAGTTTGTATGAATAGTTGAAGCATACATGTATATAGAATAAATCTAATATACATTAAATCATGTAAACTTATTGATTCTATCTATTCATGAAAACCAAGATCGGTTAAACCAAAAACCGAAAACCAATAAACATGAAACTTAAACAAGTGTGTGTGTTGTGAACTTGAGCATATCACGCTATCTAATCTTTAACAAATGGATTTAAAATATAAACTAAACTATGTACCGAGGTCTTCTTGTAGAGCGCCGTCTCCAAGTCGACTCGATCCAAACCGTGATCCACCGAGCTTGACTCCAACGAGTGCTAGATATGACTTTGACGCTCGGGCTCTTGAATCACCATGAAAAGCTCCAAAACACCTTTGTTGAAGCTAATCACCTACTAATATCTTGGTTAAATATCTGAAACTAAACATCACAAGATTATTAGTAAACATAACTACATGAGTTAATCATCATCAAAACTAGAGTGGAAGGCCTCTGGGCCAACAATCTCCCCCTTTTTGATGATGACAAAACTCATGGAGTTATATATGCATGGATTAAAGTTAAGCTTCAAAGAAGCTCCCCCTTAACTCATGCATAGCAATAAAAATAAATATATGCAATGAATACTAAACATGAATATGCATAAACAAATGTATGCAACAACTAGGAGAGAGAAACATGCATAACACAAACATATGTTTCAAAAACCTTCTCCCCCTTTTGTTTAAACTCTCAAAATCATTTTCTCATAAACTCAATATATGCAAAAACAAAAACACACATATGCATATATAAACTCAAAATCTTTCTCCCCCTTTTTGTCAATATTCAACAAAGGGGTCAAAGAAAACAATATTCTCTCCTTTTTGTCTTAAACAAAAAAAATATCAATAAGGGGTGAAATCAAAACAAAACTTTTTTGATACCAATTGAAAGAAAAAAATATATCAATTTAGTGCATCATGATATCAATGAAATATACCAATTAAAAGTACATAATGTGGTACATAAAACAAATGTTTTTAATTTAAATTTAAATACTAATTGATACCAATTGTAAGTAAATATCAATTAAATACCAATTGTAAGTAAATAAATCATTTTGAGCAATTCAACCAACAATTTTGATATCAATAAAACATACCAATTGAAAGTAAAACTTATAGGTAATCTTGATAACAATTTAAAAAGATTAGTATCTATTGAAAGTAATTTTTCATTAAAGCATATGATACCAAAAATAATCAATATCCTTTTTTTTAATCATTTTTAACATAAAGTGTGGGAGTAGAATACCAAAACCAATTGAAGGGTGAAATACCAATTGAAAGTAGAAATATGAATTTTCTCCCTCTTTATGAAATACCAAATAAAATAATGCATAAGCTTGTATATGATACCAATTGAAACATAATCAATTGAAATATGTAATAGTCATTTAAGAAATCAAGTTTAGCATAACTAAAATTTGTGCTCAAAGATATAGAGATATAGTAAGCACAAATAAAGCATATATATGTATGAAAAATTAAATACCAATCGAAATTGATATTATTTGAAGTGTAAGCATACATATATAAAAACATATATGAGTATACAAAAGAAATGTCAATAATGATACCAATTGAAAAAATCCAATGATACCAATTGAAAATAAAATAAGATCAAGTGTATAACTTATATTTCCTTCCACCCATTTCATGCACATGTTTAAAAAGATTTTCAATAAGATGCATACAAGGCATAGTCGCCCAACCAACCGCCCGTCAATGGAAGGGGTTTTCAAAAATAGGTTTGAAAATAGTTTAGCATAATTGAAAACTCTTCCAAAATGAAGAATACGAACTAGTTATAAGAAAAATTTGTAAACTAGTACGAAATCCTTCAAGTAAGAAATAAAACAAAATTATATTTCATGAAAAACATGTAGATCACATGATCACCAAACACTCAAAAGATATAAAGCTCATATAGGACTCATGAAAACAAAATCATGAGAAAACCTCAAATAAAGTGAGTGTACAAGTTTTGTGTGAAAGACATAGTCATGAAAATAGGCAATCAAATTCAAATACAAAATTCCTTAAAAATATCAAAACTAGAATTCCTTCAAGGTATATGTATGTCATGTACAAACTACCGTATACATACATATCCAAACATAACGAGTCCACAAAAATATATGCATGAAGGCAAGTGGCTCAAGGAATGTATATGTATAGCTAATAGTTTGGACAAAATAGACATATACATGAAGCTAAACATATAAACATGAAAACATGTACAATATGGGAATACAAGTCAAATGCATGAATCATCAAAACTAGGCTATACTAGTACATCTAATGGGTACAAATAAGCATTCAAGCACAAACATATAATGGTCTATTTGTGGCTCACTAGTTGTACAAGTATATACCTAAGTTTTAATGAAAACTAACATCTAAACATGTAATCAAAACATGAAACATCAAAACAAAAACTCATATGATCATTATGTACATGCACATGCATAGATCTAGAACATACACATTAGTTAAACCAAATGTGAGAACACAAAGATATAAATCCATATCAATCATGGGTGTCTCAAATAACTAAGCATGTATATTACTAATCTAAATATCATGGCATATAACATATTAATCATGAAACATTAAAACATGTTAAAAATTAAAGACATGAAAAGCATGTAAATATAATTGAGGAGTAAGAGATAGTTACCAAAACCGAGAGGGCAACTCTCCATGTCTCCAAAACAAGGTGGTCCTCCCACCAAACTCTCCTTGAAAGTGATGCATCTAAATTGTTCTCTTTAAGCTCGGAACGCATCCACCTCAAGGCACCATTACTCTCACGTCATGCGAGAGCCCACACCTACATCAAATACAATAGGGGTGGTCTTTGGTACCCACACTCTTTTGGGTCCATGGGGGTTAGTTCCTTTCCTAACCCAAACAAATTTAGTTGCTAAATTTTCATCATGTATCTTATCATATCAAAATTTAGCAAGGTGGCCCTTACGTCCATAATGTGTACAAGTGTACACATGAGCATACATCGTGTTGTGTGCATGAACGTGCGAAGCATGTGTATGCCGTGTATGGTGTGCATGCATAGAAGAAACTTGTTTCTTTCGAAACAAGGATTCCAAACGTGTATGGCTCAAAACACAATGGCTCAAAGTGGAGCCCAAACAATCCATATTCTTCTTTAACAAATTTATATCATTTTCAATTATGGAAGAAGAGGTGCATGCAATAGGTGAGCTAGAATGTGAAGCTACACTAACATGACAAACATGTGAATCTATATCATTTTTCAAAGAAATATTTTTATTAGACATCAAATCCAATTCCTTTGAAATAGAAACAATTTTCATGTTTAAAGAATCATTTTCTTTTAAAACAAAATTAACTTTTGAAGACAAGTTTTCATTTTTCTTCAAAATTATTTCACAATCATTTTTATTTTTCAAAAATTCATTTTCTTTTAGGGCAAAATCTAATTGGGATTTAAGTGAGTTACGTTCACTTGAAATCTCTTCCTTTTCTTGCAAAACAATCTCAAGTCTAGAAGATAAATTTTTATTTTCTTCTTTTAAACCAAGACTTTCCTTTTTCAAAAGTTTGTATTTTGAAATCAAATTTTCACAATTTTTAGCAAGTTCATCATTCATGGCTTGTGCCTCTAAACACTCATTGCAATAGGAACTAGTGCTAGTATCTAGTTGAGATTCCGATTATACCTCAAGGGAGTCATTCCCTTGGATCATGAAGCAATGTTCATCGGACTTGTTTCTCTAGATCTCCTCTTCTTATTGATAAGCGTTGGTAGCTCGGGAGAAGTCAAAATGCTCCATACTGCAAAAGCGGACTCATAGTGAGAAAACACATGTAAATAATCTTTATGAAGAGATGCTCTAAGTGCCTTTAGGGCTAGTGCATTGGCCTCTATATGCTTGCTATCACTAAGGTAGGATTCCTTGGTAATGGCAAGGTAAACTTTATAACCTATGGCTTTTAAATGCCAACTCATCAAAATCTTCCATGTGTTAATTTTAGAGATATCAAACATGGGAGGGCTATCCATGAGTGCAAACTATATGTGTGCAAATACAAATGCAAATGTAGATTAGCAAAACCAAGATCGCACTCCTAGGTGGTTAAACCTAATATCTGGAGCGTAGGCTCTGATACTAATTGAAAGTACACCTAGAGGGGGTGAATAGGTGTACGGCTAATCTAATGAACTAAATGCGAAAATTAAAAACTTAATTATAACTACACTTAATGCAACCAACGAGTGTAGCCGAATTCCCGGTGAAGGGCTCTGGACTAACTCCTCTTGATTCCTCTGAATAAGAGTTGAGGCGCTATATGAAGCTCTCGTGGTTAAGCACAAGTGAGGCACACACAAACAAGCCAAGCATATAATGAATGAGTAATATGAAAGGATGCAAGGCACAATAGTAAAGAGAGAGAGAGAGAGTAAGGATCAATGGATCAAACACAAACACACGAATATGTTTCGAGGTTCGAGCACACATCTCTACGTCCCCGCCTTCACACAGAAGGATTTTCAATCCACTTGTCCACACAGGACTCCAACACAGGGAACCTCCACTGAGGATTTGGGGCAATACAATAACCGGGAGTACACAACTCCTCTCTTTACAAACACAACCTCTACACTTAGAGGTTAGGCACAAAGCCACCATAAAACTCAATCAACCTCACAAATGAGGGATGGGCACAAAGCCAACCAATCAACCTCTCACTAGAGGGATAGGGCACAAAGCCACCACTCCACAAATCAACCTCTACACAAGAGGGATAACACAAAGTAGGAGGGTTTACAACGTAGTGATCAAAAGACCACAAACAAATCTTTTCCCACAAAAACAAAGATCCTATAGAAAGGATAGAATGATAAGCTCAAGTGTGAGAAAAACCAAAGGAATGGAAAATAAATACTCAAAGAAAATCCTTGGGAAAAACTAGAAATAAGGAGAAGAAATTGAACCAAAAACACTTTTCCCAAAATCACTTTTCTTTGATTTTCCAAACCCTAGAAATAAACACCAAATCAAGTGTAACTTTTAGAGCCCAAAACTTCTTTTTGATTGCTGCAAAAACACTAGTAAGATCAGAAAATAAGCTCTCCAAAAACTTGTTAAAAACTGTTAAGAGAAAACCCAATTTATAGCCATTTGAAAAAACTAGCCGTTGGCAAAATTATGAGCAGAATTGACCTTCCGGTCGACCGGCCGGTCGACCGGCCAACGGTCAAAATTTGACCGTTGCCAACCACCGGTCGACCGTCCTTACCCGAGAGTAAGGGGACTTCAGTCGGTCGACCGCACGGTCGACCGACCAAACCCAATGGCCTTTGTGCACGTCTCGTGCACGTCCGGTCGACCGGCTCCTGGTCCGGTCGACCGCCAGAGCCTGGCAGGCTGAAATCAAGATTGAAAACTTGGGTTTTTAATTGCCAAATAAATCCCATAAAATCTCTAAAAATCCAAAAAAATAGTTTTACTATAATACTTTGATATACAAACATGTGTGAAAAAATTCAACACATATTTCAAACAATTTGAACCATTTTTGTGTTATGAAAATTTTGTCGAAAACCAAAACCCGTATTTTCTAAAACTTGAATTTTTGAATTGAAAATTCGTTTTGTTCAAAACTCATCCAAATACAAAACATGATATTTGAAACAACTTGAAGCATATAGTATATGGATATAATCCAATATACATGAAAGATATATATATCAATGTTTTTGACTTTAAATCCAAAAATACGTTTTGTTAAAATACAAAACCTAAATACATGAATAGGTTATCAAACTAAGTTTGTATGAATAGTTGAAGCATACATGTATATAGAATAAATCTAATATACATTAAACCATGTAAACTTGTTGATTCTATCTATTCATAAAAACCAAGATCGGTTAAACTAAAAACCGAAAACCAATAAACATGAAACTTAAACAAGTGTGTGTGTTGTGAACTTGAGCATATCACACTATCTAATCTTTAACAAATGGATTTAAAACATAAACTAAACTATGTACCGAGGTCTTCTTGTAGAGCGCCGTCTTCAAGTCGACTCGATCCAAACCGTGATCCACCGAGCTTGACTCCAACGAGTGCTAGATATGACTTTGACGCTCGGGCTCTTGAATCACCATGAAAAGCTCTAAAACACCTTTGTTGAAGCTAATCACCTACTAATATCTTGGTTAAATATCTGAAACTAAACATCACAAGATTATTAGTAAACATAACTACATGAGTTAATCATCATCAAAACTAGAGTGGAAGGCCTTTGGGCCAACAGTTATCCTCGGCTTCATGATCGGAGATTGTGGAACAATCTGATGCTACGATGGTTTCGAGTTCAGATGTTCAGTTTTACCCCGAAAGAAGATTGGGACTAGGCGGCCCTGGCACACAACAAGAAAGTCCAAATCGTTACTGCTATGTTGGAGCAAATTCTCAGAAATATTATGTGGATCAAAGAGATCGTTGGGTGATCAAGTTCAGGTTGGGCCTGAACTTGTTCGACCTAATTAAATTGTGAACCCCATGCAGGGGTTATGGAGAAGAGGGAGTGAGATGGAGTTGAAGTCAAGAGTTGTTGAATTGTGCATTGATGTGAGCACATGGAACATGGTGGCTATTCTCGGACTTGGACGTATTCAAGTCAAGAGGAAGATTGTTAAGATTATGATTGGAATACGTTGTGAAGGTAGACGAAACTTTGGAGATTAAAGAACGGATATGCATAAGGAGTTGTGCACAGTATAAGTTGACTTATACTTGGTATAGTCAACTTATGATAAGAATTAGTCGACTTATATTTTGTATAGTCGACTGGTCTTGCAAACAGAAAGTAAGGGTCTCAAATTTTTGACAGATTAATCAACTTATACTTATCTATAGTAGACTAATAGACATGATTAGTCAACTTATAGTCGACTAATATCGGGTCTGGCTGTTATTTTTACTGGATCTGTTTCTAGTTTTGAGTTGGATTTGAAATTCGTATGAGAAGTTTTAGCCACAAAGGTTCGCTGTTCTAGGCGACCATCAAAGGGCTAGTAATCTTCTTAATAAGAGGTATAAGTTTTCTTATTGTACTCCCCAAAGTTTAATTTGGTGTGTTTTAATTTGAGAAAACGGAGCGCTATTTATAGCGCTCCGGGAGGGGTATTTTCGTCCGACCAGGCCGGGTAGGGAACCCGAGCCCGAACCCAGACCCGGACCCGGACCCAGGGCCCCGGCCCGGGCCGCCAGCGGTGGCGCGCGTGCGCATGTGCGGGCATGGTTTCCTCCCAATCGCGCGCGAAAACTCCAAGTACCCAAAGGGCGCGCCCTTTGTTCCCAATTTTCTCTATTTAAACACTACAAACTTCCATCCCATAGCCAATGTGGGACTAAATGCCTTTAACTACCTTTAGTCCCATTTTGGCTTTGAATTAGGCAATCTTTAGACTTGAATATCTCATTCATTCGAAGTCAGAATTGAACATGTGAATATACCACGTTCATCCCCAATGGAAGGAGAACACACTCCAACCATCATCCAATTGATTCGATCAACGAATCTCGCCGTAATTCAATTCAAAGATTCACATATATTCTTCATATTCCCAACAAAAATGTTACTTAAGGATCTCATTACAAACAACCCCCTAAATTGGAATATTATAATTTTTGCACTGATTCTGTAAATTCTCAATTACAAAAGATTCTGGAACTAATTTGGACTAATATTGTAGATATTAAATTTTTGTAAAACTGCAGAAAGGTCTCTAGATTCAAATTTTATTTTCAGGACAGTCACAAAATATAAATTGCATTTGCATAAAGTTACTGAAATATTAACAGTAAGCCTAAAATCTAAACTAAATTAAGTTTCTGGTATAATTCTATTTTATCAACGATTCTAAAAGAAAATCAAAATTTCGACATACTAATGATTGAATTTATCTTTATTCTCCAATAATTAATAAGATAAAATTCAACATGCATACTATTAGAATATGTTATCTTGTAAAGAGAAAATAAACATTATTTGCATCGCACAAATTTTCAGTCGATTGCATATAATAACTCTAAGCGCAATCTGTATAGAATAATAAGCAGAAAGAAATAGAATTTTATCTTTCTATTTTTTTTATTTTATCTCTATTTAGAAACAGAGATAAATTCAACCATGAAAGAAAGAAATTCAAATCCTTTCAATTAAACAAGAGACATCAAATAAATCAAGACTCTTGTTAACATTTAAATAATCAAAAAAATAAATTATGCCTTCACAAGATAAGCAAGATTGAACCGACTGCTAAACTAGAGATAAGCCTTTGATACTAAATTTTACTAAACTAGAGATACTGCTAAATCAAGACTCTTGTTTTTTTTTGTCAGTTTCACAAGATAAATACAAGAATTTTTGAGATTCGTTGCCCAGTCTATCCAAAACTTTATATTCATAAAAAGATGGAATCTCACTGACTTTTACAGAGAAGATGCTCTTATATCTTAAGAATAAAATTTTCTCTTAATATATCATCTTCCCATCAAAAAGGACATATAAATAGGAGTAAGATAGGTAGTTATAACTCCACAAACTGCGTCCCACATTTTAGGAAAAATAACTGTTAGTGATTTTTTCTTTTAAACTTCTAATGGGCCATAAAACTGAAAAATGGTTATATTATATCAAAATAAAATAATATCCAACAGAGCTTATTTATTTCTACATAAAAGATAAAAGGGAAAAGGAGTAAAAAAAGAGATTAAAAAAAGTGAAGAAAGAAAAAAAAAATCTATGGAACCTTCTAATTTTTTCAAATATCTTTCTTTTTTTTACCAGCAAAAGCTTTTCCTACAAGATTAAGTAAAAGAAAAAGAAAAGAAAAAAGAAAAAGTTTATCAAACAAACTGATTGACAAAAGAGAAGAGAGGAATAGTGATAAAAAACAAAGGCATGAGTGTTCTAAAAAGCATCGAGCTGAAAAAGATCATTTAGCTTAAACTAAGCAAACTAAACTATAATAATCTTTGTTTGAATTATCAAATTATCTAATTTTTAAGTTTAAATTCTTAATGATCCATATATAAATCAAATAAGAAATCCAGTTTATTCTAAAATCAAACCCTCAAGCTATCAGATATAACTTTAAAGAACCAATCAAAAATTTCAAACTCAATTTGCTTGGATTATCTAGTTATCAGCCCCATTAACACCCTACTAAGAAAAAAAAAAATAGTTTTTACATATTAAAACCATATTCTTTTTCCTATTTTTAAAAGAAAAGATGTACTTTCATGCTCCCTGTGTGTAGTTACAAGATGTGATCTCCTCTCCATTGGGGAGCAAAAAGAAAGTAGCGTCGAGCATATAGTCAAACCTATTATTTTCTAGGCAAACACAAAAGATTATTCTAGTTTTTTTTTATCACCAAAGAATTATTCTATTAAAATAATGTTTACTATAAAAAAAGAGAAAAAAGGAAACAAAGAAAAATAAATATAAAAAAAGGGTCCGCGCTATACAGAGCCTTCCAAGAAAATGAAAATGAACGTGGCAATTAGGAATCAATGCATCTCTTGTTTCATACGCGTACTCACGTACTTGCAAACATGCACGTGTACGCTTATTTGAGTTGTGGGCTTGTTTGGTTCTCTTTCTTCCCTCAGCTTTTACCTTCGCACTTCGGGTTGACGTATCTTTTTGAATTTTCAGATGCGCCCACTGACAATGGTGGCATTGAGGACTTAGGAGAGGGAAGTTGAAATTCTACAGTGAGGCCTGCGTAAAGAAGTTTCCATCAGAAAAGAGAATGTAGACCCGAGTTACAATAAATTTTTCGAAGGTTTTCAACGCCCGCGTGAGAAAACGCGCAAGAGGTAAAAACACGAGCCTCACCTTTAAAATTCACGCGTCTCGTATCAAATTTTGGTGGGTTTTTTTGTTTTAATCAGCCAAACGCTTTTTTTTGAAAAGTTGACACTCTGATTCAGTTAGAGTGAATCTTTTAAGCTTAAAGTGAGAAACATAATTCTCTATAGTGAGGGAAGACACCTTAGGAGGCTACTTTTTTATTTTGTATTAGAAAATTTGCTTGTATCGTTAGTGACTTTTTAATGAAACGCAAGGAGATATTCTCAGCTCTTTTGCTTCAGAAATATTTGCTCTAGAAAATGAGCTCCAAAAATTTCTTATTTTGTTCATCTCACCCGGCATTTCATGTCGCTTTTGAACAATTGACTGAACGCTAACAAGAGATCACATAAAATCATCTAGGGCTGTTTGGTCGCAAGGAAGTGGGCGGAAGTAAGGAAATAGGGAAGTATAATTGCTCACTTCCCTATCTATCCAAACACCGGAAAAGGAAAATAAGAAAACCTCTTTTCCTTTTTCTTTTCTCTTTTACACAATCATTTCCTCACTTGTAGAGTGCTACAGTTAATTTTGTGGTCATGTAAATCTCATTTGTAATAAGTTGCAGCACAAGACAGTTAATTTTCTGATCATGTAAATCTCACTTGCATTCTAATTACAGTCCATTTTTTATTTTTCTTAATTAATTTTTATTTTAATATTATTTTATGGTCAACTTTATGGTCAACTTTTTCACTTCCACTTTCACATTGTCATCCAAACACTAGAAAAGACAAAACATTTTCCTAATCACACTTTCCAACAACATCCAAACACCGGAAAACTTACTAACCAATTCCCAAGTTCCAAAGGGAATTATTACCACTTCCTCAATTCCTCACTTCCTCACTTTCACCCTTAACCAAACAGGCCCTATAGAAAAAGAAATCATAATGACTATACGAAAGTTGACATAATTTATAAAAAACAGGATCATACAGACCTATACGAGGTTAAGATAATTTTGTTATACAATAATGTAACATCAACATTGTAAAAATGAGATGAGGTCGAAGATTAACTCTTAGAATGCCTTCAAGAATTAGCAAAAAGATGAGCATACTTGTTTCTAAAAAGGAGGAAAAAAAGGGAAAAGGATTAAAAGAAGAGATAAAAAGAAGTGAAGAAAGAAAAAGAAAATCTATTGAACCTTCTATCTTTTTTGTTTCCAAGCAACGCTTTACCTGCCATATTAAGTAAAAGAAAAAAAGAAGGGAAAAAAAAAGGGTTATCAAACAAACTGATTGATAAAGGATAAAGATACAAATAGTGATAAAAAAAAACAAAGGCATGCATGTTCTAAAAAGCATATAGGTCCCATACCAAACTTTAAATACCACTCCCCCCTCACTGGCCACACTCCCCTCTGTCAATTATCATCTTCTCCATTATACAGTAAAATGCCCCACCTCAAAATCTCTGAAAGTTACCCACTTGGCTAAGTAACACAATGACCCTCGTTTAAACACTAAGATTTTATTATTATTAAATCCCACATTAATTTAATATCATACTGTTATTATTAATATTATATTATTTTATAATGGAAAGCAAAAACTAATACCTAATGTGTGGCACCACTTGCACCACATAAAGGCAGTTTACACACTGACACAGGCGCCAATATTCGTTACAAAAAATTCTCTCCCCTCTCCTCTCTATCTCTCTCTCTCTCTCTCTCTCTCTCTCTCTCTCTAAGCTTTTATATTGGTCACCACAGCCGCCTAAAGACTCCCCCCTTCTTCTCTCTCTCTTCTCCTTCAACGTTGGCTCTTCCTCTGCTCTGCTTGAATTGCTCACAAAAATGGAGAACGCGTCACGGGCCGAAGCCTTTCCTGTTGGCCTCCGAGTATTGGTGGTGGATGATGACGCCACATGGCTGAAAATCATTGAGAAGATGCTCAGAAAGTGCTCGTATGAAGGTAGTATGGCTCAATCTCTAATGGGTCTTGCTCTGTTTTTTGATTTAGACTTGTTTTTTCTCAACTGGGTTTGCTGAGCTCCAGGTGCTTGGTTTTATGTCTGAATCAGTTCTGGAAGTTGTCTTATGGGTTTGCTCAATTCGGTTGGGTTTTAGTTGGAGTAAGTTGTGCTTCATGTGTGAAAATCAACTCTCATGCCCCATGTCACCTTAATAGAGTGATTTCTGTTGACATGCCAAGCTGGTGGATTGATTGATATTGCAAGTTAAGGTTTTGTTGATTAAGGTGATAGGCAATTTGCCCTTGATATTTACTGCAATTTGGAATTATACTAAAGGCAACGACTTTCCGTATTTAGCACATGGTAACCGATTCTGCAGCTCACTCGGATGCTTGTTCGGACTAACATAACTGCTATTGACTGTATGTTTTTTTTAGTTTATTTATTTATTTATTTATTTTAGAACGTAGCCTTAACTTTTACTAGAATAAGCGAAGTGAGAGATACAAGATCAATCTTGTTTGATAACCACTTTACCTGAAAGCTTAAGTTGAAAATTGTGGGCTAGAAGTGTAGATGAAGCATAGCTAACACTTCAAAGATCTATCTCATGTGAATCTCTATGCCACGTGGAAAGGTCTGTCGCATAATGTGACTCGCTTGGAAAGGCACAGTAATGGAAGTAAATAAGCGTACTTTTAAATTGTTCACTATGAGGCTTGATGCTCTGTGACAAGATGCCAGATAGCCACTTTCTGCAAAAGCTTAAGCTGATAGGTATAATGTATATTAAAAAAACATTATGGAGTCATAATGGATATAAGAAAAGTACCAAATGCCAAATATAGTAGCAGTCACAGATTTAGTTTCACTGATGCCATGCTTAATGTTTTCACTATGAGTTCCAAACCTAGATTAAATCGGAGGATTGCATTTGGTAGCCAATAGCCAACATAGAACTTGGAACTCTAAGCTTCCAAGAAAATGAGTGGAGGCAAAAGGAGATGTTTTCAAGAGAAACTAAGAGGAGACTGTTGAAATGGATCAAAAACAACATGATAAAAGATAGAGAAATTCTATAGTGCCCAATTGATATGAAATATCTGCAGTGAAACAATATGGTAAAAGTTAGCCTTCCCACTCATTTTTCGGGGAAGAGGTGTATGCAGGGTTGGTAGTGGGGGTGGGGGGGGGGGGGGGGGGAGGTGGGGGCGTTTGGGAGGCAGGAGATAGGGGTTATATTTTCATAATTTCAGATCTACCTCTGTTTTCCAAATCTTATTCCATCACATGATAAATACCTAACTATTTATGTGGTCGATCACTAACCTCACCAAGTTCCCCCAAAGTACAAAAGTTCTCACAAAATTTTAGAAAAGTTTCCTTTCGTTCAAGAAGTCACGCTTCCAGTAGGCCAACTATTCTGCTTCAAAATTGTTTACTTTTTTGTTATATGCTAGTTGTTTACATATTAGAAATTTCTTCATCTACTATTATGATGGTTTGTATTGTTCTGACCTTATAGCATTGTAATTTGCAACTACGATATAGAATGCTTCCATTTGACTCTCATAAACATGGCTTGAAATGTCAGTAATAGAAAATATTTTTTATTGCAATATTGGTGAATATCAACTATCAATATCGGTAATACCAGCAATATTAGTCAATATCAGATATTATAAGGTTAATATTATTTTAGGTGCCTCAAAACCTAATACGATATTATTGATATTTCTGCATTGGCTGATATTTTGAAACCATGCTCAGAAGCATTGTAGTTGGAACTAATCGTAATCACATGACAGTAAAAGGCAGAAAAAGAACTTCTCCCAACTTGTTATCACCCATGTAGCCTCATCCCATATTCCCATGACAGTGTCGGTTCTATGTTCTCAAAATTCGGGTGATCCATTTGCACACACCACCTATGTTGTTCTAATATAACTACGGGATAGAGATGTGATAAGACACGTGCATGTAGAAATGACAAATCTTTGAAATTTAGAATTTATATATTTTATGGATACAACATTAATAGAATTATATATGTATATGAATTACATCATTTATCTATAACATAAATTTGCAAGGTTATATAATGGTTAAGAAACAAACAATAACTTAGGTAATATAAAATATTTTCAAATTACATGAATAAAAATTATCATAATTTTCATAATTCTTCACTAAGAAAGTTGATGGATTATATAAATACATTTACTAATCAAATGGAACTGTGAACCTATCATTTATTTGTAAGACTTTTAATGTCTTAATGTTGGAAAGAAAATGATGATAACTACTGTCTAACTCATCATTCTACGGCCCATGGATATATTTATAAGGAAATATATGAAAAATAAAAGAGTAGTGCTATTGTTCTCTTGAGTTGCCCTACAAGAGAGCTAAATAGAAACACTTCCATTAGAATAGGTATGTTATGAGCAATTCATGAAGATTAGATAATATCATCAAGTTATGAGTACCTTTTTTAAGTTATTATATTGCTTTGGTTAAAAAACATATACAAGCATGCTCACATCTCCAACCCCATCCTCATCCCTCACCAAACACGTAAACTCACACACAAAATGCTCATGTATGTAAACTTTTGATAAAATTCCTGTACCCAACACTTGTATCTGCCCAAATCGTATGTTTTTAATTTTGGGATCACCTTGTATCTATGTCTTTTAAGCTTCTAACCTTTCACATCTTATATGTGTTGTAAGCTATTATATGAGGTAGTTATCTGTATTTTAGAATTAACTTTTATCTCATAGTATTCCACACCTCTATTGAATTGAAACGTTTTAATCCATATTTCCCCCCCTTTTATGTTACTAAGGGACTTGCATTCCTATGCATAATTGTCACATTGCCCAATATGATTTTTAATGTTTACTGCATACTACAGTTACGGCATGCTGCTTAGCAAGAGTTGCTCTTGATTTGCTTCGTGAAAGAAGAGAGAAATTTGACATTGTAATTAGTGATGTCAATATGCCCGACATGGATGGTTTCAAGCTTCTTGAGCACGTTGGACTTGAGATGGATCTACCTGTCATCAGTTAGTTATCTATATCAAATGTCTAGATTTTTCTGAGTATAGTGCAATATAGGTAGAGTTCCTAACAATTGATTCTGTTATTTTAATCTGTGTAGTGATGTCAGTAGATGGGGAAACATGTAGGGTAATGAAAGGTGTTCAACATGGTGCATGTGATTACCTAATTAAGCCCATCAGAATGAAAGAGCTAAGAAACATATGGCAGCACGTTTATAGAAAGAAAATACACGAGGTGAGAGATATTGAAGGCCATGAAATCTGTGAAGAAATTCAGATGTTTGGAAATGGTTCGGAGGATTTTGATGATAGGCGAGTATCAGGTGGAGTTGATCTCAACTCTGTAAGAAAGCGCAAAGATTTGGATGGTAAAGAGCACTCTGATCAAGAATGTAATGACTCTGCAGCAGTGAAGAAAGCTAGAGTACTTTGGTCTGTGGATCTTCATCAAAAATTTATGAATGCTGTAAATCAGATCGGGTTTGACAGTAAGCATGTCAGATTATTTTAGTTTTCAGCGTCGGCAGTGAAGTTCCAATTTTCTATTTTTTTTACATGTTTTATCTTCTCTTTGTATGTCTTTAATTGATGAAAACATTTTTACTTTGTTTTCCAATGAATTAATATAGTGCTGGACTAATTCATGATTACCTCTGTTTGCAGAGGTTGGTCCAAAGAAGATTCTTGACTTGATGAATGTTCCTGGGTTAACAAGAGAAAACGTTGCCAGTCACCTACAGGTAAGATGAGTTTCTAGTGTAGTTCTCTGAATCTCCTGAAAACATTTTTCTGTTGATACGAAGTCTTTAAACTAGCACTGTGTGACATAGCCCTTCTAGTTTCATTTAGCTTTCCTAATATATTACTGTAACTTGAAGCTCTTCTGTTAGGGACAACAGTAAATTCTTAACCTAAGAAATAATGTCATGTTTATCATTTAAAGAAAACATTGCATGCTATTAGAGTGCATTTGTGTGTTTCTGTATCTCTGACTTTTTAGAAAGCTTTGTTTGGAATTTTAATGACATTTGAATCCTGGGATGGCCGTTTCGTTATCTGTTACTATGTATTCAGATAGATAAAAAGTACTTGAGATATGACGTGGCTTCACCGCATCTAATGTTTATATACCTACAGAAATTGTTCTGAACTGTACGTGCCTTCTCATGCTTAATATTAATAAAACATTCTGAAATCAGTTATTTAGTGTATTTATTGTCAAAAGTGTCTAATCCAGAAGTCAAACTCATCTGGCATGTTAGCTTATTCCATTCCATTTTCCACTTTTCAGATACGGAGTAAATTGTGAGATTGCTCGAAGAGTTTAGCACCTAGGGCAGAGTTGCTTATTAGGTGCTATGTCTATTGAAGTTTAGAAGACTTTCTATTTTATTAGTTTTCTATCTGATAGATGAGAGGGCATGTGGTTGGGTATTTTGTAATCAAGGAGTTTGTTTAAGATTCTGAAACTATACAATATGGTTAAAAATAAATTTCTTGGAGACATCTGGCTGTTTCAGTTTCTCTTATTATATTGGCTGTTTGGTTTGCAAAATGAAAATGCAAGAGATGCTGCATGCAGAATTTGTTGCAAGAAATGACCTTTAAATCTTTTGCTTGGTTTACTTCATGTAGCATTTTCTGCATTGGGTTATTAATAAATAAAACTAGTAGTTATGCTGAGTTGGTACAGCATTATGGTTAGAAAAGTGACACCGTGACAGAGGTAGCTTAGAAAATAAAAATAACTTATTTAACGAGGTGACACCGTGACAGCGTAAGAATAACTCGCACATCAACTCTTGTAACAATATCTTCTTTGAGAAATCCTTGTAACAATATTGCCAATCTGGTCTCTTTTTCCTACTGAGATATGGCGGGGTGTGCAATACGCGCACCAAATTCACTATGTCCACACCCTCCTTATTGAGTTTCTTGTTCTTCCATTTCTCCATGTTGCCTAATGCAACTTTTTTGACATTTTCCCTATGCATAAGCATTTTCCCTGTGCTTTACAGAAAAGACAATGGAGGACTAGATAATCAGATTTTTCTTTCCCTGCGCAAGGCACAAGCATCTGACCTTTTTGTTCTTAGTGAGAATAGTATTACTGCCTTCCAACTATGTGAAATTCTTGACATTTAATGGTGAACATCATAGCTAATGTGCTTTGCCACTCTCGAAACATGGTTCCCGATATGGTTGAGAAAATGTGATGCGATTTATGGAGTACTCCATCCTTAGGTACTTCCAAGTATGCCTACTGGGGCTGTTTCCATCGAGGGCTTCTGGCTTTCAGGAAGTTTATCACTTTCTCGATTCTTCTAACTCTATGTGCATGTTATGTCCATGTGTCTAGAAATCAAGATTTTATTTGTCTCTTGCCTTCTTAAACAGTTCTGCAAACTTGCAGAATGATATCCTCCTACCATCTATCCATCAAAAAGTTTATTTTCATTGCATTCCCATTTTAACCATAGGTCCAGCATAGAATGTTCTCTTCACTCCATCCGTAATCTTTAGGTGGTGGCTACATTTCCCGCTGTACTACAAGCCTTGTGCTTATAATAGCTGGACATTACCATTTATTTGAACCGATCCTCTTCCTAGGCCATAGCATCAACCACCACTTCCTAGTCCCTGCCGTATCTAAATTAGTAACCCATTGTCTCCTCCAAACTCAGCCTCCTACAACCACTTCCTAATGGATATTTTTTGCCATGGAGAATCATACTTTATGTCTCTGGACTATTATGCTTCTATGGGGGCTTGGACATCTTCGAACACATCACTTGTAATATGCAGAACAGTTATGATTTTGTTTAGAGGAAGTTTGTATTCCTAACATTGAAAAAGCAAATAAATGATAGATTTGTTAACAAAAATCCAAAACGATGGCTGCCCACCTCCGTCAAAACCTAACTTCACTGTGCACCATTAATAAGTTTACTATGCGCTGATGTAAGCGATGACGCAAGCGACTGCATAGTGCCCCCAAGGTTTTCCTATAAATAGGCCCTTCCTGATTCATTTCAATGTACACAAAATTCAGAAATCAATAAGAATTCCTATTTCTACTCTATCTCTAGAATTCTCTGTCTTGGTGTTATTTCTCGAAGTTTTTACAACACGTTATCAGCACGATCACTCTAGTCTGTCCCCAGCCTCTGCCTCCGTCAGCTCAGGGAAAAAGCCTACCACGTCAAATTTCTGCCTCCATTAGCTTAAGGTAAAACTTGTCACGAGCCTCTGCTTCCACTGCTCAAGAAAGAATCCTATCACAAGTCCCAGCTTCTACCTCTACAATCTCAAGGTAAAATTGGCAAGTTACTATACTTATGATATTCGTATAACACCACTACTATAATAAAAGGAGGCTCTGCCACCTATTTATAGAAATGTGATGTGATTACGAAAACTGAATTATTATACTAATTATATTCATATAACATCATTACTATAATGAAAGGAGGCTCTGCCACCTATTTATAGTAAAGTGATGTGATTATGCTATCTTTACTAACATCTAACTTGATGCTTGCGTGGATTAAACCCCAAGCTTCTAACATTATATATTTTATTATTCTATTATTATATCTGGACAAACACCCACTGAAAGGTTTACCGAGTAGCGTGGTGTGCCAATATTTATTTCAATAATTACTGCTTTATTAATTATGCCTGCAAAACACCCACCAAGTAGAGTGGCGTGCATATATTATAGCTCGTAAATATATATAGTACAATGCATTTATTTTACCATTTCCTTAATTACAATATTTAATTATATAAAATCTAAATTGTTTTTCTCTCTCCCCCAACGGCTATACCCCCAACGGCTAAAAAAAAAAAAAACCCCAACCGCTATAATCCCCCAACGGCTATTAACCCCAACGGCTGTAAACGGCTATTTTTTTCTCCTATAAATTGGTGAGTTCTCAACCACACAACTCACTCCTCAATCTCTCTTCATTCTAAAAATTTTCATCATCTCTAGAAGCTTTGCATTCGAGTTTTTTTCGCATGATGCTTAGTCCAGCTTTGATATTTCTTATTGCCGTCATCATCATCAACACTTCTATCGTTTTTCTTGGAGACATGGATCCAAGTGAATTGTACCCGTATTTTTTTATTTAATGTTCACTTTTCCTCTTCTACTTGTAGCTATTATGGTTGACATGCAAGTTTTCTTTGAGAAATAAAAATGTTGTGATTCTAATTATTTTTATATTTTGTTATAGTTATCACCATGTCAAACTTTGCAAAGCTTGAGTTCATTCCACTTGATATCACGGGGAGAAATTATATGTCTTGGGTTATTGATATTGAGATACATCTTGAGTCAATGGGTCTCACTGAGACCATTAAAGAAATAAATTCTACGTCGTCACAAGATAAGGCAAAGGCGACAATCTTTATCCGCAGACATCTTGATGAAAGTCTAAAGTGTGAATATCTCACTGTTAGAGACCCAAGTGCTTTATGGAAAAACCTCAAAGAAAGGTTTGATCATCAAAAGGAAGTTGTACTCCCTGCCACTCGTGATGAATGGAATGCTTTGCGCTTCCAAGACTTTAAGAAAGTTAGCGACTACAACTCTGCAATGTTCAGAATAGTATCCCAGTTGAAATTCTGTGGGGTAGATATCACAGATGAAGAAATATTGGAGAAGACTTACTCCACATTTCATGCATCCAACATAACACTGCAACAACAATATAGGTTGCGTGGTTTTAAGAAATATTCTGAACTAATTTCATCTCTTCTTGTGGCAGAGAAAAATAATGAACTTTTGATAAAAAATCATCAGTCCCGTCCTACTGGTTCAGCAGCATTTCCAGAAGCAAATGCTGCATTTTCTAAAAATTTTGGACGAGGATATAATTATGGACGCGGCCGTGGACGTGGTCGTGGTCGTGGCCGTGGACGTGGCCGTGGACGCGGTCGAAGTGGTTTTTACAACCCTTCACAGAATAACGCGATCTACAAGAAGCATCATGTGGAAAGACATGAAAAAGGAAAAGATGTTCGTGAAAGTTCTCTTCGGAATCCTGAAGATTCCTGTTACAAATGTGGCTCCAAAGGACACTGGGCTAGAGTGTGCCGAACACCGGAGCACCTTTGCAAGCTCTACAAAACATCATTGAAAGGAAAAGAGAAAGAAGTGAATTTCACTGAACATGATGATCCTATGGATGATTCAACTCATCTTGATGCTTCGGATTTTACTGATGATTTTGTTGATCTTCCAATCCATCGTGATATTGGTGATAATTAGATATATGATTGTATTATCATACTTTGTTATTTGTAATTTTCAAATTTATCTTTGAATGAAATATTTCCCTTATAATAATATGTTTCAAATTTTATTCTTACCAAATTATTTATTTTTGCATGAAGCTTGATATGGATTATTCTAATGATGAAGTCAAGACCAAAACTGGAGAGATTTGCATACCGGATAGCGGTACAACACATACTATTCTCAAACATAAAAGGTACTTCTCTGAATTAAAACCAACAAAGGCAATCATCAATACTATATCAGGTCCTGTAGACTTGATTGAAGGGACTGGTAAAGCCAGCTTCATATTGCCAAATGGAACAAAGTTTTTCATAAAAGATGCTTTGTTTTCACCAAAATCCAAAAGAAATTTGTTGAGTTTTAATGATATATATCTTCATGGATATGATACTCAGTCTGCAACTGAAGAAAATATGAAGTATATGTATCTTACTACCTATATATCAGGTAAGAAGTACATACTAGAAAAACTACCAAAGCTTTCCTCAGGATTGCATTATACATATATAAATGTGATAGAATCACATATGGTAGTTAAAGAAGATACAGAGACAATAACTCTGTGGCATGATCGTTTAGGTCATCCTGGTTCAATGATGATGCGAAGAATTATTGAGAATTCACATGGACATACATTAAAGGGCCAGAAGATCCTTCAAGTTAGTAAAATTCCATGTGAAGCTTGTTCTCTAGGAAAATTAATCACAAGGCCATCACCAGCTAAAATAAAAACAGAATCACCTACATTCCTTGAACGTATCCAAGGTGATATCTGTGGGCCTATACATCCATTGTGTGGACCATTTAGATATTTTATGGTATTGATAGATGCCTCTAGTAGATGGTCACACGTTTGTTTATTGTCAACTCGCAATGTGGCATTTGCGAGATTTCTTGCTCAGATAATTAGATTAAGGGCACAATTTCCTGATTATACAATCAAGAGAGTTAGACTTGACAATGCTGGTGAGTTTACGTCTCAGGCGTTTAATGATTATTGTATGTCTATTGGAATAATTGTTGAACATCCTGTTGCCCATGTACATACACAAAATGGTTTGGCTGAGTCGCTGATTAAGCGCCTCCAACTTATTGCTAGACCATTAATAATGAGAACAAAGCTTCCTATTTCTGTATGGGGTCATGCAGTTTTACATGCTGCAGCATTAATTCGCATCAGACCAAGTGCATATCATGAATACTCCCCTCTACAATTAGCATTTGGTCAAGAACCAAATATTTCCCATCTTAGAATTTTTGGTTGTGCGGTATATGTACCAATTTCTCCACCACAACGTACAAAGATGGGTCCTCAAAGGAGACTGGGAATATATGTCGGCTATGAATCTCCTTCTATTATAAGATATCTTGAGCCTAAAACCGGCGATGTTTTTACGGCTCGATTTGCCGATTGCCACTTCAATGAGGCAATTTTCCCAGCATTAGGGGGAGAAAAGAAACAGCTGGAGAAGGAGATTACATGGAGTGAACCATCCTTATTGCATCTTGATCCTCACACAAGACAATGTGAGACAGAAGTGTAAAAGATTATGCACTTACAAGAAATAGCAAATCAATTGCCAGATGCGTTCACTGATACAAAAAGAGTGACTAAATCATATATACCAGCTGTAAATGCTCCTGCTCGGATTGAAATCCCAAAAGGACAACCCGAGAATGAAGTCACTCATGAGTCTAAGACACGCCTGAAGCGTGGTAGACCAATCGGTTCCAAAGATAAAAATCCTCGAAAAAGAAAAGGAGCAGATAAGCACGATGACCCCAATGTGCAAGAATGTGTTCCAGAAGAAACACAAAATAAACAAGAATGTATTCCAGAAGAAACACAAAACAAGGCAAATCAAGAGATGAAAAATCCTGAAGATATAGAAAATCATGAAATCTCTATTGATTATGTCAATACAGGAGGATTATGGAATCGCAATAAGATAGAAAATATAGATGAAATATTTTCCTATTCCGTAGCATGTGATATTGTTAACGGAAGTGAGGATCCTGAACCAAGATCCGTCACTGAATGCCAAAATAGACCTGATTGGACAAAGTGGAAAGACGCTATACAGGCTGAATTGAGTTCGCTTAATAAGCGCAAAGTATTTGGGCCTATTATCCTCACGCCTGAAGCCGTGAGGCCAGTAGGATACAAATGGGTCTTTGTACGAAAACGCAACGAGAAAAACGAGATTGTGAGGTATAAAGCTCGACTTGTTGCTCAAGGTTTTTCGCAAAGACCTGGAATTGATTATGAAGAAACGTATTCTCCAGTAATGGATGCAATTACGTTTAGATATTTAATCAGCCTAGCAGTTTCTAAAAATTTAGAAATGCGTCTTATGGATGTTGTTACAGCTTATTTATATGGATCGCTTGATAGCGATATTTATATGAAAATCCCTGAAGGATTTAAAATGCCTGAAGCATTAAGTTCAAAACCCAGAGAATTATATTCGATCAAATTGCAAAGATCATTATATGGGTTAAAACAATCAGGGCGCATGTGGTACAATCGCTTAAGCGAGTATTTATTAAAAGAAGGATATGTAAATAATCCTATATGCCTATGTGTTTTTATAAAGAAAACAACATCCGGATTCATTATCATTGCTGTATATGTTGATGATTTAAATATTATTGGGACTCACAAAGAGATCCTAGAAGCAATGATATATTTAAAGAATGAAAGACCTTGGAAAAACCAAATATTGTATTGGTTTACAGATTAAGCACTTGCAAAGTGGCATACTTTTGCATCAATCAAATTACACTGAAAAGGTCTTAAAACGCTTTAACATGGATAAAGCAAACCCTTTAAGCACTCCAATGGTTGTTAGGTCATTGAATGTGGAAAAAGATCCATTTCGCCCTCGCGAAGATAATGAAGAGGTTCTTGGTCCTGAAGTACCATACCTCAGTGCAATTGGAGCTCTTATGTATCTAGCTAATTGTACCCGACCAGATATAGCATTTGCTACTAATTTATTAGCAAGATTTAGCTCATCTCCTACACGGAGACATTGGAATGGTATTAAACATGTATTTCGTTATCTTCGTGGAACAACTAACTTTGGTTTGTTTTATTCCAGAGGATCAAAACAAGAAATAACTGGTTATGCAGATGCAGGTTATTTGTCAGATCCACATAAAGCCAAGTCTCAAACAGGATATGTGTTCATATGTGGAGGTGCAGCGATCTCTTGGCGTTCACAAAAGCAGACACTTATTGCCACTTCTTCTAATCATGCTGAAGTCATAGCACTCCATGAAGCAAGTCGAGAATGTGTATGGCTAAGGTCTGTAACTCAACACATCCAAGAAACTTGTGGATTACCAGTCAACAGAAATCCAACAGTACTGTTTGAAGACAACGCTGCATGCGTCGCTCAAATGAAGGAAGGATTCATCAAAAGCGACCGTACCAAGCATATACCCCCGAAGTTCTTCTCATTCAGCCAAGAGCTTGAAAAGGATAAGCAAATTACTATTCAGTATATCCGATCAAGTGATAATGTGGCAGATCTCTTTACAAAGGCACTTCCCCCTACAACTTTCAGAAAGCTTATTCATGATATTGGGATGCGTCATAAGCGAGATTTATGAAGAAGAACTACTCATGTCAATTTGAGGGGGAGCTTACGTGGCTGCACTCTTTTTCCCTTACTATGGTTTTGTCCCACAGGGTTTTCATGGTAAGGTTTTTAACGAGGCAGCATAGAACACGTATACAGAAATGATGTACTCTTTTTCCCTTCGCTATGGTTGTCCCACTGGGTTTTCCTAGCAAGGTTTTTAATGAGACATCATGTATGGTGGACAGCCAAGGGGGAGTGTTAACAAAAATCCAAAACGATGGCTGCCCACCTCCGTCAAAACCTAACTTCACTGTGCACCATTAATAAGTTTACTATGCGCTGATGTAAGCGATGACGCAAGCGACTGCATAGTGCCCCCAAGGTTTTCCTATAAATAGGCCCTTCCTGATTCATTTCAATGTACACAAAATTCAGAAATCAATAAGAATTCCTATTTCTACTCTGTCTCTAGAATTCTCTGTCTTGGTGTTATTTCTCGAAGTTTTTACAACAAGATTGTTTTAATTATTTCCATTAAGTAATCTTAGTTTACATATTTAATGTTCAGAACTGGGTAAAAGTTGGAATCTCGTCTTCAAGTTTATCAAAATGGCACTCTATGCACAATAGTTGTTTGGCCAAAATGGGATGCCATTGCCTTCATTCGCTGTCATCACATAGTTGTGTTAAAGTTGAAAATCTTCACGACTATACTTTATTTAAGCCTCGACACCTAGGTTCTATTATAAGGTTGTAGGACAGCTAAAAGTGGCTGCTTGACTTAGTAATATGAAAGCAACCTATCTTTCTTAAGCAGTTAACTTAAAAAATATTTTAAGCCTGAGAAAATCATCTAACTAGACATACTAATTGATCAATAATGAGAATTTCAACTTTAACAAACTTCAATCCAAGTTGTGTGCTAGATAGATGATGTCCCATTGATCAGTTCATAACCTAAACTCATTGGTTCTCATAAAATTGGAAATGCTAAACTCATCTGTATTCTTCGTCCACCTCTGTTACTCCTACCAGCATTATGATTTAATTATGCATGGTCCTTCTTGGTTTGGTTGGTTTTATTTTTGGTAGGAAGTTATACGCTGATGGTATCCATGTACTAACATATCCTTAGATAACTAAGCAAAGGTTTTCCATCACGCGATAGGCAATCAACGATGTTAGATATAGTAAATAGTGGGGCTCTACAGGAAATTTGGTTTGCATATCATACTTGCTCAAGCTTTTTTCTTATATTCTCCAAAATCACCAAGTTTAACAGATGTGTAGGGAACCTGCTCATTTATATTCTCATTGATCACCCATCTTTATGTTTTCATCATATATTATTGAATAAAATTGAGAAATTAAAAGGATATCTGAAAAATCATAAAAACTTACTGGTAAACAAAAAATTTTCGTTCTCCATTTGGTATATTGGCACACACAGAATTGTTGATGAGGTGCATGCCAACATGAGGAGCTTTCAATTGAAATTTTCCAAGAGTGGCTCAAACATCTAAATCCAATACCACGCCCATGTCCTCATCATCTATTTCACTTGATCAGAGATGGAAGTAGATGCATGGTTGCATCATTAGAAATTCTGGTTTAATCGTAACCATAGAGTTGAGTTCCTCCATCAATATATATTGTTATCTCCCCTTCTTATTTGGTTCCTTCTCTATTAGGGGGATGTGATCCTTTTGATCATACATTCTTGATACTAAGTGCGGAAATTATTATGATAGAAAATTTATCCAAATACTGATAATAAGAAGGATTTCTTCCTTACAACCTCAAACACTTGTTTGTGATGGGATTTGTTAACTTGACAACTCTCACCACAAAATCTCACTCAGTTCTTTATATATATGTCATAGCACTGCGATATTTCATCAACCAAAAGAAAAATATATGGTATGTTGTTCTTTTAATGATATGAGACATTAGACCCTGTCTTCCGATGGGAGCTTTCTTTAGATAATATTTTATTTTCTCTGTGTCGTCATTTATTCACATGTGATGGGTTCCTTGGAAGATTCAATTTCAGGTCTAGCTTTATTCTCAGCCTTCACACAGCGGAAACGAGTTCTGTAAATGTCAATGTTTTCCTGAAGGAAGTGCATGACAAAAGGAACTCTGTGCAGTCTATGTTCTTTACTTAAGTATCTTTTCATCTCATTGCTTTTGATTTCCAAAAACAAATAAGATGTCTACAGAGAATATTCTTTGCCTTGCATCTAGCATATAACTACTGAAAAATGGGTATGTCCAGATTCAATTCATGCTTTCCGATAATAGAATGGTAGGTAATCTGTTGGGAACATATAGTGCTTAGCTTATTTGAGTTCCTTTACTAGTTATTTTATTTTAAGCTTATTTAGTTTTCTTTTAATCACACATTGCTGGTGAAACTTTTTGTGATGTGGCTCTATATAAAACTCAGACTACTATTGTTTTAATGATTGATTGTGAAAATTATCGTATGAGCATTTTATGCAGCCAGTGTGCTTCGGGGATGAGATGCCCAAGGGAGAGATCCCAAACTCTATCTTAGGTGGTAAACCCTAAGTTGAGATTTTCTAGTGTTCATTCCCCATCATCTTAGTATCAGAGCTAAATTCTACTCTTTTTCTTTACATTTCACAAAACCCTAACCCTAGCAAATTTTCACAAAACCTTAGTTCTCTTTGTCAACTTTAGATCTTGCCAAAAAAAAAATCTCAAAAAAATCCTTCGAAGAAATTCCGACAGCTACTGTTGTATTCATCCTCTCCTTCATTAACACCTAATCCACGCCGCTTCCGCAACCAACTCCTCAACGCCGACAGCTCTTCCCTTTCTCTTTCACCGCCTCCCGACGATGAAGGCTCTTTCACCGCCTCCCGACGATGAAGCCTTCTGCGCCACCGATCTCTGACTTCTCTTCTCCATCAAAGTCTGCTGCCTTGGTTCAGTATTTGTGCATATGTGCTGGGTCCACAATCACCATCATGGCCTGATTGAGAGCCGGATTTACATTCAATATGATCAAGTTTTTCCCAACCCCGGGGGAATGATGGGGACATGTAGCGCTATACTTAGCTTATTTGAGTTTCTTTACTAGTTATTTTAGTTTAAGCTTGTTTAGTTTTCTTTTAGCCTCACATTACTTGTGAGACTTTTTGTGATGTAGGCCTATATAAAACCTAGACTACTATTGTTATTCTCAATTAATGATTGATTATGAAAATTGTCGTTTGAACATTTTGTGTAGTCAGTGTCATTCGAGTGAAATGCCCAAGGGAGAGATTTCTAAACCCTATCTTGAGTGGTAAACCCTAAGTTGAGATTTCTTGGTATTCGTCCCCCATCATAATTCTATGAATTTACTTGAAATAAGGTGACACAGAATTGGAGACTTGTAAATCATGAATAGTAAAATAAGGCATAGTTGTCGGACACAATATTTTGGCCTCTACTGCAATACTCATGACTGAGGAAACTGATGTAGATACCAACACGGAATTTAATAGGACACCGTCTCACTTATATGACATGCCATTTTACTATCAAAACAACTTTTCTGTTACTAATTATGTGACACTTCTCCAACATGCCAAGGAAATGGCACTTGAATAAACCAAACTACCACACACACACACACACACACACACACACACACACACACACGTGCATGCACATCCCTAGTTTTTAGGATTGTGTATCCCATGTCTATATCATGTGTAGTATCCTTCTTCTCCATCCCATCCTGGGAACTATGTTCTCTAGAAATGGATGGCCTAAAAGAAGAATTTGTGCAAGCAAACAAAGTCACACATATAAAAGAAAACTCAGTTAGTAATCATGCACATATACGGACACTTTCCTGGTGGGTGATACAATTGAGACTCTATACTGTTGGTTTGAATGTTCATCATTTAGATTAGATCTGAAAATTAAAATTCTTGCCAAAGTTTTCTACCATCGGTTGGTACGAAATGGATGATATCCTTTCTCTCATTTATGAGATCAATCATACATGAAGCATGCACACATAGGAGTGTAAATATGACATAAACACAAGGGGAACGGAGCATCTTAGAAAGGATATAGAGTGGAAGAAAGGGAGTATTGATACAAGAGGGGACGGGTTCAGCCCTAAGCCACTTATTGGCTGTAGAATCGATCTATGATGTGCACAATCAAATACTAAGGAAGTGATGGTTTCAAGTAGCCAGGAGGGGAGATGGTGCAACGTTAAAGGAGATTCTGCAGGAGATTTATTTTAAGAGACATGCCAACATATTGAATACTTACATTTTGCTCCCAGCATTTGTCGCAATGTAGTAGTAAAATTTCCTTGGATGCAATAGAGTAGAGGAACTCAAGGAGAGTTGCTAAGACATGTGACTTGTTATAAGGAGGTCACAAGTTTTAGACATGTCACAATCAAAACGATGGAAGTTTCTCCCCTATACTAGGAGAGGATAGTAAAGACTCACCTTATATCCAAGAAAAAGAGAGATGGACTCAACATTGCATCTGGTAGATCCATGTGGAGGGGAATTCTAATTTGTTGAAGGACATATATAGAAGATACTGAAAGGGGAAGATTCAAAGTGTATCTCCTATCGAATAAGAAAGCATGTGGATGTTGCTTCCCTGGATGAGCAGATATGTTTAGTAACGGGTCTGTTTTGTTCAATGTAAGGGGGGGAGGAAAATGTGTAAGTGGGAAATGGGGATAGGCAATGTGAAAGTATAGTGGAAAATTGGGATGTTGTAATGTGAAAGTGTAAGCGAAAAAGTATACTGTGTTTTCTAGTGTTTGGTTAGTAATATGAATGTGAAAATGAGAGAGTTGACCACAAAATAATATTAAATAAAATGTTAATTCTGAAATAATATTTTTGGACTGTAATTGAACTGCAAGTGAGATTTACATGACATAAAAATTTTATGCATTAAAATACAACTTATTACAAGTGAGATTTACTTGACCACAAAATTAACTATAGCACCTTGGAAATGAGAAAATGACAATGTAAAAGGGATGGGTAAAAGGAAAAATGAAAAAGGAAAAGGGGTTTCCCCATTTTTCATTTCCGATTCAAAACGAACAAGGGAAGAGGGAGTTTTCCCACTTCCCATTTCCCTCCCACTTCCATGAATCCAAACACTTCCAGCATGGAACACAAAATGTCAGTTAACTGTAAATCAGCCAAGAGGAAAAAATGAAACAAGAACTATGGTTTAGGTCTGGGAGATGTCCAAGGTGAAACTTCAAATTCAAGAAAGAAAAACATTGGCCATGAAAATAGAAGTGATGGAACACGAAGCATCGGTGAACAGATAAGTGATGCAGACCACTTAGACAACTGTGCAATTCCTCTAGCCTATTGATGCTTGAGCCGTATGTAGCAAGGAAAAAGCAAGAACCATTAGATCTCATTTGGTGAATTTCCCTAACATACAGCTATAGCGAGTGAAACAAAGCATTAGAAGTTACGCTTGCGAGTTTTGCTACAGGATCTCTTGGGTAGGTTTTATTTGATGTGTTGTATTTGAGGCTGAAGCTTGTGCACCAATTGGAGAATAATGATAAGCTGAGCAATCTAGGAAGGAAAACTGAGGCATGCTCAGAGATGCACCTCAAAGCAGCAAATTATTGGAGCCAAGCCTACTGCATTCAAATTCTGGGGCTTATTTCTGCAATAAATGTGCCATGCTGAAGCAAAGGAGAAGTCCTGAACGTCTCCTTCAAGTAAGGTCACTAGATGCATGCAGAATTTCTCCAGTGAACAATGTAAATCCAGAACATCTATCTGATCAATATGTATCTGTTATTAAACTATAAAATCTTCATAATTGTTGCGCGTAGGACAACAACCTCTCTGAGGAATCTGCCCACCAGGCGGAGACTTGATGTAGCCGGAGACGTACCCAACACGACAGGAACAGAAAACAACAGAGAAAAAACAATCAGCACAGTATTTAACGAGGTTCGGCAACGTGCCTACGTCCTCGGGGTAAGGGAGAGAGAGTTTTATTGATTCAACAATCAATACAAACTAATACAGAGGGAACCTTTCAGGAGATTCTTAGGGATACAATGCATGAGGGTTCTAACCCTTATTTATAGCCATAGAGTTTTTGAATTTAAGGAAACTCAAATTGAATTCGATCCCAACCAGAAAAGAAAATCCGAATCCTGAAAGGTAGCAGAAAAGCATCTGGCAGTCGACCGACCCATGCCACGGTCGACCGCCACGGTCGACCGGGCCCAACCGAGAGCAAAGGCCTGTCAGTCAGTCAGTCGACCGGGCGGTCGACCGCTTCCTTCCACGGTCGACCAGGCAGGCGACCGTGATGATCCTGTGCACGTTCGTGCACGCCGGTCGACCGGCCTCCTCCATCGGTCGACCGGGCGGTCGACCGGGAGCGCAATCTGGCCTGCTCCAATGCACCGTCTTGCTCCTTTGATTTCTGATCTCTGTTCTACCTTCCTTTACTCCTCTATCTCCTCTCTCCCTACAATTCTCCACCTCGGTGAAGATTTTTCAAATCTGAGCCGATCTCCAACGAACTCCAGTCTATCACCTGGCGAAATCGACACACGATCTCGGCGAAATCGACACACGATCTCGGCTTGCGCGCTCCGGACGAAATCGACACACGATCTTGGCGAAATCGACACACGATCTTAGCTTGAAATCTGTAGCTCAGCTATCAACTGGGATGCACCACACATGCTTTTCCTATACTTCACTTTAGAACTTCCATACATGCCGATCACCGAACGTGTCTCCAACTCAGCAACTACATTATCTCAGAAGAACTCATCATGAGTCAGCACTGACTCTCCAAGTAACTGGCTCTATCCAGTCTACATGTCTTCAGCCGACGGTCCAACTAACTCTGAGAAGAGCGCACCGAACACCATCATCGGCTTCAACAAACTGGATGCACACCCCTCCTATGCAAGCTCAACCATCTTCTCACCAGAAGATCAACTGTTCATCAAGATCACAACACCTCACCTCTATGTGAAGTCTAACTAGCCACAACACTTCACCTCTACGAGAAGTCTCTCCACCTCAACGTGAAGTTCCAATTTGGCCACAACTCTTCACCTCTATGTGAAGTTCCAATCAGCTTCTCGAGAACCAAATAGCTTCATATGGGTTGCATCACCAAATATGGCTGCGCTTTTACGGCTGGCCTACGTACCTTGCCCAAAGGATCAAGCCAACCGTAGTTCATTCAAATGAGCTCCATCAAGCTTAAGCACTTGTACTTGAATCTTCAACAGCAAACCTATCTGGCTGAGTCATATGAACCTCCTCACGACCATCATGGAGAACAACGGCCTTTAACTTTAGCTTGTCGTCAGCTTGAGATTCATGCTTCTTTACTCACGAGCGTGGTTTTACCTTAGTTCTAATGGCTGCAAACAACTCGACATTCTCATCAATGTCTTCAACCTATTCAGTATCAACCCTGGCTATATGATCTCCACCCGGTGTCACATCCGGTGAAGTCTTCACTGATACCGAACCAACTGGAGATGGTGGAGTAGCATCAACCTCCACCCGCTGCGATACTTCCTTGGTCTCCGTCCTCTCCACTTGCAGAGAGACGACAGACTTCAACACTGAAGTCTCATCAAATGTGACATGCCTACTTAACACGATCTTCTTGTTTTTGGGGTCCCATAGCCTGTAGCCTTTCATATTCCTTTTGACACCCAAAAATACAAACTTCTTTACTCGCAGATTCACCTTGCCATCTCTGGCACTGAAGTAGGTCGGACTTTCAAATTTCCGTAACAAATCATGATCTTGAGCAGCTTTTTCAGACCAAATTTTCAATGGAGTTTTACCTTCTATCACAGTCGATCCATTTATGAGATGGCTAGCATACACAATCGCCTCAACCCAAAACGATTTGTCTAATCCTGTATTAGACAACAACCACCGAACCTTCTCCAGTAAGAAACGGTTTATTTCCTTAGCCAACCTATGTATATCTTCTGTGAAGTGAGTACCAATACCAGTGTTCTGGCCAAATCGTAGGAATTGGTTCATGTCTCTTCCAACATTACCAATCTGTAACTCCTTGATCTTCCTACCTATCTGCTTCTTCATTCTTCCTTTCTACTTCACCAACATATTTAGGGCTTCACACCTTTGTCTCATGGGATATATCCAACAATGCCTAGATAAACTATCAATAAAAGAGACAAAGTACCTTGACCTCCAAGCGATGCAGTCTTAGCAGGTCTCAAACGCTTATGTGAACACAATCAAGAAGACCTTCTAAGCGGTGAGTATTGATGCTGAATTTCACCTTCTTCTTATCCAGAACGCTGTGTTCACCCTCCAAGTTGCAGATAGCAGCACCTTCCAATGATCCCTTCTTTGCAGGAGTTTGCAAAGACTTTTCACCTCCATGTCCGACCTTCACCTGCCAGACCTTCGTGCAACTATCATCTGAAGAATTGGAAGTCTCCACCTGACCTGTAACCGTACTACCCTTCAAGTAGTAGAGACTTCCCCGGCGGACGCCCTTCATCACCACCATTGAGCCTTTGGTCATCTTGAGAACACCATCTCGTATAGATACCACAAGGCCCAATGCTTCCAAAGCGTCAACAGAGATAAGATTCCTTTTGAGTTGAGGTACATACCTCACCTCCTTTATTCTTGTGCTATCCCACCAACCATCTTAACACGGACTGTACCTATCCCTTCTATATTACACAGATGATCATCACCCATGACCGTATAACATCCATCTAGCTTCTCAAAACTAGAAAACCAGGCCCTGTTCGGGCACACATGATAGGTGGCTCTGGTATCTAAGATCCACCCAGCATTATCTGAGTAATCAATAATAGGAGTAGTAACAAAGAGAGAATACAGATGAGTCTTCATCCGATCTATCCGTCTGTGCGAGATTCGCCTCGGTGTTTGACTCCACCTTCTTACCTTTGGCCTTCGAGCAATCAACTTTCCAGTATCCTAGTTCCTTGCACAAGGCGCACTGATTCCTCTTCAGATCTTTGAAGCCTGATCTGAATTTCGATCTTCCCTGATCATCTCTTCCCTTCCTATTGGAACTTCTGCCTCTTACCTCCAATGTCTCTGTTGTGCTTTCCGAAAAAGACACTCTATCATGTCTCCTTACTTCATAACTCACAAGAGCAACAGACACCTTACTGTAGTTAAGAGATTTTATTCCATTGAGCAATGTAAGAGTAAAGGTCTCATACTCTTTCCTAGGATGAGAGTTCAAAAGAATTATCGCCTTATCCTTTTCACTGGTCTCCATATCCACATTAACTAGATCTGTAAGAAGCTTCGTGTAGCGATTCAAGTATTCATTGATGGAGTATCCTCTTTGCATCTAAAAACCATAAAGCTTACTCTTCAACTGCAATCGCGATTCTATGCTTTTCGTCAGATACTTCTTCTCCAGGATCTCCCACAGCTGCCTCGCAGATGTCTCGTGCAACATCTGATACTTGATGTCTTGTGTCAAACAAGACCTGATCAAGCCATACGCCGAGCGGTTCATCTTGTCCTAATCTTCTTCTGTTGTTGATGTGCGCTTCTTCTCAACCGTAGAGTGTCTTCGAGGTTTGATGCCGTCAGCGCATCCATCACCTCACACCTTCACATACCAAAGCTGTTTATGCCATTGAACTTCACCACATCAATCTTCGGATGTGGATTTATGGATCTTACAGATGTACTTTCTCCAGTCATCTTCTCAACTGATTCCTCAAAGTAATGCGGAAACAAACGGAGTTGGATAAAACAAACTAGATAAAGATAGGATCCTTACCTCCACGCGAAACCCTCGAAGAGTTTTCGAAACTATCTACTCCTTCGAATTGATTCCTCGAGCAATCTACACGCTATTTTGAGATCGACACACGATCTCACAAATAGTCCCAACGCTGTTCCGAGATCGACACACGATCTCCGCCGAACAGTAACTGATGCCCTTGAATCAACAGATGATCCGACGCCGAACCTGGGATGCTCTGATACCAATTGTTACGCGTAGGATAACAACCTCTCTGAGGAATCCGCCCACCAGGCAGAGACTTGATGCAGCCGAAGACTACCCAACGACAGGAACGGAAAACAACAGACAAAAAACAATCAACACAGTATTTAACGAGTTCGGCAACGTGCCTATGTCCTCGAGGTAAGGGGGAGAGATTTTATTGATTCAACAATCAATACAAACTAATACAGAGGAAACTTTTCAGGAGATTCTTAGGGATACAATACATGAGGGCTCTAGCCCTTATTTATAGGCACAGAGTTCCTAAATTTAAGGAAACCCAAATTGAATTCGATCCCAACCAGAAAAGAAAATTCGAATCCTGAAAGGCAGCAGAAAATGCGTCTGTCGGTCGATCGGCCGGTCGACCGACCCATGCCACGGTCGACCGCGCCGGTCGACCGGGCCCAACCGTGAGTAAGGCTTGTCAGTCGGTCGACCGGGCGGTCGACCGCTTCCTTCCACGGTCGACGGGGCGGGCGGCCGTGATGATCCTGTGCACGTTCGTGCACGCCGGTCGACCGGCCTCCTCCACCAGTCGACCGGGAACGCAATCTGGCCTGCTCCAATGCACCGTCTTGCTCCTTTGATTTCGGATCTCTGTGCTACCTTCCTCTACTCCTCTATCTCCTCTCTCCCTACAATAATCTCTTTGGTTGCTGTGAAATGCCCCTGCATTATATTTCTAACTGTTAATGCAAACTCCATAAAATTAATCTTCCTTTAAGCACATAATGTACCTGATCTGGGTGTAGTTTACTTGTCTTTTATCTTTTTCATGTCTAGACACTGTTGAGGCTTTTGTAATTTACTTTATAGAATCATGACACATCTAACACGATTATCCATTGTGCAGAAATACCGTCTCTATTTGAGTAGATTACAGAAGCAGAACGAAGGGAAAACTTATGGTGGAAACTTGCAAGCAGAGTTCAACCCAAAGGGTCCTCAGGCGAACTTTGGCCTTCAGAACCCAACTGCAGAAAGTCAACCTAGTGCTGCCTGCAGATATGTCCCCATCGCTCAAAATTTCCAAGCTCAGAATAGAACTCCCGATATTCATGTCGATGGTGTAACGAGCACGGTGGACCTGCTGTTCAAAAGATCGAAAGGAAGCTGTGAGGACAAGACAAGTCTGACTCAGATCAAGCCAGTCTTCACGAATTACAAAAGTCGCAACAGTAAAGCTATAACTCCAGTGGCATGCACAATTGACTCGGTTTCAGTTCAAGTTGAGCGTGGAATTGTAAATTCTCAAGATTTTGGAGCAAAGCATGTAACTAACGGATTGGCAAGTTGGATACCTCCATCAAGAGAACCCAGTATGAAGAATGAGACGGATTTGATTTCTAAACCCGAGGACTTCCCCCTCTGCTCTCTACAAAACATTGGCTACTTCGACAACCTTGGGCTTAACAACATGGAGATTTTTCAGTACAATGATTCTACATCTCTGACTGAACTCCACAGTAACTGGTACGATGGATTGGAATTTAACTATGAGTGTTTGAATGACCCGGTGGAATACCCGATCATAGATGATTGCCTTTTTGCATAATCACTTTGTGCGGCAGGTCTTCTACCGGGTTTCTGTGTGGTGCCTCTTGTTTAAGGTTAGCAGTATAAAAGTCTTCATCCCAATTTATGGACTAGGATCTAAGTCCTGCTACATATTTTCGGTTATGAATATACTATAGTTAGGATCATTGTATTGTATACCTGGTATTTATGCAAGGATAATAAGCATGCAGTGTTATCTTAACCATTTAGAGATGGCCTCCCCCAAATGTAAATAATGGAGTTTATCTTTTCATCTTTGTATCAATTATTTGTAGCTCATTCTGATTGCTTGCAGTTATGCGTAGTTTATTGGTACTCTTCGATGAATCCACATAATTTGATAGTATCATGTCACATCTCTGATGAATGTTCATTCTTTCATATATTATTCTCGCTGGAGTCCAAGTTTCATGTTTTCCTCTTCTTTATTCCTTTTGTTGATCGTTTGAGCTTGTTGTAATTATATCATCCTATCCTGATCTTTTACTAAATTCAATCATTTCGCGTCAGCAAATCTGCATAAAGTTAATCATTTTGGAACTTTCAGTTTTCCTGTGTTGATATTATAGTTTGTGAGTTGGAAATTCTGGTAAACTTTGAAAACGCTGCATTATGAACATTTTGAATGGTTGAAATTTTGCTATTTTGGGTATATATTTACCTTGTTATTGCTTAAATCCAATTTCGATGTGGCATTAGCATCATTTACATAGAACACAGAGTACATAGGATGAGTAATCAATACTCCAGTCTTTTGAGTAGATACGAGGCAGACGTACGAGTACAAACCAAAAGAGAATAGACAACTTGGAAAAGACCCACGAAGAGAGGGAACTGGACCCGGAGGAAGTGGCTAACCTTACAAATCTGCAAACTCACAAAATCTGTCCAATATATTTATAAAAAGGAGGAGATAATGTGGAGCCAGAGAGCGAGATTGAATTGGGTTAAATAGGGGGCCCTCAGTACAACCTTGTGGTGGTCAAATTATGACCTCATCCAACCCTCATCTTCCAACTCTCCAGAGTACATCAGAATTTTCCTCCGAAGTCACTTAGCGTAGGCAGTTATAGACAGCGACGAATTTTCCTGCATGCAATCCCAACAAGCAACACCACTGATCGCGAATGTTATAACAGATTAACATGTTCAAATCGTACAGTTACGAACATCTTGCCCGCACCATCTGCAACCATGTTAGCAACTCAGTCGAGTATAAGTAAATCTCGTCTTCCAACGAAGAAAGGACCTTTCAGTCAAGCCCGACACTGAGACTCTGACGAGCAATCCTTGTAATTTCTATAACTAGAGAATTATATTGAAATTTTCTCCTTCCCGTGAGTTTCCCGTTAAGGGTTTTAACGTAAATCTTGTGTCTCTCACTTTTTTGTGATCATGCTTTATTTACGTGCACTTCCCATCCTAATCATCTTTCGCTTGTGATGAGGATCGACCGTCCAATCACTTGTGGCGAAAAATCACTATCACAAACTGGTGCTTTAATTGAGATATTAGTCCATACACTCAAGATTTTCCTCCTAAAAAACACAAAATCTCCCTCAAAAAAACTTTTGCAAAAAGCCTTTTTCACAGCGCTGATGGATCAAAGAAAGCAAATTGTCACCCTCAACGGTGCCACGTCTAAAAATAAGGCCATCAGCACCATTGGGGGCATGGTCTCCCCGCTAGCTGACAGTCGCGTATCACTGAGGACACTGGCTCCTCGCCTCAGGGGACAACCACCAGTGTCCAGCTGCTGCAGCAACATGAAGGCAGCTCTTAAGATGCTCATCGACATGAAAGAGTAGTTGAAGGAGCAACAAGCCCGGTTAGATTGTGATCAGGAGCAGGCGATTGTCGACCGCGAGAATACCATCCGGGAATAAGAGGCATTGATACAGCTCAACAACCAACTCTAAGCTCAAATCGCAGCCCCCAAAACACTCGACGCCGACTCAATCAGAAAGCAAGCCTGAAAACGGAGAATCTTCTGACTTCCAAGCCCTCGACAAGCTGATTCAAAAAAGGTTCAAGGAGGCTAAGTTACAATTCAACAGTCGATTAACGCTTCAGTTGTCAAAGTCTCTGACTCTCCTTTCACCAAGGAGATTCTGGAGTGCGAGTTCCCGAAGAAGTTCTCAACTCCGACCTTCGACTACTAGTCTGGATTAAACGATTTCAACACATCAGGCATTTTCGAGATAAGATGATAAATCTACTCCCACAATGATCTGATCATGCGCCTCACCTTCCCTTCCAGTCTGAAAGGTGTAGCTTCTCACTGCAGCCATAATCTCTCCACAACTTTGAGGAGGTGTCCGAAGTGTTTCTTCACCTAGTATGCATCTTGTCCCGGTTAAGAGGAATAACCACCATCTTCTCACCGTCAAGATGAGGCAGAGGGACAACCTCAAATCTTACATCGGCTACTTCCAGAACTAATTAGCCAAGGTCCCCAACTGCAATGAGGACGTCAGTACCCTCTTATTCATCAACGGCTGCAAGTCTCTCATCCCTTGTATAAATATCTTCTGAAGCACAATGTCACTCGAATGAGCGAGGTTCTGTCCCGAACTCAACCCTACATCCAGCTAGAGGTACAACCTCCATCTGCTGTGTAGATCCCCATTTTGTTTTATCCCATAATCTTCTGATAATACGTCTTTTGAACTTCTGAATTTGCAATTATCCTCGTTGATTCTTCAAACTAACCAAATAAATTCATGAAATCCGATTTAGCTGGACTAGATTTGGGATTATTCTCTCATTTCTTCATTAAATTGTACTTGAACAAATTAAACATTAAAATCAGTAAATAGCAAAGTTTATTACAAGATAAATATAAGAATATTATAATAAATAATACAATATATATGTACAATCGCACCCCCACGCTTATCTTTTACTCGTCCTCAAGCAAAACAAGAAAACTAAACCTAAAAAATTACTAGACCACTTTTGCAGGTCACGCGATTGCACTGAGCATGTGTAACAAGCCTTTAAACTTCTGTGTTACCCCTAGAGGAAGAGTTGTAGTCTCCCGAGGGTTTTCAATGAATTACACACAAAATCTATTAAAAAAAAATAATAAAGTGTTAGCATTTTCGAAAATGCATTTTGAAAAAGAGAAGAATTTTTGAAGAATTGTTGCCAAAATTCAAGTAATCTATAAGTCATAGAATCACAAAACTATTCATTCTTAAACTTAGTCTCTATGAAAAAACTTGTTATCAATCAAGATAAGGATTAAAACTGTATTTCTCACCTAGTCTTTTAGTTTTACTTTAAATCATATGCACCTTTATGACCGTGAATATTTTGACTAAGGATTCTTCAACTCTAACTCTTATGCTTTATTTTAATTTTATGGCGAAAATATCTCTTAACTCTATTAAGCTTTCTAATTTGCCTATATAACGAGCTTTTAGTTGGTGACTCTCAAACCGGACAGTCTTAGAGCACCGGGTGAAAAAACACCCGAAGAACTTAAAGACTCAAGTAAACAAGGTCACAAAACAAAGGATTTTATTTATAATATGAATCACTTTTAAGCGTGAATACTTATGCTTTATGAGGACAAATACCCAGTTTAATCAGAAGATTTTTGATATATATATATATATATATATATATATATATATATATATATATATATATATATATATATTTAAGACACAAGAATGTTTGTTTTAAATTTTAAGTGTGTAAGTGTATAAAGAATGCATATTTCATCAAGATAAAAATAAAGATTAAATTATTTTTCCAATTTTCTTTCTAATCCTAAAAATCAAACAAATAATCTTATTTTGACAAGTATAAGGAATTCTAATTATGATTCTCCTATTCCTAAAAATTAAGTTAATTTCTTACAAAAATAAGTCAAAATATTGTTTCCTTTTTCAAAAGTTTTTTAAATAGAAAAGAAACTAATTTTCTATAAAAAGAAGAAAACCTATGTTAAAACACTCTCCCACACCTATCTCATGCATTGTCCTCAATGTATGAATGAATGCATATATGCATGAAAAAGAAGAAAGGTAAGAGAATATGTTACCTCAAGGTGGTGGTCCCGTTGGTGGTCGGATTGGGGCAAGTGTTGCTGCCCAATCTAAATAATGTGATGGTTGGTGGAACCCACCTTTAATCACCTCTTTCCCATTAACATTATTATAACCCCAAATTTTTGATTAGGATCATGCAAGATCCTAACATAAAAATTATCCTAGTTATATGACTAATCTTGGAATATCATTTTTGAGTCATAATAATCTACACCTTGATCCAACAAAGGAATTTGATTCGATGAAATGGACGATTTGGGCTCTGGAATGAAAAGAACGGGGACGAATACTGACTCGGAAATATGACTTGAGAGTCGGCTTTGGTTCAAGAGTTGGGTCCGAATCAAAGAGTTAAAATTCACATTCTTTCACATTAATGGAATGTAACTTTCCAAAATAGGTGCTTCAATTTCAAGATTTTTGGGTACAAAAATCAATATTGGCTCGGTAATGTGATCCAAATCGAGTAAGGATACCAAAATCAACATAGATTCAAAAATTGGAATGGAATCATAAATTTAAGATCGGGGTCACATTCATGTTCAAGTTCAATGTCATTGAAGTGAAAACTAGCCAATTTGTCAAAGGTTTGGGGTTAGTTACGTTCAAAATAGTGTGATAAAATTGAATCTTGATTATAGCTATCAAGGCACTATGATTTTTGGTTCTTATCAATATGTGTATGAAAATCAAGAATGGTCAAAAATATGTTAGTTAGAGTTTTCTCATTCCTATCATTCATTGGGTTACATAACTGATCAACTATGCCTTATTGATGGACTGATTGAAATTATTTTAGCTCTGAATCAAGGCTTCTATACTACTTTTCAAGTCAATCGATTCTTTTTTGTTGTGGTGGGACTCGAAAAATGGAGCATGGATCTTGTATTTGAATGTTTTGTGGGAATTGTGAGTCTAGCATGTTTTGGAATTGTCCTTCGGACTTATGCAATGTTTTATACTCTTTTATAACTCAGATTTTTCTTCTTTTGTTGATCATGACAAGGAGTATATGAAGCTGAATATTGGAATGGTAGTTGACAATATAGCTTTGGAAAGTTGTATCCCTACTAACTCATTGAAGAGTGGAGATGATTATTTCAGTCTTATTTATATTACTTGGATTAGGGCATATGTTGAGTCAGATAAAACCAATCCGGCATACTTGCTTAGTTAAAGTTATGAAATGTCGGATTGGGGATATCCGAGTCAAAGAAGGTCAGGGGTGTAATATGAATTTATATTTGTATGGAAAAAACATATCACATAAAAATGTCAGAAACAATCAAAAACAAACAATCAAACAAATAGAAAAGAAAAAAATCTAGCTTATGTTAGGGTAAACTTAGATCTAGACGACTCCTAACTGGTTGATTGTCCAGAAGAGGCATATTGCAGCAGCCTGATCATAGATTAATCAGTCAGGTAGGGGTAAACTCAGTGGGAGGTATTTGTGTAGAGCAACGAGCCTTAATTACGCCAAATTACTGGTTTCAAAGATTTGCCTGTTAACCCCCCACCTTGGACACCAATTTGACTAGATTCAAACTCTAATAACTTTCTCCTGAGGTCAATCCCCTATTGAGTCTGAGATATCCGTAGGGCCAACGTCAACTCAGTTTTAATTAGGCTGAGTTAGTGAGTGCAATGGAGATGGTTTTTGGGCTAAGGAAGGGTAATAACCGCTTTATCTTGTTTATAGGTTAAGCCCTTAGTCATTTTAGTGCAAATGTACAAATATATAGAGCAGAAAATAACAGTTAAGCAATATGAATCACTCAAAAGTGTTTCTATACTACATGCTATGCACACGTACCTTTGCTCCAGTACTCTTCAATAGTAGTGAAATGTAAATGAATTAAATGAATGCTCTAAAATGTAAAGTCTAAATATTTTTTAGGATTTACAATCACCGAGTTATCGTTGAGTTTAGAAAAGTGTGCACAGTAAGTTACACAAGAAAACTAAGCACTGTAAAAAGCCAGATCTTTCCAATTCAAGCACCTGCAACCAAAATAGAGTGAGTAGTTCGCTCTGTTTGCCGTCCAAACGCGGTTTGCTGCCCAAACGCGACTTTGGCCGCGTTTTCACGACAAAGCAGATGGCAACTGTGCTCTGCTTTCTAGAGCAGAGGCATAATGCTGCTATTTATTTCCTGCAGCTGTAAGTTTTTCCAGTATAAATCCCTGCAGACAAAAACAGAAAATAAAAATTAACCGTTAGTAAATTAAAAAGAATTACCATCCCTCCCCGACAACAGCATCAAAATTTGATCGAGGTGAAATCTACACAGAAAATCAAAGTTTAGAAATAATAAGATGAAAATGTACTTGGGTTCTTCAATACTACCGTTATAGCAAGTGGCTATGCGGGTCGGGATCCACAAAGAGAAAATGTGATAGAAGTGTTTCAATATTCTTTTAAATTACTAAAAATCGGTTAAATGTTTTTTTTAGTTTTTGAAAAAAAATAAAGAAAATAAAACTGTGTTAAGTTAGAAAAGGAAAAAATCGAAAGAAATAAGAAGAAGAAAGTTTTTATTTTTAAAGTCAATTTTTAAACTAAGAAATTAAAAGAAAGAAAGTTAAAAATTGCTTACCTCTTTGGATGATTGTTGTACCTTGGATCATTGGCGACAGTTTACCTTGAGTTGGAGACGATCAGCGCATAGCCCATAAAAGTTGATTTGAGTCTCATCCACATTGCATCATCAAAACGAAGTAAGCATGAAATGATACAAATTGAGAATAAGAACACATCGTTTTGAGCTATCCATGGCACTCACAAAGGCAAGACTTTTTGATACAATTTGACTCACTTGGATTGCAACCGATACCAAAAATTGAAGTAAACACAAGAAGAAAAAGAACACAAAAAAGTAAACTCCGATCAAATTGGAAAACAATAAAAGAAAATAGTATAATTACATCAATGTAACTCTCAATACAATTCTTCCTCTCTTTCTCTCATAAATCTTTCTCTAACCTAAGTTTACAGATAAACAAAAAATTACATAAACATAAAAAAAATCCAAAGTTAAACTAAAAGTAAAACCTAGCCTAAACTCTTTGCTCTTTACGTTCAAAATTGTGCAGTATTTATAGGATAAATGTGTAACGCCCCGATTCCACGGATACGGAGACGTCACTGCGACGTATGTACGTAGGTCAGAAAATGCCCCCACGTATATACGCTAAGCATTAAGTACAACAAGGTTCAGAGTACACGACAAAGCGTGATACACATACATATGCCAATTTAAAAGTACAAGTACAAGTTATCACAAGATATGATAAAATATTACACATTACATGTATCTTTTATCACAACCAAGTCCAAAAGTCAAAGATACAATATGAACACAAAATGCTCACGAGTAGGATGAAGATCCCGTGAGTCAAAGAGAGAGATCTGGCACAAGGACTGGAGCTAGTCTGCCTGCTCACTAAGAAAAGCTTGATCTTCTGTGGACGGTTCCACTTCGATCCAAGCTTCAGAACCTGAACATACAAATCCAAGGGAGTCAGGACCTCCCAACAATGAACAGACTACAGCCAAATGGCTAAGAGACATGAATAAGAAGGATAGAACAACATAATGAATAACAATTAGCAAGAAATGAAAGCATGAAGAGATAAAATCAGAATACAATGAATCCACAGTTAGAGTCTATATTATTATTACTTGTCTTACTGTGATATCTAGCTATGTGACCCAGCGTCCCAGGGCACATAGATCCATATCCTAGTAAAGCAAGGTTGTTATTGGAAACCAGCGGGATTATCAACGAACTATGTTTACAGTGGGTCCCGTACATGCCCGGGACAACGGTCCAGGATTGTTCCGTTGCTTGGTGACGGAAACCAGCCGCTAGGCTAACAGGAGGGACTTATGTATGCCCTTTATCATGATGGTACCAGTAATGAGGGAGCAAGCACTCCCCTCGGTCCCCTGGAGGCCCTCAGGTCAGACCGGAAATATAGTTGCACAACATACCTAATATCACTGTAAACATGAACACATATTGATATCCACATGTTGTCCCCCGACCCAATGTAAGTTGGTCCATTTTATACAAAAGTCAAGTGTATCTTACTTGGTGTTAAGGGATAGCATGATAAGTGGTGATGTTCATTAATTAACAAGTTATGAAATGAGAATATACAATAACAAGCCATGAAGTAACAAGAGGTAACATCCATCAAGTAACAGGTCATGAAGTACCATTCATGAAGCATAAACAAGAATAATATATCCCACATGTATCAAGGGTATGATCCAAATTCAGAAAAGAAATCAACTATAATAGACAGCCTAAATTAGTCGACTAGGTGGAATGGTTAGTCGACTAATAGTGGTCTCTAGTCGACTAACAGTCTGGACTAGTCGACTAAAACTGGGTTCCAGAGAGTTGGAATTCTGTTTCAGGAAAAGTTAGTCGACTATGCTGGAAAGGGTAGTCGACTAACAATGATCTATAGTCGACTAATAGTTAAGGTAAGTCGACTAACAGTGATTTCCAGAGAGTTGGGGTTTATTTTCAGGAAAGTTAGTCGACTAATAATCAAGATAAGTCGACTAAAACTGTGTTTCAGAACAGGGGTCGTTTCAAATAAGGATTTCAAGTCGACTAGCTCCTAGGTCAAGTCGACTAATCGTGGTCTAAAAACAGGGTACAGAACAGAATTTGATGGTTGAATTTGAAGGCCAAAAGCATGATTTTGAAGGCACAAGTGTACATGAATTGTAAACACAAGTATACTAAAAAGTTTACAATTCTTGGTGAGTAAAAATACTCACACGAATGGTTAATTGGAGCTATACGCGTTCGAAAGGAGCGTTGCCGACAAACTTGATCCTCGGCGATAAAAGACACGATCCCAATCCAAAAGTTGTAGTTGCTTGAGATGGAGATGATGACTTTGTGGTGTTTTTGGAGTTGGGGTTGAGGTGAAGGAGGGATTTTGGTGAAGGCCAAATCCTTGTTGAAGTGAAGAAAAGAAATAGAAATGTAAAGGAAAAGTTTATATAAGATTTTGATTTTGTGAAAGAGGTGCAATTTATGTAGAAGAGAGGGGTTTTTTTGCAAATAGGAGAGGATGAGGTGTCCATCTTTTGGCCACTTGGCCGGCCATGGAAGAGAGAGAGAAAGAGGGGCATTAATTGTAGAAGTGTGTGGAGTTTGTTGGAATTTTGGAAAAGGTTGGAATTTTGGAAAATTGGAAAATCTTGTGGCTTGTGGAGGAAGGAAGAGAAATAAAGAAAAAGGAAAAAGAAAAGAATTTAAAATGGAGAAGATATTTTCTTTGGCTTGGAAAATGAAAATATTGAAAAGGCAATTTCCCGGGTTTAAGTCGAAGATGCGGAAAACATTTCGGAAAATACCGAAATCGTCCCGAAATCAAGTATCTTGGAACGACTCGTAAAATTTACCAAAATCAATAATAATATTTTAAGACTCATGGTGAAATTCGTTTGGAGAAATAATTTATATTTTTAAAACTAAAAATCCCGGAATCAGTTAGCTACCGACTCCGGTGGAATTTTCATAAAATCATAAAATTCCCAGAAAAAGTATTTAGGTGAGAAATACGATTCTAAGAAATAATGCCTAAAGGACTTTCTAGAATTTCCTAACTGTTTGTAAGATAAAAATCCGGGAATCGATCAGCGACACTGGTCGACACCGGTTTTGAAGATTTTCAATTAATTCAGGAAAATTCCAGAAAATCATATAAAATCTAAAATATTGGAAAATAATATTTGAAACTGAAATGGTCAAATACAGGAAGTAAATCGAAAAAATATGATCGAAAACTGAATACGCAACTAAGTACGTATTCCAGGAACGGGTATTACAATCCATCCACCTTACAAAAAAATTTCGTCCTCGAAATTTCAGGAAATGAAAGGTAACGGTAGAGAAGGATAAGAAGAAAGAATTTTACCAATCAAGTTGTGAAAGAGTTGCGGATAACGCTCACGGATAACATCTTCTCGTTCCCACGTGGCCTCTCCTGGCGCATGCCTGTTCCAAGACACCAACACTAATGGTATTGCCTTATTCTTCAATGTCTTGACACTTCTGTCCAAAATGGCCATCGGTTGCTCTTGATATGACAAATCCGGTTGTAGTTCCAGTTCGGAGTGATCCAGGATATGACTATCATCCTTGACATACTTCCTCAACTGTGATACGTGGAATACATTGTGAACTCCGTCCAACGATGGCGGTAATGCCAATCGATAAGACACATCTCCCACACGGTCCAAAATCTCGAATGGGCCGATATATCTCGGACTAAGCTTTCCACGAGTACCGAACCGGATTACTCCTTTTGTAGGTGATATCTTCAAAAACACATGATCTCCTGTCTGGAATTCCAATGGCCTTCTCTGAGTGTCAGCCCAACTTTTCTGCCGACTCTGAGCTGCCCTGAGGTGATCTCTGATGATTCTGACTTTATCTGTTGTCTGAATCAGGATCTCTGGCCCCAAAAGTCTCCTCTTACCGACTTCGTCCCAACAAATCGGTGACCTACACTTCCTTCCATACAATGCTTCAAATGGTGCCATCTTGATACTTGCCTGATAGCTGTTATTATAAGAAAATTCAGCCAAGTGAAGATGATCTTCCCACGATCCCTTGAATTCAATCATGCAAGCCCGCAACATGTCTTCAAGAATCTGGATAGTCCTTTCAGATTGTCCGTCTGTCTGAGGGTGATAGGAAGTACTGAATTTCAGACGAGTTCCTAGACTGTCTTGGAGACTTTCCAGAAATGTGATCTGAATCTTGTGTCTCTGTCTGATACAATACTAACTGGAACTCCATGTAGACGAACTATCTCCTTCATGTACTTGTCTGCCAAAACCTCTGTTGTCTGACCTACCCTGAACGGTATGAAGTGAGCTGATTTGGTGAGGCGATCAATGATTACCCATACATCATTATTACCCTTAGGACTACGAGGTAATGCCGTAACAAAATCCATGGTGATGTGCTCCCACTTCCATTCGGGTATTGGTAAGGGTTGTAGAAGTCCAGCTGTCCTCTGATGTTCTATCTTTATCTGCTGACAAACTAAGCACTGGCTACATACTGGGCTATCTCCCTTTTCATAGCATTCCACCAAAACTGCTTCTTTATGTCTTGATACATTTTGTTTCCCCCTGGGTGTATGGAATAGGCTGAACTGTGTGCTTCTGCTAGAATCTTCTGTCGGACTTCTCCTTGGGGAACACAAAGTCTGCTACCAAAATATAAGGCATCATCCGGATGAATACTGATATCAGTCCTCAATCCAGCCTCTACTTGAGCTCGGAATTGCTGTAATCTGGGGTCTTCCTTTTGAGCTTCCTTGATCTCATCTATCAATGCTGACTGAATCTGCAAGGTCATGAACTGTCCTGCCTTATCAGTTTCTTGAACTATCATCAAGTCCAATCTTATGATGTCTTGGATCAACTCGTTCTGTTGAGTAAGTTGGACTAGTACTCTATTCTCTGGCTCCTGCTCAGTGCATCTGGAACTGTATTGACCTTGCCCGGATGATATTGCAAGTCTATATCATAGTCCGCCATTAGCTCCAGCCACCGCCTCTGCCTCATGTTCAATTCCTTCTGTGTGAAAATATATTTGAGGCTCTTGTGATCCGTGTATATCAACACTTTGTCTCCCAGGAGATAATGCCTCCAGATCTTTAAGGCAAATATAACAGCTGCTAGCTCCAAGTCATGAGTTGGGTAATTCCGTTCATGAAGTTTCAGTTGTCTGGATGCATAAGCTATAACATGATCATGTTGCATTAGTACACCCCAGGCCTTTTCCTGATGCATCACTGAATATGACCATCCCTCCTCTCCCTGAGGGAGTCCTCAAGATTGGAGCTGAAATGAGTCTTTGCTTCAATTGCTCAAAGGCTGCAGTACATTCTTCTGTCCATATGTACCTTTCCCCTTTCCGGGTGAGCTTGGTCAACGGGGCTGCAATCTTAGAGAAATCTTGGACAAAGCGTCTGTAATATCCGCTAGTCCAATAAAACTCTTAATCTCAGTCACCGTCTTGGGAATAGGCCAGTCCTTCACTGCCTGGACTTTGCTGGGATCAACTGAAATTCCTTCTGCTGAAACCATGTGTCCAAGGAAGGCTATACTGTCCAACCAAAAGTCACACTTGCTCCTCTTAGCATGAAGCTGCTCCTGCTGGAGAGTCTGCAATACTATCCTCAAGTGTTCTGCATGCTCCCTGTTGTTCTTTGAATAGATCAGGATGTCATCTATAAAAACAACTACAAACTGATCCAAATAGGGCGAGAACACTCTGTTCATCAAATCCATGAAAACTGCAGGGGCATTGGTGACTCCGAAAGGCATAACTATAAACTCATAGTGGCCATAACGGGTCCTGAATGCCTTCGGAATATCCTCTTTCTTCACCCTAAGCTGATGGTAACCCGATTGTAAATCTAATTTAGAGAATACTCGGGCTCCATGAAGCTGATCAAACAGATCATCAATCCTAGGTAAGGGATACTTGTTCTTGATGGTAACTTTGTTCAATTCTCTATAATCAATACAAAGCCTTTTACCACCAACCTTCTTGTTTGCCAATAATACTGGAGCTCCCCATGGTGAAGTGCTTGGCCGAATCAATCCCTTATCAGAGTATTCCTGCAGCTGCTTCTTTAGAATCTCTAACTCCGTCGGTGCCATCCTGTACGGAGCCTTGGATATAGGAGCTGCTCCAGGCACAGTACCAATAGAGAACTCAATCATCCTTTCAGGTGGAAGTCCTGAGATTTCAGCAAACACTCCCGGGAATTCATCCCACACCGTGTGCCCTTCTGCATCTCTGAACTAGTCATCCGAGTCTTTCCCTTGGTAGACTTCACTTCCCCACTAAATTGGAATTCAGGCTGAAGAGGGATTCTGAAATTAATCTTCTTCTCCCTACAGTCAATAACTGCATAATATTGACTGAGCCAGGTCATGCCTAAGATTACGTCGTACCCTTTGGTGTCTAGTACGAGCATATCTATGGCCAAGGTCTTGTTACAAAGTTCTACTGGACAATCAGTGCAAACTCTAGTAGATATGACTACCTCATTCCCTGTACTAATCTCCCATTTGTGGTCTAAAGATCTAACAGGTATAGAATGCAATGCCACAAAATGATCTGAGATATAACAATGAGAAGCTCCTGAATCGAAGAGGGCTAAAACAGGTTTTGAGTGTACCCTGATTTTACCTGTTATCACTTCCTCAGAAGTCCCAGCCTCTTCTTCCGTCAAGTTGTAAGCTTGTCCCCTTCCACGCCCTGCAGCAGTCCTAGCTCCTCTTTGGACTGGGAGAATAGCTTGTTGTGGAGGAGGGGGAGGAGCTCTCCTGATCATCGGTCCTTGGTTCCTCTGCCCAAGTGGCCCTGGAAGTGATCTCTGCCCATTTGGTCCCTGCAGTGCTGGCAAAGCTTGGCCGGCTATCCCCATTCTTCTGTGTGGACAGGCTTCTATGGAATGGTCTCGGGAACCACATACCAAGCATAATCCATTTGCCCTACGGCAATTCTGTCGAATGTGACCTGGTTTCTGACAATAGCTACAGAAGGATAATGGTTGGGCCGCCTGGTAAGGAGCTGGTCGGAATGGTTGCCTCATTGTCTGAACCTTTGCTGCTCTGTATGGGCCTCCTCTTCCTATTGGTGGAAATGGCCTCTTCATGGCCTGGTTCCTCGTCTGGTTCACTTGCTTCTTCTCTAGCCCACGCTCCACTTCTCGAGCTATGGTGAGAACTTCTGAATAAGTCTTCAGCTGCTGGGGCATTAAGAAGACCTGGATGTCCATCTGCAAGCCCTGCTGAAATCTACTTGCCCGCTTCTCCTCATCAGTTACCATGTATGGAGCAAAGCGGCTAAGTCTGAGAAATTTCGCGGCATACTCGTCCACGGACCTATTCCCTTGCTGAAGTCGGATAAACTGCTCTTCCATGTCCTTCTGAGCAGTGGCAGGAAAGAATCTGCTATAGAAACTCTTGAAGAATGTGTCCCAGGTGACAGGCTTCTCCAATCTTGCCTCCTCAGCTAGCCACCATGTTCTGGCTATATCCTTCAATTGAATCTTAGCAACCTCCACCTGATTCTCCTTTGGAACTCGAGCTGCATTCAACAAGTCTGAGGTATCTGTCAGCCATTGTTCAGCATCCAGGGGTTTCTCTTCACCCGTGAATATGGCTGGTTGCAGCCGTCTGAAGTCTGAAATATTTCCCGGCCTCTGTTCCTTTGGAGCTGTCAACTCTCGCCGGAGGAGTTCCGTCTGTTGCTGCTGGTTCTCCATCATCGTCTGAATGACCCTCAGAATATCGGTATTCTCTCCCGCAGGTCCATTCGATACTTGTCCAGAATTATTACGACCCGTCCTTCTCTCCATACCGAATTGGGATAAGATAACTGGAATTGGAAAAATGGAAGGAGTTTAGGACACAAGGGAAGGAATCAAGAAGGACTCGATAACTTTGTACATTGTAGTTGGCATTAGCAAATTTCATTAATTTGCTGCTTTATTGTACTATAGGTGTGAGAGCCTAGGCTCTGATACCAACCTGTAACGCCCCGATTCCACGGATACGGAGACGTCACTGCGACGTATGTACGTAGGTCAGAAAATGCCCCCACGTATATACGCTAAGCATTAAGTACAACAAGGTTCAGAGTACACGACAAAGCGTGATACACATACATATGCCAACTTAAAAGTACAAGTACAAGTTATCACAAGATATGATAAAATATTACACATTACATGTATCTTTTATCACAACCAAGTCCAAAAGTCAAAGATACAATATGAACACAAAATGCTCACGAGTAGGATGAAGATCCCGTGAGTCAAAGAGAGAGATCTGGCACAAGGACTGGAGCTAGTCTGCCTGCTCACTAAGAAAAGCTTGATCTTCTGTGGACGGTTCCACTTCGATCCAAGCTTCAGAACCTGAACATACAAATCCAAGGGAGTCAGGACCTCCCAACAATGAACAGACTACAGCCAAATGGCTAAGAGACATGAATAAGAAGGATAGAACAACATAATGAATAACAATTAGCAAGAAATGAAAGCATGAAGAGATAAAATCAGAATACAATGAATCCACAGTTAGAGTCTATTATTATTATTACTTGTCTTACTGTGATATCTAGCTATGTGACCCAGCGTCCCAGGGCACATAGATCCATATCCTAGTAAAGCAAGGTTGTTATTGGAAACCAGCGGGATTATCAACGAACTATGTTTACAGTGGGTCCCGTACATGCCCGGGACAACGGTCCAGGATTGTTCCGTTGCTTGGTGACGGAAACCAGCCGCTAGGCTAACAGGAGGGACTTATGTATGCCCTTTATCATGATGGTACCAGTAATGAGGGAGCAAGCACTCCCCTCGGTCCCCTGGAGGCCCTCAGGTCAGACCGGAAATATAGTTGCACAACATACCTAATACCACTGTAAACATGAACACATATTGATATCCACATGTTTTCCCCGACCCAATGTAAGTTGGTCCATTTTATACAAAAGTCAAGTGTATCTTACTTGGTGTTAAGGGATAGCATGATAAGTGGTGATATTCATTAATTAACAAGTTATGAAATGAGAATATACAATAACAAGCCATGAAGTAACAAGAGGTAACATCCATCAAGTAACAGGTCATGAAGTACCATTCATGAAGCATAAACAAGAATAATATATCCCACATGTATCAAGGGTATGATCCAAATTCAGAAAAGAAATCAACTATAATAGACAGCCTAAATTAGTCGACTAGGTGGAATGGTTAGTCGACTAATAGTGGTCTCTAATCGACTAACAGTCTGGACTAGTCGACTAAAACTGGGTTCCAGAGAGTTGGAATTCTGTTTCAGGAAAAGTTAGTCGACTATGGTGGAAAGGGTAGTCGACTAACAATGATCTATAGTCGACTAATAGTTAAGGTAAGTCGACTAACAGTGATTTCCAGAGAGTTGGGGTTTATTTTCAGGAAAAGTTAGTCGACTAATAATCAAGATAAGTCGACTAAAACTGTGTTTCAGAACAGGGGTCGTTTCAAATAAGGATTTCAAGTCGACTAGCTCCTAGGTCAAGTCGACTAATCGTGGTCTAAAAACAGGGTACAGAACAGAATTTGATGGTTGAATTTGAAGGCCAAAAGCATGATTTTGAAGGCACAAGTGTACATGAATTGTAAACACAAGTATACTAAAAGTTTACATTCTTGGTGAGTAAAAATACTCACACGAATGGTTAATTGGAGCTATACGCGTTCGAAAGGAGCGTTGCCGACAAACTTGATCCTCGGCGATAAAAGACACGATCCCAATCCAAAAGTTGTAGTTGCTTGAGATGGAGATGATGACTTTGTGGTGTTTTTGGAGTTGGGGTTGAGGTGAAGGAGGGATTTTGGTGAAGGCCAAATCCTTGTTGAAGTGAAGAAAAGAAATAGAAATGTAAAGGAAAAGTTTTATATAGATTTTGATTTTGTGAAGGAGGTGCAATTTATGTAGAAGAGAGGGGGTTTTTTTTGCAAATAGGAGAGGATGAGGTGTCCCTCTTTTGGCCACTTGGCCGGCCATGGAGAGAGAGAGAAAGAGGGGCATTAATTGTAGAAGTGTGTGGAGTTTGTTGGAATTTGGAAAAGGTTGGAATTTTGGAAAATTGGAAAATCTTGTGGCTTGTGGAGGAAGGAAGAGAAATAAAGAAAAAGGAAAAAGAAAAGAATTTAAAAAGGAGAAGATATTTTCTTTGGCTTGGAAAATGAAAATATTGAAAAGGCAATTTCCCGGGTTTAAGTCGAAGATGCGGAAAACATTTCGGAAAATACCGAAATCGTCCCGAAATCAAGTATCTTGGAACGACTCGTAAAATTTACCAAAAATCAATAATAATATTTTAAGACTCATGGTGAAATTCGTTTGGAGAAATATTTATAGTTTTAAAACTAAAAATCCCGGAATCAGTTAGCTACCGACTCCGGTGGAATTTTCATAAAATCATAAAATTCCCAGAAAAAGTATTTAGGTGAGAAATACGATTCTAAGAAATAATGCCTAAAGGACTTTCTAGAATTTCTAACTGTTTGTAAGATAAAAATCGGGAATCGATCAGCGACACTGGTCGACACCGGTTTTGAAGATTTTCAATTAATTCAGGAAAATTCCAGAAAATCATATAAAATCTAAAATATTGGAAAATAATATTTGAAACTGAAATCGGTCAAATACAGGAAGTAAATCGAAAAAATACGATCAAAAAACTGAATACGCAACTAAGTACGTATTCCAGGAACGGGTATTACAAAATGGAGTGGGGAAAGCATATGAGAAAATAAGACCACTGACCTGGCCAATGGCTAGCATCTGGCCGCGGATCCATGGCAAAGATCTCGCCATTAGGGTAGAGATTTGACTCGTGGATCCCATTCTATTTTATCCCATAGTTTTCTGATAATATGTCTTTTGAACTTTTAAATTTGTAATTATCCTTGTTGATTTTTCAAGTTAACTGAATAGATTCATGTAAATCTGATTTAGTTGGACTAGATTTGAGATTATCCTCTCATTTTCCATTAAATTGTATCTGCACAAATTAAACATTAAACCACTAAATAGCAGAGTTTATTACATGATAATATAGGAATGTAATAATAAATAATACAATATACGTGTACAATCACCAGTGCACTCTTTAACACAATGAAGTCATGAGATGACCTCCTAACCAGTCATAACGTAACAAAATTGCTTGTTTGGTATGACAACAATAAGTACATTCTGTGCAGGACGGTCCTTGCTCTATGAGCTACTATGCTCTCTAGTACTATTGCATCGATGTGTGTATCGTCTACATGCCAATTTAATCCTATTTTGAAATAAGATTTCAATAAACACTTGAAACCTCTGTCTAATATATGTCTTGGCGTGGTAAGAATTTATTTAAATTTATAAAGTAGTATACCTGAAAGTTAAAATCACTTAGAGGGGGAGTGAATAGGTGATATAATCTACTAAAACAGAAATTAAACACAATTTTAAACAACTACTAACAATCAAGAAATGAAGTTGTATAACCAATGAAGGGCTCTAAACTTTTCTCATGATTTCTTTTAAAATAAGAGTTAAGGTACACAATTTCTTTCTTGATGTATAGAGAGTTCAAACAAATTATGTTGAAAGAGTAATAAAAACTACAAGTATAATATTACAATAAATAAAAGAGAGAAAAAGTTGAAAAGATCAAACGCAAACCAATTGCAAAGACAAAGAATGTTATCGAGGTTCGAGCCACTTACTCTACGTCCCCGCCTTCACCACAATGAAGGATTCCACTATAATCGATCTCGATTACAACTGCACTTGATCCCGCAAGATTTGGAGCCGCAACTTCACATTACAACCTCCTTCCAAGAGGAACTCTTAATGAACAATAGTTTACAACACTTGGTGGTCTTCACAGGATTACAAACAATCTCTATTACAACTTTCCTATAGCTCAATGTAAAAAATGATAGGTCAAGAAAAGAGTGAGAAAAACAAAGAAGAAAGAAATTTTTACACATTAGAACTATAAACTTGAAACTTTTGAAAATTTTTTGATTTTCTTTTGAAATTCTTGATATATAATGCACCCCTAATCTCTCTTATTTATAGTACAAGAGAAGAGATTTAATTTTAGCGAAACTTAGCAATTAAAGCATATTAACAATCATTAAAATCATAAAATAGCTATTAAGAATGAATCTGGACTGATTCGTACAGGAATATAACCGTTATAGTTCAAAACAAGCATGTTTGACTACTGGCAGTCGAGCGAGCGGTCGACCAGCTAAGGCTAATATGAAGTAGTCATTGCCATCGGTCAACCGGGCGGTCGACCAGTCAGAGTAGCACTCTGAGCTCAGAGTTGAGGTTAGCGCTGGCGGTTTACTATGCGGTCGATCATCAAGAATGAATTCTGAAGACTTGGTGCTACGGTCGATCGGGCTCAGAGCCAAAGGTAAATGCACAAGTTTGTGCATGTCAAATCGATCGCTCGGTTGACTGACCAAACCTTTGCTTTGCCATGCGATCGACTAATAGAAGCGCAAACAAATTTTTCTTTTGTATTTAAAAATACTTTTGATATATAGTAAAAATTATATATATTTATATAATTGTAAATCTTCTGTAAAACATAAGAATAACCTGAATTGTTTTGTTTATATGAATATATATAATAAAAAATTATTTTTATAGTTTTTCTAAACATTTTCAAAAACTCAAAACTATAAAAATTAATGTGCGTGTGTGATATCCTGACCATCAATCTTCTGCTTCAAACTTTAATAAACTATCTTACATAATACAAGAGTAGATTTACACTTCAAAGTCTTCAAGTGGGCGTCTCTAAATTTTGACTTCTTTGAGCTCGGGACCGATACTTGAATTTCATTTTGAAGTTGAACTTCTCACTCTTGAAAAACTTGTATAGTAAAAATACTCTTTTAAGATAATTTGTACCACAAGCTACATGAGTTTTAGAATCATTAAAACAAAAAGTTATTGTACCCTTAGACTAACAATCTCCCCATTTTTGTTGATGACAAAATTTATGAGTTATATAAACAAAATATGAAAGAGCTTCAAGAGAAGCTCTCCCTGAAATTATGCATAAAAAATAAGTCATAAAACATAAACAAGTCATAAAACATAACTATAAATCATATTCTTTAAAACTTATATTCTTCATAGTCATAAATCAATCATAAAAATCATAAAACTCATATTCTTCTCTCCTTTTTTGTCATACATCAAAAAGAAAGGTGTAATATAGAAATTAGTTTTCCATCACACAAACATTTAATTCTCCACATATAAAAGTAAAATAATTATAGTCAAGAGATTTTGTGAAAATATCAGCTAATTGAAAATCAGTGAAAATATAATCAATCTCAATATCACCTTTCTCATAGTGTTCTCTAAGAAAGTGATACTGAATCTTTATATGCTTGGTCTTACTATGTTCATTTACATTTTTGGTCATATGAATGGTACAAATATTTTCACAATATATATTATATGATCAATGCAAATCATAGTTAAGGAGAGTATGGTTCATCCAAAAAACTTGTGCACAATAAAATCTCGCAGCAACATACTTTGTCTCGGTAGTTGAGAGCGCTACAGAATTTTACTTCTTAGAGATCACGAAACAAGACAATTTTCTAGAAATTGACAAGTTTCACTAGTGTGTTGGCCTAGAGGCCTTTCACCTTAGTTTTGATGATGACTAACTTATGAAGGTTAGTTTACTAATGATCTTGTATTTAAAAAGTTTTAGATATTGATCAGGATCATAGTAGTGATTTGACTTCAACAAGAGTTTACAGTCAAAGTATTGAAGCAAACAAGTGATGATTCAAGAGCTCACGCATAAAGATAGCATCTAGCACTCGGTTGAAGTCAAAGCTCATTTGGATCGTGTTTGGATCTAGTCGGTTTAAAGAAGGAGTTCTACAAGAAAGCTTCGGTTTATTTAGTTTAGTTTTGTTTTAAGATTTTGTGTAAAAATAGACTAGTATTGATATGCTCAAGTTCACACACACACAAGTTTAAATAGTTTTGTTTTCAGTTTAACTGGTTTTGAATTTTCAAGTATACATTTATCGTTTTCATGAATAGATAGAATCAAAAGAAGTTTACATGGTTTATATGTATGTTGGATTTCATCCCGATACATCTATAATTCATATTGTCTAAAAACTTATTTTGAAGATTCTAGTTCATGTGTTACAATTTTTGTCTCTTAACAAAACTTAGTTTTGGATTTATTATCAAAATATCAATATATCAATTACCATGTGTATTGGATTTTATCTACACACAATATGCTTCAAAAGTATTTCTATGTCATGTTTTGTATTTAAATAATTTTGGAGAAAATAGATTTTTATTTCAAAATTCAAGTTTTGGAGAATACCGTTTTTAGTTTAAAACTAAATTTTCATATCACAAAAATAGTTCAAATTGTTTGAAATATGTGTTGAATTTTAGTCACACATATTTGTTCTTCAATTTTATAAGAACTTATTTTTGAGAATTTTATGTGATTTCATGGGATTTTATAGGTTTAAAAGACCAAGTTTTCAAACCTTATAGCCCTGGCTGTAGGTTGCTAACGGTCGACCGAAGCCTGGATCTGTCGACCGACCAGTCGACCGACGTGCACAAAAGTGCACAGGCTTTAGCGGTTGACGGGGCGGTCAACCGACCAGAGAGTTCACTCTCTGGTTCTAGCCTTGGTTGACCGAGCGGTCGACCGACCAGAGAGTTTACTCTCTGGTTCTAGCCTCGGTCGACCAGGCGGTTGACTGACAGGCAATTTGCCATGGGGTGGTCGACCGGCCAGTCGACCGATAGCCCCAACAGTCAGAAATCTGACCGTTGGTTGGTCGACCAGGCGGACGACCGACGGGTCAGTTTTGACCTGACCTGGACCCCAACGGCTATATTTCAGACCCTATAAATATGAGTCCTTTGAGGCTAGTTTCAACTAAGATTTTTAAGAGCAATTTTTCCCATCTTCTTAAGTGTTTTTAGCAAGTTTTCAAAACAAGTTTTTGTACCAAAAATTCTCTTATCTTTATTTGTTTTAAAGTTTTTGAAAATCAAAGAAAACAAATATTTGGGGATTCTAATTTTGTTCTTCATTTCTTTATCTATCAAGAAGCTTTTCCCAAGAGTTTTTCTTTGTATTTTCTTTTCTAAAACACTTTGTTTTTCTCACACTTGAGCTATCAATTCTATACCTATCTATAGGATCTTGTTTTTATGAGAAAAATTGTTTGTGATCTTTCACGATCACCAAGAGAGATTGTTTGTGGTCTTTTTGATCACCAACTGTATTTTCCTTTGCTTTATGCTTGACTAGGTGCCCGCCTCTTGTGTAGAGGTTTAAGTTAGAGAGAGAAGTTGTGTACTCCCAGTGTTGAATTGTAATTCCTTAGTGGAGGTCTCATTGTTGAAGGTCTTGTATGGACATAGTGAAAATCCTTCTGTGTGAAGGCGGGGACGTAAAGCAGTGGCTCGAATCTCGAACATATCTCGGTGTTTGCGTTTGATCCACTATCTCTCAACTTTATCTCTCTTCATATCTTGCATTTCTTTACATTATTCATATTCATATGCTAGATATTATTTGTGTGTGCCCACACTTGCGTTCAACCAAGAGAACTTATTAAAGCACCTCAACTCTTAATCTAGAGGAATTTAGAGGAGTAGTTCTAGAGCTCTTAACGGGAAATTTGGGCTCACTCTTGGTTACACATAGTGTGTTTGCAATTAAGTTTTAAATTCCGCATCATTTGTCCTAGATTAACAATTACACCTATTCACCTCCTCTAGGTGTATTTCAATTAGTATCAGATCTTCCGCTCTTGATATTCAGTTTTACCATCTAGGAGTGAGATCCTTGGATAGCTAATCTAGATTTGCTTTGCACACATATAGTTTATACACTTATAGATTTTCTTCCCATGTATGATGTTTCCAATATCGATATCTGAAAGTTTAAGATGAGTGCATATCTTAAAGCCCTAGAATTGCATTTTATCTTGCCACTATCAAGAAATCCTATCTTGATAATGACAAGTATATTGAGGCTAATATACAAGCCTTACAGGCACTTAGGCACACACTAAGTAAAGATGATCTTTCTATTGTTTCTCATTGTAATTCTATTTTTACAATGTGGACACATTGACTTCTCTCAAGGTACAAATGATACATTTTTGGAGAAAGAATCTAGTGGAAATGAGTCTGACCAAGCTTGCTTTATGGTCCAAGGGATTGACTCCCTTGAGGTAAAATCTGACACTCAATTAGATAGTGCTAGTTCTTCATGTGATGATAATGCTATTTATGCCCATGTTTTAAATGAAGAGCTTTCCCTATTTTATGAAAACTTGCTAAATAAATATAAACTTTTAAAAAGAAAAGTTTTGAATTAAAAGAAGAAAATAAAAATTTATTTTCTAAACTTGATATGATTTTGTAATAGAAGGTTGAGTTTTCAAATGAAAGGGACTCATTGCAATCCCAACTTGACCTTGCCATGAAAGAAAATGAACTTTTGAAAAATAAAAATAATTTTGATATTGTTTTGAAGAAAAATGAGATTTTGTCTTCAAAACTTGAATTTATTTTAACAGAAAATGATTCTTTAAAAAATAAAATTGCTTTGATTTCCAAAGAATTAGATTTGGTTTCAAAAGAAAAAGTTTCTTTGAAAAATGCTTTTGATTCTCATGTTTGTCATATAGCCATTGCTTCATCTTTTAGTGATAAACATATTGCATGCTCCACTTTTTCTTCAATCATTGAAAATGATATTTACATTTTGAAGAAGAGTGTAGATTGTTTGGGCTCCACAGTGAGCCAATGTGCCATAAGCCACACACGACTGGAATCCATGTTTCGCAAGAAACATGCACCACATATTCATGCACACCCTTCACGACATATACATGCTCATCATGCTCACACACATGATTCTATGTATGCTCATGTGTACACTTGTACATATTGTGAACGTACAGGCAACCTTGTAAAATTTTGTTATGATAGAATAAATGTTTCAAATTTTACAAATAAGTTTGTTTGGGTTAGTAAAGGTGCTAACCCCCTTAGATCCAAAAAGATATGGGTACCAAAATTCACCCATATTAGATTTGATATAGGTGTGGGATCTCACTTGACGTAAGGGTATTGATGCCTTGATGGTGGATGCGATTCAAGCTTAAAGATCATATTCTTTTTTGGATGCATCACTTTTAAGGGATGTTTGGTGGGAGGATCACTATAGTTTGGATACCTAAAAATTGGTTCATTGGTTTTGGTAACTATCTCTAACTTCTATTTTATTTATATGCTTTTATATTATTGATTTTTAGGATGTCATATTTTAACGCTCATTATATTAAAAGCAATGTAAATTAGACATGTGATATACATAGATAGTCTTTTGAGACGCACCCATGTTCTCATGGATATACATCTTTTATGTTCTCACTTTAGTTTAGCTATTGTGTATATCCTAATTCTAAAATACGTGCATTTAGCCTAATGATCATATTTGTTTATGTTTTTACACTTCATATTTTGATTACATATTTAGATGAAACTTTTATTAAAACTTGTATTTACACCTCTACAACTAATGAGCCACATTTGTTTATCATGTGTTTGTACTTTATTGCTCATTTGTACCCATTACATGTACTTGTATAACCTTGTTTTCATGATTCTTACATCTTTACTTGTTTTCCCTATTTTTGTATATGTTTTCATAAAAATGTGTTTAGCTTTATGTATATATTAATTTTCTCTAAAACTAATAGAAATACATGTCTATCCTAAAGTCACTTGCTTTTCATGCAATATTCTTTTATGGACTCGTTTATACTTGGGATATATATGTATACTTTTAGTTTTGACATAACATACATATACCTTGAAACTTATTTTGTTTTTGATAAAAATAGAATTTCTTATGTTTTGATGATTTCTTGTTTTTGATAAAAGAAATTTAAACTAAGTTTCAATGTCTTATTTTCATGATTTTGTTTATTACATAATTTTTATATACTCTATATCTTGTTTACTCATGATTTTTATTTCATGAGAATATATATGCTTTATTGCTTTTTGAGTGTCATTCTCGTGTACTTTTCATATTTCATGGATGCATTTATGTTTTATTCCTTTCTTGAAGGACTTCCTACTAGTTTTCAAAATTATCATAAAGCTAGTTTCGTTATTCTTCAATTTGGTAGAGTTTTCAAATATATTAAAATAGTTTCAAGTCATATTTTTGAAAACCCCTACCAACCTAAGGGTGGATAGTTAGGCGACCATGCCTTGTGTACCTTATTGAATATCTTTCAAAATGTGCATGAATATGGTGGCAGGTATGAGATATACATGATTTCAATAAAAATTCCTTGTTTTCTATATATGTATGCACCAAATTTCAAGTGATATTTTCATACATACATATATATGATTTTTATTGTGCTTGCTTTATAATGTCTTCACAGTTTTAAAGCACAAAAGGTTTATGCTAAACGTGATTTAATTCTAAATGTTTATTGGTATATCTACAAGCTTATGCATTAATTTCAATTAGTATTTTTGATATCAAAATCTCTCCATGTTTCACTTACAATTGGTATCAAAATGTACTTCAATCATGAGATATACAAAATTTTAAAATGAAAATTTATTTTGTATGCTCATATTTTTTTTGTATGGATCATATCTAAATTGTTTTGCTTTGATACATACATATAAATGTTTTTTATTGTGTTTATGTTACATGTCCATACATTTTTAGCATAAATTATTTATTGCTAAGCTTGATTTAGTTCTTAATGTCAATGATTTCTCAATTGATATCTTATACAAGCTTATGCATTATTTTTATTCGTATTTCATAAAGGGGAGACAAATTCTGGTTTACTTTCAATTGGCATCTTACTCTCACTCTTTATGATGAAAATGCTTTGTGTTGGTATATGTTAACATTTTTAATATTGGTATCAATAATCTTAAATTGATATTATTCGCAATTGGTATCTATACTGCAAAATAGTTTTAGTGTTTACCTAAAAAATTAATTTTTACTTTGAATTGATATCATGTCTTTCTATTCGTATCAATTCATAAAAAGGATTTTTTAATTTTCAATTGGTAAAATGATTGTTTTACTTTCAATTGGTTTCTTTCAATTAATTATTTGTTATTAGTTTCAAAATATGTTTTGTTGGCATTGTTTGTTTGTCTTCACTCCTTTGTTGATGAGTGACAAAAAAGGGGAGAAAGATTTGTGATTGTATATGCATGCTTTATTTAGTGTTTATGCGCATATATGTTGTTTATATATGCAAGTTTTATTATGTGTTTATGCATATATATCTTGATTTCATTTGGTATCTTGAGCTACATTGCATATCTTTATGTGTTTATTGATTATGCATAAGTTAAGGGGGAGCTTCCATGAAGCTTAACCTTAATCTATATATATATATATATATATATATATATATATATATATATATATATATATATTATATATATATATATATATATATATATATATATATATATATATATATATATATATATATAATATAACTTTATAAGTTTTGTCATCATCAAAGGGGGGAGATTGTTGGCCCAGAGGCCTTTCACCTTTGTTTTGATGATGACTAACTTATTAAGGTTAGTTTACTAATGAACTTGTGTTTAATAAATTTCAGATATTGATCAAGATTTTAGTAGTGATTTAACTTCAACAAGAAATTCACAGTCAAAGTGTTGAAGTAAACAAATAATGATTCAAGAGCTCGTGCGTCAAGATAGCATATAGCACTCGGTTGGAGTCAAGCTCATTTGGATCGTATTTGGATCGAGTCGGCTTGAAGAAGGAGTTATACAAGAAAGCTTCAATTTGTTCAATTTAGTTTTGCTTTTAGATCTTGTGTAAAGATAGACTAGTGTTGATATGCTCAAGTTCACATACATACACACACAAGTTTAAATAGTTTTGTTTTCGGTTTAACTGGTTTTGAATTTTCAAGTATACACTTATAGCTTTCATGAATAGATAGAATCAAAAGAAGTTTACATGGTTTATATGTATGTTGTATTTCATCCATATACATCTATGATTCATATTGTCTAAAAACTTATTTTGATGATTCTAGTTCATGTGTTACAAGTTTTGTCTCTTAACAAAACGTAGTTTTAAATTTATTATCAAAAACATAAATATATCATTTACCATGTGTATTGGATTTTATCCAAACACAATATGCTTCAAAAGTGTTTCTATATCATGTTTATGTATTTAAAAAGTTTAGGAGAAAACTGATTTTCATTTCAAAATTCAAGTTTTGAAAAATATCGTTTTTGGTTTAAAGCTAAAATTTCATATCACAAAAATAGTTCAAATTGTTTAAAATATGTGTTGAATTTTAGTCACACATATTTGTTCTTCAAATATTTATAAGAACTTATTTTGTGAATTTTATAAGATTTTATGGGATTTTATAGGTATTAAAAGACCAAGTTTTCAAGCCCTATAACTCTGGCTGTGGGCTGCTAACGGTCAACCGACCGATTGACCGAAACCTAGATCGGTCGACTGACCGGTCGACCTATGTGCACAGAAGTGCACAGGCTTTAGCGGTTGACCGTTCCAGAGAGCCTGCTCTCTGAAAATGACCCCGGTCGACCGTATGGTCGACCAACTAGAGAGTTCACTCTCTGGTTCTGGCCTCGGTCGACCTGGCAGTCGACTGACAGGCAATTTGCCTAGGGGCAGTCGACCGGCTGGTCGACCGATAACCCCAACGTCCTATTGGTCGACCGTCCAGTCGACCGACAACCCCAACGGTTAGAAATCTGACTTTGGTCGGTCATTAGACGGTCGACCGACAGTTCAGTTTTGACTGACCTGGACCCTAACAGCTATATTTTCAGACCCTATAAATATGGGTCCTTTGAGATCAGTTTCAACTTAGATTTTTAAGAGCAAAATTTTCCATCTTCTTAAGTGTTTTCAGCGAGTTTTCAAAATAAGTTTTTGTGTCAAAAATTCTCTTATCTTTATTTGTTTCAAAGTTTTTGAAAAATTAAAGAAAACCAAGATTTGGGAATTCTAATTTTGCTCTTCATTTCTTTATCTATCAAGAAGTTTTCCCAAGAGTTTGTCTTTATGTTTTCTTTTCTAAAACACTTTGTTTTTCTCACACTTGAGCTATCAATTCTATATCTATATATAGGATCTTGTTTTTGTAAGAAAACTTGTTTGTGATCTTTCAAGCTCATCAAGAGAGATTGTTTGTGATCTTTGTGATCACCAAGTGTATTTTCCTTTACTTTGTGCTTGGCTAGGTGCCCACCTTTTGTGTAGAGGTTTATATTAGAGAGAGGAGTTGTGTACTCTCGGTGTTGATTTGAAATTCGTCGGTGGAGGTCCCTTTGTGGAAGGTCCTGTGTGTACATAGTGGTAATCATTCTGTGTGAAGACAGGGACGTATAGCAGTGGCTCGAACCTCGAACTTATCTTGGTGTTTGCGTTTGATCCATTATCTCTTAACTCTATCTCTCTTTATATCTTACATTGCTTTACATTGTTCATATTCATATGCTAGATATTGTTTGTGTATGCCCACACTTGTGTTCAACCAAGAAAGCTTATTAAACACCTCAACTCTTAATGTAGAAGAATCTAGAGGATAGTTCCAGAGCCCTTCACAGGAAATTCGGGTTTCACTCTTCGTTACACATAGTGTGTTTGCAATTAAGTTTTAAATTCCGCATCATTTGTCCTAAATTAGCAAGTACACCTATCACCCCCCCTCTAGGTGTATTTCATAGTGCTCTTCCGATCCACTCTACAATTAGCATATTCGTCATTCGAGTAGCTCCTCATGTTAAATTGTCTGGTCTTCGGATACCACAAGCCCACACCATAGTGCCCTTAAGATATCTAATAATATATTTAACTACTATTAGATGAGATTCTTTTTGACATGATTGAAATCTAGCACAACGACATATGTTAAACATAATATCCGCCCTACTAGCCGTCAAATAAAGTAAACTATCAATCATACTATGATATAATTTAATGTCAATATTTTTACCTTGTTCATCCTTATCAAGCTTGATCGAAGTAACCATTGGAGTCTTGCTGACCTTTGTGTTTTCCAGCCCAAATTTGTGATTAGTTTTTTGGTGTACTTGGCTTGGTTCATGAAGATTTCATCACTCCTTTGCTTGATTTGGTAACCAAGAAAGTAGTTGAGCTCTCCCATCATACTCATCTCAAACTCATCCTTCATACAAGATTCGAAATCTTTGCGTAATTTTTTATTAGTAAACGAAAATAATATCATCAATATAAGTTTGAAAAATTAAAATATTATTATCAACATGTTTTGTAAACAAAGCAGTATCTACTTTATCTTTAACAAAACTCTTATTTTCAAGAAAACTACTAAGTCTTTTATACCAAGCTCTTAGAGCTTGTTTTAAACTATAAAGGGCTTTATCTAACTTGAACACATAGTTGGAATGTGTAGGACCAACAAACCCGGAGGACTGTTTAACATACACTTCCTCTTCTATAAATCCATTTAGAAAAGCACTCTTTATATCCATCTGATATACTTTAAAATCTTTATATGAAGCATATGCTAGAGTCATTCTGATGGCTTCGTGCCGTCAACCGGTGCGAAGGTTTCCTCAAAATAATTCTTTCAATTTGATTGAAACTTTAGGCCAGTAGTCAAGCCTTGTTTCTAATTATTATATTATCCGACTCATCTAACTTGTTTCTAAACACACACTTAGTACCAATAATTGGCTACACTTGAATTGATTGAGCTTCTTTTGCATCGCAAGTAACCAATAGGAGTCAATCTCGACCTTATGAATGTTTTAGGTTCTATGTACGAAATAATGCAAAATGAACACAAATATCTTGGAGTTTAGATCTAGTAGATACTTCCTGAGATATATCGCCTATGATGAGATGTTTGGGATGACTTGAAGCATATCTCTAATCCTTCGGAAGTAGTTAAGTTGGTTCCACTTTTACTTTAACTTTATCATTTTGATCTTCTCTTGGCTTTTCTTATTCTGGTAAGTCTTTTATAGAATTCTTCTCAATGTCTTCACTTAAAAAATCAATTTCGGATTTCTAATATTTTTCACAAGAGAGTTAGATTCCTCAAACTTCACATGTATGAATTCTTCAATAGTCAAAGTTAATCTATTGAAGTCTCTATAAGCTTTATTAGTATTAGAATAATCAACAAAAATAACTTCATAAGATTTAGCATCAAACTTTCCTACATTATCCTTAATATTAAAACAAAGTACTTCCAACTGAAAACTTCAAAATATGAAACATTTAGTTTTCTTAAATGAAAAATCTCGAAAGGAGTATAATTTAAATTTTTGTGAAAAAATATTCTATCTATTATATAACATGAAGTGTTTACGACCTCAGCCCATAGATATTGCAGGGATCCGTATTCATTGTCCATAGTCCTAGCTATCTCTTCTAGAATTCTATTATTCCTTTTGACAACTCTATTTTGTTGTGGAGTTTAGGACATGAAAGCTCATGTTAAATTCTATTTTCTTCACAGTAAGTAATAAATGAGTGATTGATAAACCCACCACCTGTTGGGATTTGGGTCGAACAAATAGTCCCACATCGGCTAGACGTGGGGATGGTCTTGGGAATATAAGGATTTGGGCAACTCCACCTAAAAGGCTAGTCTTTGGGATGGAGCCCCGAGTCCTTCAAGTGGTATCAGAGTCATGCCCCGAACTTAGTCGTGTGTGTGGGTGATGTTCGACGATGTATAGAGATCCCCCAATGGCGCAAAGGCGCAATGGGCCTGCCCACCCCTGGCGCAAAAGGCGCAATGGGCCTGCCCACCCCATTGGCGCAAAAGGCGCAATAGGCCCCTGTGAAGCTAATGTTTGGCTCTCGAGAAATTTGGCAGTGGTCCTCGTAGAGGAGTGACCGACTGCAGTTAGTACTTCACATAAGGCGTGCCTACAGGGAGACTCTTTGTTCGAGGGGGGATTGTTGGGATTTGGGTCGAACAAATAGTCCCACATCGGCTAGACGTGGGGATGGTCTTGGGAATATAAGGATTTGGGCAACTCCACCTAAAAGGCTAGTCTTTTGGGATGGAGCCCCGAGTCCTTCACCACCTCTATCACTTTGAATACGTAAAATAGAAAATCTTTTTTTCAACTCTTTTTTGAAAATATTGAAAATAAGAAAGCTTCATCTTCATGTTGTAAAAAGAAGACCCAAGTATATCTTGAAAAATCATCAAAAAGAACACATACAAACAATTTTCACTTAAATTTTTATTTTGGTCGGACCAAACAAATCCAGTATTAATTTTAATGGTTGAAATGTCATAATATCCTAATAGATTTAAAAGAAGACTTGCTTTAGTTTTCAAGTTAGCACACATCACAAATATGGTCTTTTTCAAATCTTAATTTAGGAATACCTTTCACCGCTTCCTTAGAACCTATACGGGATAGGTAGTCAAAGAAAACATGACCTAACTTTCTATGCCATAATCATGAATCTTCATTTATGGCAGTCAAAAAATGAAACATTGCAATCCAAATTTAACATATGAATAATATAAATAATATTTTCATGAAAATATGAAAGCACATTCTTTTTATCGATAACATCAAAAGTAGAATCATCAAAATTATTTTTAAACCTTTATCACATAACTGGCTAATACTTAATAGATTATACTTAAGTCCATCAACTAAAGAATATTTCAATTAAAGGAGATATATCAACTTTAATGTTACCTATACCAATAATTTTTCTTTGAAATTATCTCTGAAGATGACAGTGTCACCTTCACTGGACCTCCATAGGGTTGCAAAGTTATTGATATCCTATGTCATATGCCATGAGCAACTACTATCAAGATATTACCGCTCTCTACATCATAAGAGATTGGCACGTACCTACATCATTTAAAATAGATATTGATTTTAAAACCCAAATATTTTTAGGTCCTATAATTTTAATCTTGTGAACCCAAACATGATTATTTGATATTTTTAATCTATCATGACAAAAATTTGGCCAAATGACCCTTTCGTCCATAATATGTACATGTGTACATCTTGGCATATAAGAAAGCATGATGTGTGTGTCTCTGTGTGTGTGTGTGTGTGTGTGTGCGAACATCGTGTGTGTGAGAAACATGTGGTGATGGTTTTCTTTGAGTTTGCCTCTTTAGAAACATTGATTCTAGTCTAACTTATCAAACTCACATTTCTTCAAAACGTTACTCAAAGTATTAATTTTACTTTTCATCAAAGAAATTTCATTATTATCAATAATGAAAAAAATTGTTTGCGAAAAACTTTGTAAGAATCAAAATTATTTTTAGTATTTTAAGAGAACTAACTAAATCTTCTTTTTCGTTTAAAAATGTTTAATTTATTTTGTAAAACTTTGCTTTCTTTCTTCATTTTCAAATATTTTATTTTAAGAATATCATAATTATTTGAAAGTTATTCAAAATCTTCCTAATTCATCTATAGATAAATCAGAATCATCTAAAGTTGGTTCAGAAATTATCTTAGTTGTTTCATTATTTTGAGCCATGAAACAAACATTTGCTATGTCGATGTCCTCCTCGGATTCACTCTCAAAATCCCAAGTAGCCTTCATTGCTTTCTATTTATATGGCTTCTTTGATATGGAAGCCTTGCTCCTTATCTCGGGACAATCCACAATGAGAAGGCCCAATTTCTTGCAATTGTAGCAATGGCCATCTCATTTCTTCTCTCTTCTTTACCTTGCCATCTTCCTTTGATATTGTTGAACCCTCTCCTTTTGTGAAATATTCTTTGAATGTTCTTCACGAGCAAGGAGAGTTCTTCATCATCATCTTGCTCAAACTCTTCATCATAGTCAGAGAAGGTTGGAATAACTTTGAAAGCGATGCTTTTCTTCTTTTGTGGAGCTTTGTCTTCTCTAACTTTCATTTCCATCTCATGGGCTTTCAAGTTTTCAATGAGGCCCATGAAATTCATTTTTTCCCTGTCATTCAACTCCTTCAAGATGGTAGATTTGACTTTCCAAGATTGAGAAAGTTCTCGAATTACCCTTCTCACCTTTTTGATCGTTATCAATGGAGTCACCTAAGGAAGAAAAACCATTAGTAACCTTTTTAAAATCAGTGATCATATCATCAATAGTCTTATTATTATTCATATTAAAGTTCTCATATTGAGAACGCAGTAAATCAGTCTTAGCCCTCTTTACTTTAGAGGTCTCCGCATGGGTAATAATGAGATTACTCCAAATCTCATAGGCAAACTTATAATTTATCACTCTAAAAATATCGTCATCATTGAGGGCTTGCAATAGAACATAGTGTTGGCCCAAGGTACACTTTCCGGTCTTGTTTTGATGATTACAAACCACATGAAGTTATTCGGTACTAATAAGTTCAAGTGTTTAAGTTTTTCTGGTTCAAAGGATATTTTGTTTTACTCTTTCTCAAAAAAGAAGTGTTCAAGTCTCAAGATCACTCAAGGATGAGATTCAAGTTTGGAGGATCAAGATTGACTTTTGGAGAAACCTACTTAAAGATTGCTTGAAGATTTATAGAATCGATGTAAGAAAATAGAATGTTTAAGTATAGAATGTAGAGTTGATACTCAAGAAGACACATACAAAATAAAAGTTGTCATATCTAATTTTTCGGATTTAGTATTGTACAAGAATTGGTTTTTGATACATGTCCTATATTTTTCAAATTTTCTTATGTCTTGTTTCAAATATGTATCTCATAGCCTATGTGTTGCCAAATCATATTTCAAACTGAATCAAAATATTATAAAAGAATTTCATATCAAAAACTTTATTGAAAATAATTTTTGGGTTGGGTGGACCGACCAGTCGACCAGACCAGTGCATTGGAAATGCACATCTGGCAGTTCGTGCACTTGTGCATGTGCACGTTTGATGGACGACTTACTGATCGACCGTCAAACCTAGCGGTCGATCGGGCGGTCGATCGATTAATAAACTTTTGAGCACCCAAATCTCTGTTGAGATCAACCGACCGGGCGTCGATCGACGCTTAACGTTTACTTTTGTTTTTAGGCAGCTGGTCGACCGGCCGTCGACCGAAGTCCTGTCACAGCTACAATAACGGCTAGTTTTTAAAATTTTGAACTTTTAACTTTTTCTCTTACGAGTATATTTACTCTTTTTGGGTTTATTTACCCTGCTAATGCCCTGATTGACCCTCTAATGATATGTATAGTTGCCTATATATAGTTCAATTGGAAGGTTTAAACATCTTTTGATTTTGGGAAATATTTGGAAAAATCAAGTTTATTCAAAAGAAAAAGTTTTCAGCTTCCTTATTTCAAATGCTCTCATTTTCAAACCAATTTCTACAAGTTTTCAGCTGTTAAATTCAAATTTCAACTGAATTTTCTCTCTCCAAAACGTTTTGAGCCTCACTTCCCATTCTATACTATAGGAAGTTGTAAATGAGTGTTTGTGATCTTTCTGGATACCAAGAGCTTGTAAATCTCATTGGTATTGTGCTACCACTTGTGTAGAGGATTGAGTGTTGGAGTTGTATACATCGGTCTTGTATAGACTTTAAATAGTTCCTTTGTGGAGGTTCCTTTGTGACTAGTGAAACCCTTCATGCAGTGACGGAGGAGACGTAGAGCTTTGTGCTCGAACCTCGTAACAAATTCTTTGTGTTTGCGATTGCTTTCTCTCTTACTCTACTTTATTTGCTATTGCTTACAGCTGTTGTTTCTCTTTCATTGTACTTGCTATTCATTTCTCGCATCATCTCTACTTGTCAGTTTTAACTCAATTAAAAGGCAATTGAGCATCTCAACTTATTGTCTAGAGGAATATATAAGAGAAGTTCTAGAGCTCTTCATAAAAATATTGCTTCACTTCTTAATTTGAGTTAACTGTTTGCACCATTCATTTTAATTGTTGCATTTTTTTTTTTCATTTGATTAGCATTACACCTATTCGTTCCCTCTAAGTGTACTTTCAATTGATATCAGAGCCTTGAACTCTAATTTTGGTTTAAACCACCTTAGAAAGATCATCTTGCTAATCATTCACTCATTTGCATCATTTTCTTGTTTATCACACTAGTATACATGGCTGAAGGTATTAAGACTCTATCCAAATTTGATGGCTTTAACTTTCCCATATAGAATGTTAAGATGACTGTTTTCTTCTAATCCCTAAGAACCCAAGTTGCAAAGGCGGTGACTAAACCATTTAGTGCATCCGATGGTGATAAGGACACTTGATCCGAAATTGCCACCAAGAAGTTTGATGCTAATGCTAAGGCATACTATGCCTTACTTCAAGCCTTAAATGATGATGATGATATTGTTAGTGTAACTCATTGCAAATCTACCTACGAGATTTGGTCACACTTGGTTATCACACATGAGGGGACATCAAAAGTCAAGTGATCTAAGATTGATCTCTTGCGTTCCCAATATGAAATTTTCCTTTGAATGAGAATGAACCATTGATGACATGATTACCATGTTTACAAAATTACAAATGGTCTTGCTTCTTTAAGTGATGAAATTTACAATGACCAAAATGTGAGGAAGGTCAACATACACTTCCAACATCATGGAGGTCAAATCTACTACTTTGAATGAGCTAAATGATAAGGAAGAGATGGAGTTCATTAGTCTCATTGGAAATTTATAAACCCATGAGATGGAAAGAAAGGTTAGAGAGGAGAAGCCACCCCAAAAAAAGAAGACTCTTGCTTTCAAATCTACTCCTACCATCTCGATGATGAAGATGATGACCAAGAAGATGATGAGAATTTGTCCCTCCTTGTGAAGAATATAAGAAGGATGTACAACAAGGCTAAATTCAACAACCGAAGAAGATGACAAGGAAGAGGAGGACAAGAAGATTGTTCGCTACAATTGTAGGAAACCGGGATACATCATTACCGAGTGCCCACAAACCAAAAGCAAACTTACAACCTCCAAGATGCCTCTACAAAAAGAACGCCTTGAAGGCAACATGGGATTCAGAGAGCGACTCTGAAGAAGAGGTGAACACGGCTAATGTGTGTTTTATGGCAAATGAAAACACACCCAATCTATCATTCGAATCTTCACTTGATGAATGTGAGTTCTCTATGGATGAATTGGGTGAAGCTTTTGAAGAACTTTCCAACAACTATGATTTTCTTAAAAAGAGTATTTAAAAAAAAAAAAAATGAATTTCTTCAAAATCAACTAGTTGTTATTTTCAAAGAAAAGAACTTTTATCTTTCACACTTCAAAAAACACAAAAAGATTTTGATGCATATAAAATTTCATGTAAAATTAAATTTCTTATCATTGATGAAAATGAGATTTTCACTTTGAATAATAAAATCAACAATTTGAGTAGTATTTTGAAAAGGTGTGAATTTGACAAAACTAGATTAGAAGCCATGTTTTGAAAGAGGCAAACTCAAAGTAAACCATAAACTCATATGTTTCACACTCTCACACACAACATGCTGACCCACAAGCACAATCACATGCTCACCTTACCACTCATGTACATGCTCATCATGCTCACATACATTATACATTTTTATATGCTAAGGTGTATATATGCAACTATTATGATTGCAAAAGTTATTTGGCTAAGTTTTGTTTTGATAAAATGAATGCATCCAATAGTCATGTATGGGTTCGAAAAACTAATAATTTAGGACCCAAGAAAGTTTGGTTACCAAATCATTTTCTACTATATATGATATAGGTACGCACCAAGGCTCCAAGACGTAGGGAGCGGTGATACGTTGATATTGGTTGCTCAAGCATATGACTTGAAATATCAATAACTTTTCAACTCTATCAAGGCATCATGAAGGTGGCACCGTCACCTTTAGAGATGATTCAAAGGGTAAAATCATTGATATAAGTAATATCTAGATTGGCTCATCTCCTTTGATTGAACATGTTATTTTGGTAGAGGACTTAAACATAATCTATTAAACATTAGTCAATTATATGACAAAGACTTAAGGATTATTTTTTATGACTCTACTTGTGACGTTTTAAAAAAGAAAACAAATACTTGTGTTCTTTTCGGTTTTCGTAAAAGCAATATTTTTATGATTGACATGCTTAATTTAAAATACAATGTCACTTTTTTGAATGCTTTAAATGAAATTCTTGGTTATAGCATAGAAGACTAGACCATATTTTTATTTGATCATCTATCTCGAATTAATTCTTAGAATTGTTGAAGGGTATCCATACTTTGAAATTTGAAAAGAATCGCATTTGTGATGCGTACCAACTTGAAAACAAACAATTCCTTTTTCAAATCAATCAAGAATATCATGACATTAAGACCTCTAAAATTGAAACATATGAATTTGTTTGGTCCAACTAAAATCAAAAGTCTTAGTGGTAACCGATTTTTTTTTAGTTGATTTCTCAAGATTTACATGGGTTTTTCTTTTTAGAATATAAAAATGAAGCCTTTTTCACATTTTCATGTGTTTAGAAAAAAGATTGAAAAGAAAAAGATTTTCGATTTTACGCATAAGAAGCGATAGAGGTGGTGAGTTTATCAACCATTCTTTTATCACTTATTGTGAAGAAAATGAAATTAAATATGAATTGTCTTGTCTTAGAACTCCACAATAAATTGGAGTCGTTGAAAAAAAGAATCACACTCTTTAAGAAATGGTTAGGACAATGATTAATGAATATGGACTCTCATATTTATAGGCCAAGGCCGTAAATTCTTCATGTTACATTGAAAATCGAATTTATTTTTGCAAAAATTCGAATAAAACTCCCTTTGAGATTTACTATTTAAGAAAATCAAATGTTTCCAATTTTAAAGTTTTAGTTGTAAATATTTTGTTTTGAACACTAAAGGTAATTTAGGCAAATTTGATCCAAATTCTTTTGAGGCTATCTATGTTGGGTTTTCTAATATTAGTAAAACTATAGAGCCTTCAATAAGTCAACTTTGACTATTGAACAGTCTATGCATATAAAGTTTGAGAATCTAACTCCCTTGTGAATAATGTTGTAGAGATTGATTCTTTAGGTGAAGATTATCGAAAAGATTTCTATGGAAGACTCATTGGCACA
>JAVJIF010001808.1:0-163808 GCA_038442645.1 Agave tequilana | reverse complement strand
CAGAAGCTTCGCTTTGGCGTTGGCAAGTTGGTCTTCAGAAGGCTCAACTTGGGGAGTCTCGCGTTTTGGGTCACCAAACGCGGACCTCTCGCACTGGCCGAGGTGCGGGCAAGGCATCGGATCGTACCTGCGTCCAACCCCAGTCAGAAAACCAACGGTTCCGACCGAGTGTTTGACGCGCGCGTCTTCTCTGTCGACGCTCGCATTCCGATTGCGTCGTGGAGGAAGAGAGAAGCCAACAACTTCCTGGTTTTGTAGAACCAGGGGTGTTTGCCACGCGGGTCTCCTGAGAGACCGCTGACGCGGGCGTTCTGTGCGACACGTCGATTCGCACTAGTAGATGTGCCAGGGACCACGCGGGCCTTCAGAGAGGAGTTGGCGCGTGTGCTCTGCGCGACGCGGTTGATCGCAGTAGAGGTGTCTGAGGTTACGCGGGCCCTTCGGGGAGGCGTTGGCGCGTGAACCCAAATTGCACAGTGGGCAGCAGGAGCACCCGACAGAGCCTCAGATTGGGCTTCAGGGGGCTGTCCACTTGAGACCCTGCGGCAGACGCGGGTCTTTGGGCTCTTGGAGCCAGAAGAGAGGAACTCTTCATACTTCGCCTGGTCGAACTCGACGACGAGGGATTCGACCATTTTCCCCTTACGGAGAACGTCATCTTGCACCACGTTGCGCTCGTCAGTAACGAAGGGTAGTCCCCAGCGGAGTCGCCATCTCTTGTAGGGCCGGAAAACTTGGTGGTCGGAGAAAGTGGTTTTAGCTGTAAAAGATTTCCTTGATTCAGCGAAACGATTACGACCAAAAGCACTACTCTTCCTTCTTTTTCCAGTTACAAGGGAGGGAGGATGTCTGAATCTTCCCTTTGTTTAATGCTGGGTTCTTCGTGTGGCGATGGAGAGTGAATCTTGTTCTCCGTTGACCAGATGACCGTCCTGGACCGTCGGGGTCTTCTCTTCGGTCGGTAGAGAAGAGTAACTCAGCTCCGTCTACCAAACTCTCAAAGAGGAGGTAGGCGAAGAGCAGCTAGTACTCAGTAAGCTCGCTGAAGAGTCGTGCTTCTCTCTTGATGATCCTCCCTGCCTGGATTCGATCGATTTTTGATGATGCTTATCTCAAAGCTCTCTCTCTTCAAAACTCCAATCTTCTGCCCAAGCTTCGATCTTCTCAAGGTTCTCTCCTTCTCCCAAAAAAAACTCCGATCCTCTCTTCATAGCAAACAAGGCTATTTATAGGGATCTCAGGGGGGTGAGGTGCCTCCTGAAAACGCTCCCGAATGAGGGGCCACTACCCGCTACATGCGCGGTGACTGGCCCCGCAATCAGGGCAGTTGCAACTGAGACGCGGGCGTTGGGCCGAACGCGCCTTGAAGTTTGAGACGCGGGCGTCGAGCCAAAACGCGCCTTGAAGTTTGAGACGCGGGCTTCGGGCCTTCACGTCTGATGCTGAGGCGCGGGCGTCGGGCCGACGCGCCTTGATGCTGAGACGCGGGCTTCGGGCCGACGCGTCTGAACGTTGAGACGCGGGTGTAGAGCCAACGCGTCTTAATGCTGAGACGCGAGCATCGATTCCTCGCGTCTAGAGCTTGAGACTCTGCTTCCTTAATGGCTGGTCTGTTAGTCATTTTTAGACAGCCTACACACCTCTCACTAGAGGGAGCTAACCACCACTCCAATAATCGACCTCTATACAAGAGGGATATCACAAATAGGAGGGTTAACAACTAGGTGGTCTATTTTAACCACAAACAACTTCTTTCCCACAAAACAAAGATCCTAATAGATAGGATAGAATGATAGCTCAAGTGTGAAAAACGAAGAGTTTGAAAATCAAAAACTCAAAGAGAAACTCTAGGGAAAAACTCTAGATAGAAATGCAAATGAAGATCAAATCAATTCCATAAAATTTTCTTTTCAAATGATTTTCCAACCCTTTAAAAAATAAAGATGAAATCTTTAAAGCCAAAAACTCTTTTGAAAACTTGCTTCTAAACACTAGAGAAGTAGGAAATTTTTGCTCTTAAAATTCTTACCAAAACCCACTTCAAATGGGGTATATATAACCCCCATAAAAATTCTGCCCATTGGCAGCTGATAAGGTCAAAATTGACCTTCTGGTCGACCGGCCAACGGTCAAAAAGTGACCGTTGAGCCCAGCGGTCGACTGCCTGGTCGACCGTGTCAGAACCAGAGAGCAACGGCTCTCTGGCCGGTCGACCGCTCGGTCGACCGAGTCTGGAAACATAGAGCAGTGCTCTTGCCCGGTTGACGCCCGGTCGACCGGAGGCTTTCCAGAGAGCAGAGCTCTCTGGCGGTCGACCGGGACGGTCGACCGGCCTCCCCAGCTTGCCTGCATGCACGTTCTGTGCACGTCGGTCGATCGGCTCAGTCGACCGCCCACTGCTTCGGTCGACCGGCAGTCAGCCAGTCTGACATTTTTGGGACAGAAAAAACTAGGGTTTTTAACTTAAATAAAATCCCATAAAAACTCTAAAAATCCACAAAAATAAGTTCTTATATTATATTTGAAATACAAACATGTGTGAAAAAAATCAACACATATTTCAACTTATTTGAACCATTTTGTGTCTTAGAAATTTTGCCGAAAATCAAAACTCGTATTTTCCAAAACTTAGATTTTGAAATGGAAATCCGATTTTTCAAAACACATCCAAATACAAAAACATGATATATAAACACATTTAAGCATGTAGTATATGGATAGAATACAATATACATGAATATATATATATATATATATATATATATATATATATATATATATATATATATATATATATATCACTGTTTTTGACATTAAATCCCAAAATAAGTTTTGTTTAAAATACCAAAACTCCAAACTCATGAAATAGACTATCAAACTAAGTTTGTTTAAATAGTTGAAGCATAGATGTATATAGAAAAAATCTAATATACATTAAACCATGTAAACTTGTTGATTCTATCTATTCATGAAAACTAAGATCGGTTAAACCAAAAACCGAAAACCAAAACATGAACTTAAACAAGTGTGTGTGTTGTGAACTTGAGCATATCACACTACCTAATCTTTAACAATGGATCTAAACTATAAACTAAATACTGTACCGAAGTCTTCTTGTAGAGCTCCGTCTCCAAGTCGACTCGATCCAAACGTGATCCACCGAGCTTGACTCCAACCGAGTGCTAGATATGAACTTTGACGCTCGGGCTCTTGAATCACATGTGAAAGCTCCAAAACACCTTTGTTGAAGCTAATCACCTACTAATATCTTGGTTAAGTATCTGAAACTAAATATCACAAGATTATTAGTAAACTATAACTACATGAGTTAATTATCATCAAACTAGAGTGGAAGGCCTCTGAGACAAAATTTAGAACTTGTCCTCCAACGTTGTGCTGAGAAAAATCTGACACTGAACTGGGAGAAATGCCACTTTATGGTAAGACATAAATTGTCTTGGGTCATGAAATATCTAAGAATGGAATTGAGTGGATAGAGCCAAGATCGAGGTTATTGCTAAGCTTTCCATGCCCAAATGCGTGAAGGATATTCGATCCTTCTTAGGACACGCCGGTTTCTACCGAAGATTTATCACGAATTTTAGCAATATTGCTAGAACCGTTGACTAATCTGTTAGCTAAGGATGTGTCCTTCACTTTCGATGATGAATGTATAAATTATTGGGAGAAGCTTAAGAAAGAACTTATTTCTGCACCAATCATACATGCACCAGATTGGTCTAAGTTGTTCGAAATCATGTGCGATGTTTCTGATTTTACAATAGGCGCTGTCCTACGACAGCGCATCGATAACAAGCAGCACGTGATTTACTACTCTAGTAGGACTCTCAATGATGCTCAAATGAACTACACGACTACTGAGTAGGAATTCTTGGCAGTAGTGTTTGCCTTAAAGAATTTCGTCCCTACCTACTAGGGTTCAAAACCATAATTTTCACCGATCATTCTGCGCTTAGGTACCTCATGATGAAGAAGGATGCCAAGGCCCGACTCATTCGTTGGATCCTCCTTCTTCAAGAAATTGATGTTGAGATTCGAGACAAGCAAGGCGTAGAAAATATTGTTGCTGACCATCTCTCGCGTATCTCAAACTCTCCATGCAACGAATTGCCCATAAATGATGACTTTCCTGATAAAAAACTCTTAGCTGTCTTTAGAGAACCTTGGTTTACTGATATAGTGAATTATTTGTCACTTACCAAACTCCATCTCATTGGTCTAAAGACGATATATAACGATTCTTATCTCAAGTTCGGTATATCTTTTGGGAGGAACCGTATCTTTTTAAGTATTGTTCTGACTGATCGATGCGAAAACTATCACTCAAAATGTGTGTTTTATGAAATCAATATAAAAGCTCATATGTGCTAATGTTCCCTCGATACTTCCGTTATAGAATTGGCTCAACGGGTCGAATCCACAGGGAAGGGAGGCGATAGAAGCATTAACAGTTTTTATTCACGTTTTATGTTAACAGTTCTTCTTTGCTAAAGAATTAGAAGAAGAAAATGAAAAGGAAAAGAAAAGAAAATCAAGCATGTGGTGGTGGAGAAGGCGATGAAAACGGCGAAGAAACAAAACACAAGTGGTTTGGAAAACAAAATAAAGATGAGATAAAACAAAGGTGAACTAAGAAGTTGGTGAAAACATCGATAACAAAATGATAAAAAGGTTTTGAAAATGATTCTTAAAACAAGTAAAAAAGAATGAGGAATGCTATAAAAGAAATCCCATGGTTTCTAACTACTAATTACTCCACTAACATGTTAACCTCTTAGTGATAGTTGCCTCACATGGATCCTTGGCCATCACTAGTCCTTGGCTTCAAGAGACGATACAAAGCATGGCAAATAAGATGGTTCATCACATTCAAATTTGCATCAAGAACAAGCTAATACAAACATTAGATCATCAAACCATTAGAAGCAAGCATGAAATAAGAGAGAGTTAGCTTGGTTAGTAAGTTAGCAAGTTAGATGTTAGAACCCATTATCATGAGCCATCAATGGCTCTTGCAAGAGCAAGGCCTTGTAGAGGTTACTAGATTCATGTGGATTATCAAGTAAGTGGTTAAATGGTTAGTGGTTAGTAGTTAGTCACCATGAGAAGAAGAAAAGTTAGCAAAGCATCATGTAGAAGATGGAGAAGATTACATTGGAGAAGAAAGGAGGCACCTTTACATAGATTGTCACCATCTATTACATCAATCCCTCTCTATCTCTCTCTAAATCTCTCAGCCCTACTACAAGATCTAAAAATAAATAACAATACAAAATACAAGAAATGAAGAACACCTACCTACACTACACTAAAACATAGAAACCCTAGCCTAAAATCAAAAACTACTCCTAAAAAATGAAACTGCTATCGCTTTGGCCCTATGCAGGGTTTATATAGGCATAGGAAGTCTCTGGAAGACGAGACGGGGCCACGCGTTGAAAATCGACGCGTGGCCCCACCAATGGGCCGCGGATCCGCGGCTTTTGCCGCAGATCCGCGGCTTTTGCCGCAGATCCGCGGCAAAACCAGGGAGTTAACTCCCTGGTTTTGGTGCGGGGATCGTCGTGGCTCTAGGAGCTTCCTGGTATATCCTGTTTCTGGTAATTTTGCCCGAATATTCGTCTGACGTGAGCAAAGGTCTAGGTTCGATGTATCTTCTAGATGTTCCCTTGCTTGGCCTCCAAGTAATTTGGATTTAATTACCCGAAATTGGGTTTAATTAGGCTCTTATTACTCCTTTGCCCTTAAACTTTTGATTTACCTGCAATAGAGACCAAAACACGGTTTAGACTGACAATTTATTCATAAATCGGTAGGAAAATGCGCTATAATAATGCAGAATTGTAGACTAATCACACCCCCACACTTATCTTTTGCTCGTCTCGAGCAAAACAAGAAAAGAAAAAACTATACTATAAATGTTATTACACCACTTTCGCAGGTGACGCGATTGCACTGAACGTGTGTAACAAGCCATTAAACCTCTAGGTTGCCCTAGAGGAGGAGTGTTGTCTCCTGAGGGTTTTCAGCGGATTGCACCCACAAAATCCATAAAGAAAGAAGACAAATGTTATTATTTTGAAACGTATTTTGAAAGAGAGACATGTTTTCAAAATATTTTTGCAAAAATATAAGTGATCTAAGGTCATAAGTCTACCAAAAATCATTCTTCCCTAAACTTAGTCTCTATGCAAGATCTTGTCTTCAATTAAGGTAAGAATTCAAAATTAGATTGAATATTTTATCCTTCATAGAACCTAGATAATATGCACTTTGTGATAGTGAAGATTTCTGGGATTTCAACTCCAACCATCAAGCCATTTATTTATATTCATATATATATATATATTTATTTATATATATATATATATATATATATATATATAATATTTCTTTTTTTCTCCCTTAGTTTTCTTAGGCTTTCTAGTTCACCCATGTAGTGAGCCTATAACCGATGACTCCCAGACCAAACAGTTTTAGGGCACCAGATGAGAAAAATCCCTCGGGTTTAAGGACTCGAGTAAACAAGGCCACAAAACTAAGGGGGATTATTTGTTTCTTTTGACCACCGTTAGGCGTGAACAAATATGCTTCTTGAGGCATAGTTATCCAGCTTAATAAGTGATTTTTTTCATTTATATATATTTTTCATTTTATTTATTTTTGTTTTATGAAATTTTAGGTCTTTGTTTTCATCCCAAAAATTGTATAAGTGTAAAGTGCATACTATCTAAGGCAAAAAATTTAAGATAAAATTATCTCCTCAATCTATCATACTTAGCCTATAATCTTAAACAAGATCCATTATTTCGACTAGCTTTAAGATGTCATAATTAAGGTTTCCTTAATTTCTAAGATCATCTTAATTTTCTTAAAAATAGATCAAAACTTTGTCTCTTATTTCAAAAAGTTTTTAAAGAAAGAGAGAATTACTATACAAAAGGGAAGATTTCTAAAAGTATACTAAAAGAAGTCTAAAAGAAAGAAAATCTAAAAACTCTACGTTAGTAAACCCTCCTCCACACTTATCTCATGCATTGTCCTCAATGCATCGTGATGTATGTATGCATGAAACAAATAGAGAGGGAAGAAAAAATCACCTCAAGGTGGTGGTTCTGGTGGTGGTCTGATTGGTCCACGAAAGGCGACCCAATCTAACTTGCGTGGAGTCCTGAGGAACCCACCAGAGACCTCTATAATACAACCCACTAGAATGATGTATATATTTATGACTTTTATTAAGAATATTACCCTATCTAATTTTCAAATTTTCAAATAATTTCAGAGTCAAATTTATCAAAACCCTTGTCCCAGAATGGAATGATTGATTTGGACTCAAGAAATACAGGAACTAATACCGACTCAGAAAAAAGACTTAAGTCAAGTAAAGGTTCGGGAGCCGAGATTGGTTCAGGAAGTGGGTCCAAATCAAGAAGTTGAAACTCAAGTCCACATTCATTTCCCCATGATGGAATGTGACTTTCTAAGGTTGGTGATTTTAGTTCAAGAATGACAGTATGGAATCAAAACTGACTCTAAAATGTTGCTCAAATTGGGTAACAAAATAGGAGTCAATATTGATTCAGGAATTTGAACTGGATCACAAATTTGAGGATCAAAGTCACATTCCTCATTGAGTTCAATTTCATAAAAATGAGAACTTGCCATTTATCAATGGGACTTTCAAAAGTATGAAATTGGTCAAGTTCAATATGATGATCATAAAAGATTGGAGATTCAATTTCACAATGGACTGGTACAGGATCTAATACTGACTCGGAAAAGGCCTGAATTCAGGTAAAAATACCTCAGTCAATATTGAATCAGGAAGTGAAATTGAATTACCAAGTGGAAGTTCAGGATCATATTCATGTCAAGTTCAATTTCATGAAAAGGATAACTTGCCAAAATGTCAATGGGATCTTTAACATTTGAAGTTTGGACAAGTTGAGATGGGTGTGCTGAAATTAAATCTTGGTTTTCAAAACAACATGACTCTTTGGCTCTAACAGAATGGTTAGTGACATCAGGAATGGTCAAAGGATGAGAATGAAGACTTTTGACCATCATATCTATGTCATGATTATGAGCCATTTGAGCTTGAGTCATGATTTCAAGCATCTTTTCATAGTTGATTGGTTCATCATTTTGTTGTGATTGGGCTTGAAAAGATGAAGATTGTTTTGAAAATTTTGGTGAAGTTGTGAGTCCATCAGATTTTTAGATTATGGCTCGGACTCACGCAAGAGTTCCTTACTCGTTTCTACGGCAGATGGTTGTCATTATGAGGAGGTGGAACTGAGTAAGACTCTTGAAAATATTGTGGAATTGGAGAGGCCATCATTTTCTGAAATTGTCGCTCGGCCTCTTGTAGGTTGGCTTCTATACTCTATTCTAATTCAGATTTCTCTTCAATTGGTGGTTCTAGAAAAGGAGTATAGGAAGCAAAATTGGGAAATAGATATTGTGAAATTTGTGGACAAGGTGGATACGATGGACAAGGAGGTTGAAAATTTAACTCGAGGGAGGTGAATCCCCATGGACTCTGTGAAGAGTTGAAATTATTTTGAAAATTACAGTCATAAGATTGTGGGTATGGGTTGTATTGATTCGGATAAATCCAACCGGTGTATTTAGTTGGTTCATATTGTAAAAGGCAAGATTGGAATTATCCGAAACGAATGGTATTGTTATGAAATATGAATTCATATTAGGATTGAAAGAATTATTATTGTTGAATTCCATTTCACAAACAATCACGAACAAAAAGGAAAAATCAAACAACAAACAAAAAGAAAAGACAAAATCAAAACCAAGCCTATATTAAGGTTGACCTAAACCTAGACGACTCCTAACTGGTCGATTACCCGGGGAGGTTGTTGCTTGAATCTGACCACAAGCTAATCGGCCAGGTAGGGGCAAAATACGGTGGGAGGTATCCGTGCGTAAGCAACGGGCCTTAATTACGCCAAACCACGGTATCTTCGAGGCGTAACCTCATAATCCCCAACCTTAGACACCGATTTCACAAGAGTAAGATTCAAACAAGTTTCACCCTCGGTCAATCTCTTAATGAGTCCGAGGGGCCAACGTCTATCAATTTTTATTAAGGCTTGGGTTGTGTGAGTGGGGAGGTGAATTTGGGCTAAGGAAGGTGATGAAATCCCTACCTTATCTTTTATTAGGTTATGCCTTAAGTTCAATTCGTGCAAGTATGCAATATAGACAAGAATATAACACAAAGCGATAAATCACCCACGTGTTTGTCCTATGCTAAATGCAATGCCATATGTACACCTCAATCCAAATCACAACAACAGAACAAAATACAGTATATTGGAATTGAATTGACACGTGCCTAAATGCAAATGTCTAAACCGTTTTAAAAGCATCCAAATATCGTATCTTAGTTCTTTAGTTTATTGTAGTATGTAGTCAATCAAAGCAGGAAAGTAACAGTACAGATCCACTAGCTATTACAATTCACATATCCCAGCACAACAAGATACACATTGTTTACAAAATAGCCGCGTTGGCGCAGCAAATGTCGCGTTTGCGCGGCTTTTCTTTAGAAGCTGGGTCCCTGCTTTCTAGAGCAGGGAGATGCAAAGCTAATATTTGTTCTGCAATGTTAATTTCCTGTAAAGAGTATCCTGCACACCAAAATAGAGAAGACAATGTTAACAAAAACGTGAAATCAAAACCATTCCCGTTCCCCGGCAACGGCGCCAAAAACTTAATCGGTGCGAAACTAGCACTCAAAATGTGTGTTTTATGAAATCAATGTAAAAGCTCGTATGTGCTAATGTTCCCTCGATACTTCCGTTATAGCATTGGCTCAACGGGTCGAATCCACAGGGAAGGGAGGCAATAGAAGCATTAACAGTTTTTATTCACATTTTATGTTAACAGTTCTTCTTTGTTAAAGAATTAGAAGAAGAAAATGAAAAGGAAAAGAAAAGGAAATCAAGCATGTGGTAGGTGGAGAAGCGATGAAAACGGCGAAGAAAACAAAACACAAGTGGTTTGGAAAACAAAATAAAGATGAAGATGAAACAAAGGTGAACTAAGAAGTTGGTGAAAGCATCGATAAGAAAATGATAAAAAGGTTTTGAAAATGATTCTTAAAACAAAGTAAAAAGAATGAGGAATGCTATAAAGAAATCTCATGGTTTTCTAACTACTAATTACTCCACTAACATGCTAACCTCTTAGTGATAGTTGCCTCACATGGATCCTTGGCCATCACTAGTCCTTGGCTTCAAGAGACGATATAAAGCATGGCAAATAAGATGGTTCATCACATTCAAACTTGCATCAAGAGCAAGCTAATACAAACATTAGATCATAAAACCATTAGAAGCAAGTATGAAATAAGAGAGAGTTAGCTTGGTTAGCAAGTTAGCAAGTTAGATGTTAGAACCCATCATCATGAGCCATCAATGGCTCTTGCAAGAGCAAGGCCTTGTAGAGGCTACTAGATTCATGTGGATTATCAAGTAAGTGGTTAGATGGTTAGTGGTTAGTAGTTAGTCACCATGAGAAGAAGAAAAGTTAGCAAAACATCATGTAGAAGATGGAGAAGATTACATTGGAGAAGAAAGGAGGCACCTTTACATAGATTGTCACCATCTATTACATCAATCCCTCTCTATCTCTCTCTAAATCTCTCTGCCCTACTACAAGATCTAAAAAGAATAAAAATACAAAATACAAGAAATGAAGAACACCTACCTACACTACACTAAAACAAAGAAACCCTAGCCTAAAATCAAAAACTACTCCTAAAAAACGAAAACTGCTCGCGCTTTGGCCCTATGCAGGGGTTTATATAGGTATAGGAAGTCTCTGGAAGACGAGACGGGGCCACGCGTCAAAAATCGACGCGTGGCTCCACTAATGGGCCGCGGATCCACGGCTTTTGCTGCAGATCCGCGGCAAAACCAGGGAGCTAACTCCCTAGTTTGGTGCGGGGATCCGTCGTGGCTCTAGGAGCTTCCTAGTATATCCTGTTTCTGGTAATTTCGCCCAAATATTCGTCTGACATGAGCAAAGGTCTAGGTTCGACGTATCTTCTAGATGTTCCCTTGCTTGGCCTCCAAGTAATTCGGATTTAATTACCCAAATTGGGTTTAATTAGGCTCTTATTACTCCTTTGCCCTTAAACTTTTGATTTACCTGCAATAGAGACCAAAAACACGGTTTAGACCGACAATTTATTCATAAATCGGTAGGGAAATGCGATATAATAATGTAGAATTGTAGACTAATCACAGACCAAATTATTAGAAGATGCATTCCCGGTGAAGATATTAAGAGTGTTTTATCCTTTTATCATGAACTTGCATGCGGCGAACACTTTGGTCCCCGCAAAACTGCTAAAAAGGTGCTGCAAAGTGGATTCATTGGCTTACTTTGTTTATAGATGCTTATGAATTTTGCAAGACATGCCCTAGATGCCAAATGGTAGGAAGAATCTCGAAATGAGATATGATGCCTCTCTACCCATTCTAGAAATAGAACTCTTTGATGTATGGGCATCGACTTTATGGGTCCATTTCCTAATTCATTTGGAAACCAAGATATATTGGTTGCTGTGGACTATGTTTCCAAGTGGGTAGAAGCTATTCCAAATAAAACTAATGATAACAAAGTTGTCATAAAGTTTTTGAAAGAGAATATTTTCTCACGTTTCAGAACCCTCGTGCTATCATCAGTGATAATGGTACGCACTTTTGCAATAGATTCTTTGAAGCTCTTATGCGAAAGTATGTCATAACTCACAAGTTATCCACACCTTATCATCCTCAAACCAGTGGGTAGGTTGAGGTTTCCAACTGACAAATCAAGCTTATTTTGGAGAAGACTGTGAACCAAAATCAAAAAGATTGGTCCACCAAACTTGTAGATGCCCTATGGGCCTACAGCACCGCTTTCAAGGCAATTCTAGGGATTATTCCTTACAGGTTAGTCTTAGGAAGGCTTGCCACCTACACGTTGAGTTAGACCACCAGGCTTTATAGGCAATCAAGCAGCTAAATTTTGACTTGACTTAGGCCGGTGACCTTTAAAAATTACAAATTTCTAAATTAGAGGAGTTAAGAAATGAGGCCTATGAAAATGCTAAGATCACTAAAGATAGGGTTAAGATTTTTCATGATAAACACATCATAAGGAAAACATTTATCCCTGAACAAAAGGTCTTACTCTATAATTCTAGGCTTCATCTTTTTTCAGAAAAGCTGAAATCAAGATGGACTAGGTCATTCGTTGTAAAGACCATGTTTTCACATAGTGCTGTAGAGATCAGTAACACCAAGAATGGAAATGACTTTAAGATAAATGGTCTACGCCTTAAACTTTCTTTGAAATCGGTGTCGGTAAATGAAACGGCTATGGGTCTTTTTGACCCAGTGTATCGGTAACTTCACCTCTTTTACATTTCATTTCATGCATCTATACATTTCTTTCATTCATTAGAGATAATGCATGAGATAAGTGTGGGGGACGGCTCTAACATGACTAATAAACTATAAAAAAAAGAGATAAAAAGAACTTTTTGAAGAAAGAACAATATTTTGACATATTTTTGTAAGAAATTAAGTTAATTTTATGGAATAGGAGAATCGTAATTAGCATTTCTTATACTTGGTCAAAATAAGGTGACTGGTTTGATATTCAGGGTTAGGAAGAAAATTGGTGAAAGTAATTTAGTCTTAATCTTTACCTTAAAGAAATATGCACACATTATACTCTTACACACTTAGGGTTCAAAAACGAAGATTCTTATGCCTTATAAAAAAAGAGAAAAAAAGAAATATATATATGTATATTTATGAAAAATAAACAAATCTAATTATTGATTAGCTAGGTGCTTTGGCCTAAGCAAGTGATCGGGGCGGAACAAAGCACTTGAAAGATGTGTGTTTTATGAAATCAGTGTAAAAGCAAGCGTGCTAATGTTCCCTCGATACTTCTGTTATAGCATTGGCTCAATGGGTTGAATCTACATGGACAGGAGGAGATAGAAGTATTAACAGTTTTTGTTTAGGTGTTATGTTAACAAGTTCTTCTTTGTTAAAGAATGAGAAAAAGATAAGAAAAGAAAATTGAAAGTGATAGGCGAAAGAGGCAATAAAACGGCGATGTGAAAATAAAAGAGAAATGATTTTATAAACAAAAGAAGATGAAATAAAGATGAATTAAGAAGTTGGTGAGAACGACAATGGAAAAATAATAAAGGTTTTAAAATTATTTTTAAAATAAAATAAAAGAAAACTCATGGCTACTAACTACTAATTTCTCCACTAACCATGCTAACCTCTTAGTGATAGTTGCCTCACATGGATTTTTGGCCATCACTAGTGATCGGTCACATATATTGCATATATATATTGTTACATTATCATGTTTATTATCTAATAAATCCTATTAATAAAGTCTTATTTTTCTTTATAAAATGCAGACCCATTGCTAAAGGAAAGAGAAGAGAAACGAGCCCAAAAGCCCATCAAATTCTGATTTAATTCAGAATTAATTCGAATAGAAAATCAAGGCAGATCATGGCAAATCAGAGAAGTTGAAAACCGATTAAAATGAATCTTTCCTAATCAATTGGTTAAAGCCAAAGATCAAAGGCAGTTTCATCAAATCCAGGAGCTGAAACGGGAAAACCAGCAAGAGATAAAGGCGTATCACTTAACCAGAGAGAAGTCAGAAACGCGGCCAAAGCTGCATTTATGCGGCTTGTTTGAGGCAGTTGGGGAGCGTTTGCTCCCCCTATCTTCGTACCTTCCTTGTTTGATTTTTCCCTATAAATACTGCATTTTTAGAAAAAAAAGGGACCGAAAATTAGTTTAAGTTTTTCTCTTTGTTTTTAGGGTTTAGGTTCTTTGTTAGATAGTATAGGAGGTTGTATCTCTATTTTTTAATTTGTAATTCAGTCCAAATACCAGTGAGAGAGAGGAATAGAGTGATTGTAATCTGAAGATTGAAGTGACATCAATAAAAGTTCAAAGCTTCTCTTCTTCTCCAATTCACGAGTATGTCTTATTTCATTAACATGTCTTGCTTTACTCTAATTATGAGTAGCTAAATTCATTTTTCTGGGCCCACTATCATCTTTCTCTCTTCGATCCCTCTTGTTTTGAATGGTTTTGATGTAAAGAACCCATCGGAATCATATGTATGCGTTAAACTAAGCCTTTCTTCTTTGAAAATGTTCTTGAAGGCACATGAGGATGGGTTTGGATTTCTAAACTTCTATTTTTTTAAAACATCACTTGAACTTGATTTTATTTCATACTTGAAAGACAACTTGATGATTTAACATTCAGTTCAAGAGGATTTCTTAAGAAAAAGAGTTAAACGTTTTCAAACAATCTTATTTGCTTTGTTTAAGACTTTCGAAACTCAAGCTTAAGTTTTTACCTATGATCAAGCTGAGGCACTAATAATTTTAAGAGAAGAATATATCGTTGAGTAGTAAGATAGTGAGCTCAAATCTTTTCATATATTAAAAACAACCAAAAAATCTTCACACTTTTTAAAAAATCACCTTTTCTAAAGCCTTCTCTAAGTTTTCAATTTTTCTTTAAAATCACTTCCTTACTCTCCATTCTCTTTTCAACATAAAATATACTGACACCATTCTTTACTTGTTAAACAAAAACATCGAAAAGCTTTCATCACATTCCTCCTCGTGGACATGACCCGTTAGCCCAAAGCTAGATGGTAATTCTCACTCTTTCACTTCCAATCAACTCGTCCTTGGTTTCAAGAGACGATACAAAGCATAACTCATAAGATTATTTTTCTACATTCAAACAATACATCCATACCACACAACAAGTTGCAAGTTACTATTAAATCATCAAAACCGTTAGAGGTGAGCATGAAATAAAGAAAACATTGCAAGTTAGCAAGTTAGTAGATTAGATGTTAGAAATGTTAGAATGTTAGAATCTATCATCATGAGCCATTAATGGCTCTTGCAAGAGCAAAGCCATGTAGAGGCTTTTAGATTCATATGGATAATCAAGTGGTTAGATGGTTAGTAGTTAGTGGTTAGTAGTTAGATTATCATGAGAAAAAAATTAGCTAGTCATGTTAGAGGTTAGAGAAGAAATCATTGAAAAAAGGAGGAAGATTACATAGATTATCACCATCTCTTACATTAGTCTCTCCCTTTCTCTCTCTGAATCTCTGCTCTAATACATGAACCTAAAGAAAATAAAGATACAAAAGAAAGAAGAAGAATAATACTTACACTACACTACACTAATAGAGAAAAAAACCTAGCCTATTTCTCAATTTGCTTGCATTTTGGGTCTCTGTAGGGCCTTTTATAAGCGAAAGAAGAATCCGGAATCCGGAAGGCGAGACGAGTCCACGCGTCAAAAATTGACACGTGGTCCCACCATATTGCAGCGAAAAAGTGGCATTTGCCGCGTTTTCACGGTAATACCAGGGACTTAGGTCCCTGGTTTTGGTGTGTGGATTCGTCTCGCTTTGGGGACCTGCCAGATATGCTCAGATTCGGTTATTTCTGTCCAGATTCTTGTCAGACACCCGTCAATGTTTAGATTCAATATATCTTCTAGAAACTCTCTAGATTGGCATCTAAGAAATTTATATTTAATTACCCGAAAATGGATTTAATTAAGCTCTTATTACTCCTTTGCCTCTAGACTCTTGATTATCTGCAAATCGACTAAAACACAGTAAGAAATGATATTTTATTCATAAATTGGTAGGAAAATGCGATATAATAATGCAGAATTATAGACTCATCACACCCTCGCACTTATCTTTTTGCTCGTCCTAAGCAAAATAATAAAAAGAAAAACTATACTACTAATGTTATTACACCACTTTCGCATGTTGTGATCAGATTAGTCTGATGTTTTGCTCGAGGGCGAGCAAAAGATAAGTGTGGGGATGTGATCAGTCACATATATTGCATATACATTGTCACCTTACCATACTTTTTAGCTAATAAATCCTATTAATAAGTCTACTTCTTCTTTGTTAAATGAAGGCCCAAGTGCTAAAAGAAAGGAAGGAGAAACAAGCCCAAAAGCCCATCTAATTCTGATTTAATTCAGAATAAATTCGAAATCAAGGAATCAGGGAAAATCTTGGCATATCAGAGAGGTTGAAAACCGGTTGAAAAGAATCCTCCCTGAATCAAGCGGTTGAAGCCAATAATCAAAGGCTGTTTCGTCAAATCCTGAAGCTAAAATCAGAAAACCAGTAGAAGATATGGGCAAATCACCAAACCGGAGAGTTCCACCCCCTAGCCGCGTTTTCGCGGCTTGTTGATGTTTGTTGGGGGAGCATTTGCTCCCCCAATCTTCCCGGGATCTCCCCCCTTTGGTTTTTCCCTATAAATACCAGTTTCAACAGAGCAAAAAGGAGCGAAGACTAGGATTAGAATTTTTATTATTTCTTTAAGGATTTAGGCTCTTTGTTAGATAGTGTAAAAGTTGTATTTGTTTTACAATTTGTAGTTCAGTACAAACACTTGTAAGAGAGAGGAATTGAGTGCTTGTAACTTGAAGATTAAAGTGACATCAATACAAGAGTCGAGCTCCATTTTCTTCTACTCATTTTACGGTATGTTTTACTTTAATTACTTGTATTGTTTCTTGTTTCCCATGAGTAGCTAAATCGTTTTTCTGGGCTCACTATTGTACCTCTCTCTAATTCTTCTTCTTTTCTGATTTTCATAAAAAAGACCCAATGAATCATTTGCATGCCTAACTTAAAGCCTTTCTTCTTGAAAGTATTCTTGAAGGCACATGAGGATGGGTTTGGATCTTTAAACTCCTACTTCTTTTAAGAATGTTTCTTGAACTGTTTTTATTTCATACTTGCTTCTTCGCGCTTAATGATTTAACATTTGATTCAAAACGATTTCTTAAAGAAAAGAGTGAACTCTTCCAACCATCTTATGTGCTTTACTTCAAACTTTCTAAAGTCAACCTTAAGTTTTGCCTATGATCAAGTTGAGGCACTTAGGATTTTAATAGAAGAATAAACAGTTGAGTAGTCAGATAATGAGCCCAGATTTTCTTCTTTATTAAAATTAACCAAACAATTTTCAAGCTTTTTAAATCACTTTCTCCAAAGCCTTCTCCAAAGTTGCAATTTCTCTTTAATCATCTCCTTCTTTCCATTCTCTTTTCAATTAAAAAACGAGCACAATTCGTTGTCATTAAATAGAACACCGAAAAGCTTTCATCGCATTCCTCCTCGTGGACACCACCCGTTAGCCACAAGCTTCATGGTAAATTTCTAGCTCTTTGATTGTTCTTTCATTTTAGCAATCAGTCCTCATTGATCAACAAATATTCGGCGATAGGTGAGACCAGCATCGACGACCAAACATCGCTGGAGTTTTAATCGACAGATAAGAAGCTGGTTAAGAGGAATGGTTGAGTGAACATCGCAGGAGAACGCGATCCAATCCTCAATAGAATTGAGCTAATAAAGAAAAGCTAACCGAGTATTAGTTTTGTCACTCTTCTTTAGAGGCTATCAAAATCTGACGCCTCTGACGGCTAAGGATATAAGAAAATGTTAGCTTTTAAGTCCAACATAAGTTCTCGATAACTCATCATGCTAAGGGGAATAGCATGGCTACCCAACTCAAACGATAGTTGGTAAAGGCATACCAAATCCATTGATAGCTGAGGGTTTGCTAAAATCCTAAGGGACTGGGTCCTGCCTTTTTCTCAAAAAACCCTTACCGATTCCTTTTTGTGGAATGATAGGACCATAAAATTACCTATATCCATTTTCCTGGTGAAATGAGTACAGACTTGTCACGTTAACAGTAAACCTCTGATAAGCCATTTTTCTCGATCCCTAGTGGAATCAGTCAAATTAACATTAAACCTCTGACAATGAAATTTCACTAAATAACCCCTCATAACCTCTCCGCTGTTATGTTAACATTACACCTCAAGGGTCAAACTTATCAATATCCCTGGAAAATTAATGTTCGTCAAGTTAATATTACACCTCTGACAATTCATTCTATTTTCCACCAAAATCCCATACCAATTCTCTCAGTGGTAGGTCCACAAACTCAATCACTGTTATATTAACACCACACCTCTAACACTAAAAAGCGTCAATACTCCCCAGCGAGTACGAACTTCCACTTGATGACTCCCTTACATGAAGTCACAAGTCTTTAAAATGGTCAAGTTAACATTACATCTCTGACAATCCAAACTTCACTTGTCAATTCTTCTCAATAGAATGGCAGGTCCTCAAAATTGCTCATATCGCAAACTAACTCTTGTCATGTTAACACTACGCCACTGACAAAATGTTTAATATCACACCTCTAACAGTGACCAAGTTGCTGCCAAGTTCAACATTAAGTCTCTGACAGTCACTTTTCCCAGGCTTCCATATCAAGGCTGAGACGAGCAATGCTAAGTTTAACATCACACCTCTAGCTTCTGGTTCATTGTTAAGTTTAACACTACACCTATGATAATGACTTTCCCTCGAGCTTCCGCATCCAAGTCGAGATGACCAATGCTAAGTTCAAAATTACACTTCTAGCATTATCTTCACTATTAAGTTCAACACTACACCTATGACAGTGGTATCTTCAGTTTTTCCCAACAAAACTGAAATTCCTCTAGAGCTAAGTTAACATTATACCTCTAGCTTACATCCTTGTCAGGTTAATATCACACTTCTGATAAGATTCAATCCAATCTGTTAAGTTAATATCACATCTCTGACGGTAAAGAAATACTCAGATCCCTGACGGGTCTAGTCTCACTTGTTATTCTCGTCGATAGAATGGCATGTCCACTTAAAATCACTGTTAAGTTAATATCACACCTTTAACAGTGTTCTCGCCACTCCCCAATTGAGTCTAAATTACGTTAATACAAAACCCCTAATGATAGACTCAATCACAATCTCCTCTGAAGTAAAAACTTTACTTGTTATTCTCATTCATAGAACGACAAGTCCACAAACTTATTCCACTCCTGTCAAGTTAACATCATACCTCTGATAGTAACCTTTTTAAATTCCTTAAATGGAATTTTTTTAATTTTAAGTTGCTAAGTTAAAATATCACACCTCTAGCAAATCATAAGTAATCGCTTTCACTTGTCTGATTTTCAATGCAAAAAGAAAGTCAAGACATATAAGAAGGCAGAAAAATGTCACTTTGATATTCAAAAATGTGAAAGTGATACAAAACGCTCTCTTATCCAATAAGATTGAGTTATTACAAAGAAGTCCCTTTTGCTCAGCGAAAGGTTGCACTCACTTCACGAAACATTGAAGATACACAAAGCTCATCTTCTTGACTGTGACTAAGAATAGCAGATCAACTTTCTCTTCTCTTGTGACAATGGTGTTTCTCGAGATCGAAATGCAAGGAAGCATTCTGATTCTGCCCGACCAACTGGTACGAAGGTCTTCATAAGACCGTAATGCTTCGCTTAATAGGAAGCCCCGCTACCAGAAAGTCATCCAATGAGCTTGGCATTTTCATCACCGTCACTTCTTTGAACAAGATTGGTGAAGGGAGGATCCGAGGCTTTACTGGCGACATTCTCTTTCCCGTGACCTTCAAATGCACCATACTCATTGTAATCACAAAGGATCCGAGACTTTTTTCGTGCATCATGCTTAATAATATCTTGATGTGTATCGAGAATCGCACAGATCTTCCTCGCCCTCAGACAGAAGTTTTGACTTCTTAAGTGGTCGCCAATTGAACAAACTGGTCGTTCTAGGTCTACCTCAATGGATGCGGCAAAGACACTGGAACTAGCACCATCGATATGGTCAAGACCTGCAAGAAAGAAAAACCCCGAGGGTTAAATTTCTGCAAAGACAAAAGATATGGATCCAAGTGCACAACCCAACATAAGACTCGCGTCTAATAAGCAAAACACGAACACATATTAAGGGCGCAGACTTGAGTCTTAAAAAATATTCTAAGTCATGAACTCTAGACGTGAGCCTTATACGTGAAACCCGCGTTTCAGGCTTCAAGATGCAGAGTTCACCACGCTCACATCTAAAGATCTCAAAAGATGTAGAACTCAGGACTTAGAAGTCAACAAGCTCATATGTCATCAATTAACGTGAGGATCGCGTTGCAGATCATCGACGCATGGATCTCAAGTCGACTATCTAAACTTTAAGAAAAAAGCTTCAAAAGTCTCAGGAAGAGGTCAAGAGATAGTGTCTCTTCATAATCAATGATAACAGAGCTTCAAGAAAACAGAGCCTTCATGAATGATAATGGCCAACACCATTTTCTACCTAAAGAAAAGTTCTCAGGAGGGCGGACATCATCCGTCAAGATACGACCATGAAAGTACTAGAGGAAATGCTTTTTTGTTTTTAAATTACTTGACAGTAATAATCTTTGAAGAAGATTGCAAGAAAGCATTAAAGTTTTGGGTTCTTTTAAGAACTCTGAAAGTTCTTCAGGATGCATGCCCAGAGAAGAAGACAATCTAAGAACTCTAAAAGTTCTTCAGAGCACCCGCCCATGAAAGAAAAACAGTCAAGATGAATGACTACTAAGACGCTCATAGCCTATTTATAGGCTCACTAATGGCTATTAATTAACGGCATAAAAATTACAGCCGTTCTTAAAGGCCAATTAATAGCCTTAAATTGCAGCGCGAACCTCAAATCCAATCTGAGTAAGACACGTGGATATTTATCCTAAAAAATCCTAGCGACGCTTGGATTTTCAATCCGGACATGCGTCTCCAACCGTCAATGCTAGTTCTGCTTCAAAAGATCTAGTGAGATTTTCACGCATAGAGAGTAGCGTCATCAGAATCGCACCTCTACAACTGTAAGTAACGCTTCAAGGGCCGCGTTTTGAAGGTCGCGTCCATTCATAAACTAAAGGTCGTGTCCTCTCCAATAAGTTGAAGGTTGCGTTCTCTCAACAAAATGAAGATCGCATCTCTTCGACCGTTGAGGGCTGTTCCCTCAACAAATGGAAGAATGCGTCTCTTCAATGGCCAAGGGCTGCATCACTTCATCAATTCAGAGCCGCATCTCCCCAATAATTCAAGGGTTATGCCCCTTCATCAACTAAGGGTTGCGTCCCTTCATCAATTCAAGGCCGTGTCTCCCCTACAATTAAGGGCCGCATCTTCCCAACAACTCAAGGGCTGCGTCCTTTCATTAATTTAGGATCGCGTTTCCCCAATAATTCAAGTGTTGCATCTCTTCATCAATTCAGAGCCACGTCTCCAGTTTGATGTCCACGTCTCTTCAATGAATGAGAGTCGCATTTCTATTTCAGACGAGGCTGGCATCTCCAAGGCAACACGACCTTTGAGTCTACAAGACCTTTGTTTAATTTTTGCTTATGCAATTAGTTCAACAGTACACTGGAAAAAACAGTTGGCAATTTCCTCCGGTTCAATAGTACACCGACAACCAGCTCAGAGTACCGATGTGGTCTGGACTGTGTATCTAGACACTCACGATGCTCATCTCTGATGGCTTTAAAGATTTTAACAATGCGCTCACGAAGCCCAAAATCCAGACAAGATCAAGCTTAAGGTATCTCAGAAGATTGCCAGTCCAGTCTTAAGAGCTCATTACCAAAAGAGAAGTCCAAAGTGTTTCGAAACCCATCCCAGTCAACCACGAAATTTCGAAAACTTTGAAGCGAGTTTTGTAGACAGTCTAAAAATCACTGAAGACAAGTCATCAGATAGCAGAGTCCATGCTTCAGACACAAGGGTGATCAAAACTATTGATATGGTATCAAGAAATAGAGTTTGATGCAGTATCAAGACGCGGAGTTTGAAGCCCACTCTCAAACTTCACTGAAGTGCCAAGACGCGGGCTCGAGCCCACATCTCTACATCATTGCAGTACCAAAGTACAGGGCTCGACGCCTGCATTTAAACACCACAGCAGCACCCAAATGCGGAGCTCGAAGCCGCGTCTAGCATCATTTCAATGGTTAAACGCAGAGCTCAAGCCTGCGTTTCAACTATAAATGAGCCCCGTATCTCAAATATAACTGCTCTCATTACTGGGTCAAATACTGCCCACGTAATGAGGGGAGTTAACCCCGATAGTGAAGGGTTTTTAGGGGATAGATTTACCCCTAGAACCCCCTATAAATAGCTAAAACTGCTATTGAAAAGGGGTCAAAATTTTCAGCTAAGAAATATTGGCTTTTCAAAGAGTTCAACTCTTCTACATAAACTTACTGAGTTCAAGTTTTTGCTTAAATCTCTTTGAGATTTTATTGGATAGGAGCTGTGCTACTCCATCAGTGATCCAAAGATAAAAGTATTGAAGGAGATTGATGTTCACCGAGTCAATGAAAAATAAGTTTTACTTTCCACCGCCACGCAAAGAACCTAGCCTTAAACAAAGAGGAGATTTGAGCTTGAATATCTCTTCTCTCTTGCAGTTGAAATTTGATTTGTTATAACTTTTCATTGATTCTAGGAAACTTTGCAATATACTTTCAACTTTTCTCCCTGCACACCTGACCGATTAATTTGTGGTTAAGGTTTGCAATATACCTCTTGCAGATAATCTAAAGTTAGGAGTCGACTCGGTCTAAGTCTACCCTAGAATAGGCTTGGTTAATTTTGACTTTGACTTTGACCTTTTGGTATGATTTTATTGCTATTGATTGTGTATGTTAGCTTGGTCAAGAGATTCAGCTATGTCTCGATTAACTAGAAACATTTCACCACCTAAACCCGATCACGAAATGACACAAATAATATCTTGCAGGATAGGTTCTATCATATTAAGACATCTCTTCCATCTTCCATTCAGCTTCCCAAAGCTGACGGTGATAAATTTAAGCTTAAGCCACAATTCATAAACACTCTCTTGTAATATTATGGTCTAGAGTCTGAAGATGCATACTTTTTCATAAGAGAATTTGAGGAGATATATGTTATGATAAAATTACCGCATTTAGGTGGCGATGACATCAAGCTATATTTTGTACCTTTTGTCCTTAAGGACCCAACCAAGAAATGGCTATACAGTTTAGTGGAAAATTCTATCACAACTTGGGATGATTTCATAAAGGTCTTCTTAAAAAAGTTCTACTCTATCCATAAGACTGACCTTTTAGGAATGCAGTGCATGTAAAAACCTAACGAATTATTTTGAAAATACTTCGAATGTTTCAAAGACCTTCTTATCCAATGCCGTCATCATGGCATAGAGAAGTAGCGGCTATGCCAAATTCTCTACGATGGTCTAGATTATCAAAACAAGACTCTCCTAGAAAGCATGAGTCAAGAGAGATTCTTGAAAGCAGATGAACACGAAGGGTGGGAAATATATGAAGACCTAGCAGAAAAAATACTCCAATGGGAACCTACTCCCAAAGAGTCTAGGACTGCAAATCCTCTCTTCAAAAAGTGGTCTCCATTTGATAGAAACGTCCATAGAATATGAGGCTAAAATTGGTGGCATTACTCAAATACTAGAAGCCTTAGAAACTAAGGACTCAGCTCTGGTGAACCAAGTCAGCCCAATACAATCCATATCTGCGGGTTGTACTTACTGTCAAGATATGAATCATGTGTTCGAAGAGTGTCCTATTATCCTCGCTCATCAAATGTGCTCGAACCTATAAATGCAACCTTCACAAGGCCCACCAAAATTCTATATTCACTAACCTATAATCCCAGTTAGAGAAATCATCGAACTTTCTCGTGGACCCTAAACACCAATGATCAGCCTAAGCCCAATTTCTCCAACAATTTCCAACTATCTCATTATCAACACAATTTTTCTAATCAAGCTCCGTAACCTTCCTTCCAAAGTCCCACTGCCGACAAGAAATCTACCGATTTGGAGAAAAGTTTGTCATCTTTCATGCAGAATATAGGACATGCTATATCGAGATTAGAGGGTCAAATGAGTCAGTTAGCCAGTTTTATAAGTGAAAGGCACAGAGGGACTTTGCCTAGTCAACTTATAACAAACCCTAAAAAACTATAGTCTAGCTCATATGGCCCAAGAGGATCCAATGAATCAATGTAATATGGTTCATGTGTTGCGGTCGAGAAACAAGTCGATAATCAAGTGTCAATGCCACGGACCCAACCCAAACATCCACTCCCTCTAGTTCCACTCCACCCACTTCTGAAGGTAAGTTAGCTGAACATGTGCATAAGCCTATAAACCCTTTTTTGAATAGGCTTAGGAGTAATAATAATGCATAAATGGAAAAAATATTTGAGATCTTTAATCAAGTAAAGATTAACATACATCTTCTTGATGCAATCCAACATGTCCCTAGTTATGTCAAATCCTTAAGGACATGTGCATCAAGAAAAGAAAGACTAATGTTCCTAAGAAAGTTTTTTCTAGCCGATAACATTAATGAGCTATTGTCTAATCAAATTCGAGTCAAATATAAGGATCCCGGTTGTCCCACCATCTCTTGCATAATAGTTCAATGTGAAATTAATCAAGCACTACTTTATTGAGAGTAAGTATCAACTTCCTTTCCTTCTCAGTGTACAAACAACTTGAGTTGGTAGAGCTTAGCCCAACTCAAGTCACGATCCAGTTAGGTGATCGATTAATCAAAGTCCCAAAAGGAAAAATAATTGATGTCCGTATCCGAATAGGAGAATTTATCTACCTAGTAGACTTCATTGTCCTAGAGACCCAACCAGCCTCTAATTCTAGGTCTCAAACTCCCATCATCTTAGGATGCCTGCTCCTAGCAACTGCAAGTGCAATTATAAATTGTGGAAAAGAATCCATGAGATTGTCTTTTAGAGACATGGCTAAGAAAGTCAATGTTTTCAACTTAGAAAAATAACCCTACGATATGGACGATCCACCTTTTGAGGTAAACCTTATTGAAGACTTGACAAGTGAGCATAGTGAGAAAATAAAACTACAAGCCAAGTGTGATAATGAGTTGGAACCTGAGATTTTCAAACTTGATGAGATAGTCAATTCTACTATTAAATGGGCATCGAGCCCAAGTTCATTAGATCAGGAGCCAACAAGCTTGATTCCTCCATCTATTGAGTCATCTCCTTCCTTAGAGCTAAAAGCCTTCCCCAAACATCTTAAGTATGCCTACTTAGGTGAACAGGAGACTCTAACAGTCATAATTGCATCCAACTTGACTAACAGGTAAGAAGAGAACCTTATGACAATCCTTAGGAACAGAGGGAAGCCATTGGTTGGATGATAACTGACATAAAGGGATTGGGTCCAGCTATAGTTCAAAACTGAATCCATCAAATGAAGAGGCAAAATCAAAGTGGGACCCGCATCATAGATTAAACCCTATTATGCAAGAAGTCGTTCGAGCTGAAATAGTAAAACTCTTAGATAATAAGATAATTTATCTCATTTTCGATAGTCAATGGGTCAGCCCAGTCCATGTGGTCCCTAAGAAATCTGGTTTTACCATGGTAGAGAATGAAAAATGAAGAGTCAATGCAAACATGACTACCTACAAATGTTTGAGTTTGCATTGACTATCAAAAATTAAATGCTGCCACTCACAAAGACCATTTTATTCTTCTATTTATCGATCAAATGCTTGAACGATTAGACGGCCATGAGTATTATTATTTCTTGGACAGTGATTGGTCACTGATATTGCATATTCGTTGTCACATTCCCGTATTTTATCTTAAATAAATTCTGCTATTTAATTATTTTTATTATTTAATTTGTGTAGGCCTTTACTATAGGAAATGGAAGAGAAAATGAGCCCAAAAGCCTACCGAAATTAAAAATAAATTAAAATCAAAGACTGGGACAAATGTTCAGTTGAAGATTAGAGAAAATCAAGAAGATAACACCAAATGAAAATTTGGTTGAATTCAAATTTATATAGATCTATTTGGTTAGCTCAAAGATTAAGGAGGATATCATCAAACTTAGAATTCAAACGGAGAAACCAAGAGGATAATACATGCAAACAGAAAATCTAACACAACCTCCCCTAGATCTGTCCATTTGGCAATAGAAATGCCGCGAAAACACCATATGCCTTGCAGATCTGCCGTAATATTTTAATATCTGGGGGGGACATTTGCTTCCCCTATCTTCAGGCGTCTTCGCCTTTCCATTTTTATTATATATACCAACAAATTCAGAGGCCACAGGGAACAATTCAATAGAGAGTATAGGCTAAGCTGTACCTTAGTTTGTAACTTAGGTTTTTACTTTTTATTTATGTAACTTTTACTTTTTTATGTAACTGAGACTAGAGAAGAGTTTCATGGAGAAATGAGAATGAAGCTTGCACTAAGGGTGACAATGGTGTAAGTGGTTCTTTTTTCTTTCATTTTTTACTTTATTGAATCAAAGTTATATTTTTATGTTCTTCTTCTTCTCTTACTCTTCTTCTATCAGGTTTTGATGATAATCCAAATTAAATCTATAGCATCGAACCTGCCTTACCATTGCAAGTGCTCTTGATGGCTTATGGTGATGGATAACTTTTCATTTGTTAGCTTAGTTTTCCCCTTAATTTATAGTGTAGAAAGGAAACGAGGAAGATCCTATTTGCCATGCTTTTCTCACCTTCAAGATGAGGTAATTCTTTGCTGAGGATTCGAGGTAAGTCTTTGCCAAGAATTCAAGGTAAGTCATCAACCGAGAGAGATAAGTAAGTACTTTTAGGGTTTTTTTTTTAATCTTTAATTTAGATTACAACCAATCACAACTCTCTTCTATTTAGTATTTTTCAATTTTTTTTTATAAACTTGTTTTTCATTTTCTCCACCTTCTTAATCTATCACTTTCATCTTAACATAACAATAGATTCTTTTTCCTTTTCTTTACTAGAACAAGAGAAGAACTTTTAATCATTTCAAGTGAACTTAAAAGAGAACTTACAACATGCTTTCATCGCTAGTCTCTCCTTGTGGATCACGACCCGCATAACCACTTGCTATCACAGTAGCATTGAGTACATTGTACTTTATTCTTAAGTTCTGAAATTGTATATTTTCTGTGCAGGTAAAAAGTCAATCAAAATTTTGGCCCCATTACTGAGGAGGGACAGTAAGTAACTCTCTTTTTGTTTCATTTATTAATTAACTTTCTTCTCTGTTCTTAGTGTGCAGGTTTAACATCAAGGAAATTTTTGCTACAGTGGACATAAAAGTGACCCTGGACTCTGCTCAAGAAAGTAGAGCTCAGAAGCCCTCAGAATTAACGCATTCCCACGGCAATCTAAGTGAACTACTAACCTGTATTTTTTGCAGGTTAGTTGAATTGCAAAGTTTAAGTTTCTGCAGCTATTTATTTTCTTGTTTAACTCACCGTACATGCTTTTCTAATCTAAAGAGTAAATTATTTCTTGTAAATTCTAAAAAATGTTTTGACTTGCATTTAGGCATATGTCTATTTTGTTATATTTTTTATTTACTGTTGAAGAGTACTGAAGCCAAGATATGTGTGCATAACATTTAGTATAAGGTTCATTCTTGTATGAAATATTACTTGAGTGTTACTTTTTTTTACATATACTTATACATTGTACTAAACTGAATTAAGGACTTGTCTTATAAACAAGATAAGGTGGGAAAGTCATTACCCTCCCATAGCCCACAAATAATCTTCTCACTCACTAACCCAAGCCTAACTTAAAACTAATAGATGTTGGCCTAGGGACCATCTTGGACTCAATAGGAGACTGACCCAAGGGGAAGTTGATTAGAATTTGACTCTTGTCAAATCGGTGTTAAAGGTTGGGGATTGAGAGGTGAAACATCAAAGAATAGTGGTTTAACATAATTAAGCATGTTGCTTAGGTACAGATACTTCACACTAGTCTTGCCCCTGCCATCGATAACTTATGGTTAAATTCTGCAATATACCCCCCGTGGACAGTCTAACAAGTTAGGAGTCGTCTAGGCTAAGGTCTAACGTAATGTAGGCTAGGTTTTCTTTCTTTATTTATTTGTTTACTTGTTTTTATTTCTGTTTTTTACATCTTGGTGATATGAATTATAATCACTATATCTTTATGCAAATAGTGATCGATACTTCACCCTGACCTCTTTTGACTCGGAGATTACCAACACGACATTTCATAACTCTAACCAACCAAGGATGCCGGATTGGTCCTATCCGAATCACTATATGCCCCAATACCAATAATATTAACAGGACTGGAACAATTATCGTCACTCTTCATAGAATCAGTGAGGATACAATTCACCTGAGTCATATGGTCAAAAACCTTACCAATATCATGCTTCATATACTCCTTTTTCCGAACAATCATTAGAAGAACCAATTGACTGAAAAAAGAGGATGGAAGCCTTAGAAGAGTTCCAGTGATGAATTCAAAATCTAGAACCTCAAAATCCCATATAAATTTTCAAATCCAAGATCCTTACTCTATTTTTCAAGTCCCACAACAAGAAGAACACACCATCTAAAAAATAGTATGGAATCATGATTCAATTCCAAAGCGATCCTTTCGATATGATAGAAACAAGACTCAGTCAACTAGAAAACATAAGTATAAATGAGGAAACTCTCCTTACCCAATTTTTGACTATTCCTGACACTTCTAGCCACATTAATGAAAATCAAGAATCATGATATCTTGAAGACTTTGACCAAGATTCAGTTTCATCACAAAACTTTGAAATTTAATGAGATTGAACTTGAATGTGAATGTGACCCTGATCCCCAACCTTGTGATTCACTTCCCATCTTCGAATCTATGTTGATTCTAGTATGCTTACCTAATTTGGACCAATTTCCCGAGCCAAGATTTATTCCCATAACCATAGATCTAGAAATTGAATTATCAATTTTGGATAGTCTCATTCCATTGATGGAAAAAGAATATGAATTTTAATTTTTGATTTGGACTCAACTCTTGAACCAAAACCAACTCCCGAACCTAAAGTTAATTTTTTCAAGTTAGTATTGGTTCCTGAACTTTTCATTTCAGAGCCCAAATTATCGATTCCACAAAACCACATTCTTCTGTTGGACATAGGTATGTACCATAATGACTCAGAGATGATTTACCAAGATTGATCGTGTAAAGGGAATAATTTTCACGATAGGATCTTGCATGATCCTATTCATGTTGGGATTGTAAATATGTAAATAGAAAAGAGATCAATAAAAGTAGGTTTCGTGAGCCACTATATTATTTTGATTGGGTAGCAATGCTTGGCCCAACCTAACCACCACCAGAACCACCACCTTGAGGTAATATTTTTTTTCTCTTTCTTCTTTTTCATGCATTTATGCATTCATTCATACATTGAGGACAATGCATGAGATAGGTGTTGGGGAGGGTTCTAATATAACATAGGTGTTTTTTTATTTAAAAAAATAAATTTAGTATTTTCTTTGCTTTTAAAAACTTTTAGAAAAGAGAAACAGTATTTTGATCTATTTTTTGCAAGAAATTAAGTTAATTTTAAGGAATAGGAGAATCATAATTAGGATTTCTTATACTTGGTCAAAATAAGATTATTTGTTTGATTCTAGGGTTCAGAAAAAATTTTGAAAAAATAATTTAGTCCTTATTTTTAACTTGATGAAATATGCATACTTTATACACTTATACATTTAAGGTTCAAAAATAAAGATTCTTTTGCTTATAAAAAAAGAAAAAAAAGAAATATATATGTATCAAAAAATTCTCTAATTAAGCTTGGCATTTGTGCCTCATAAAGCATATGTATTCATGCCTAAAAGCGGTCTATATTATAAATAAAAACTCTTACTTTTGTGTCCTTATTTGATCAAGTCCTTAAGTCCTTGGGGTGTTTTCTCACTCGTGCCCTATGACCGCCGAGTTTGGGAGTCACTGACTAAAGGCTCATTACATAGTCAGATTAGAAAGCCTAATCGAACTAAGAGATAGTACCACCAAAAATATGAAAAATAAGGCATAAGAGTTAGAGTTAAAGAATCCTAGTCAAAATTTCACTGTTACAAAGATGCATATGACTTGGGATAAAATAACAGACTAGATGAGAAATACAATTTGACTCTTTTTGTTGATTGATAGTAAATTTTTGAATAGAAACTAAGTTTAGAAATGAAAAATTCAGTTCTCCTATAACTTATAGATTACTTAATATTTTACAATAATATTTCCAATATTTTTTCTCTTTTTCAAAATGCTTTTGAAAATACCAACACTTTGTTTCTTTTTCTTTATGAAAATTTTGAGTGTAATCCACTGAAAATCCTCATGAGATAAAACTCGTCCTTTAGAGATAACCTAAAGTTTAATGACTTGTTGCAAATGCTAAGTGCAATCATGATTCCTATGAAAGTAAGTTAGAGTTGGTTTGCTCTATTTTACTTTTTATTTGTTTTGCTCAAGGACAAGCAAAATATAGGTGTGAGGGTGTGATTGGTCACTGATATTGCATATTCATTATCACATTTTAGTATTTTATCTTCAATAAACTATGCTATTTAATCATTTTTATCACTTAATTTTGCAAGTCTTTACTAAAGGAAATGGAAGAGAAAATGAGCCAAAAATCCCACTAAAATTCAGATTAAATCAAAATTAAAAATTGGGCTAAATGTTCAGCTGAAGATTAGAGCAAATAAAGGAGATAACACCAAATGAAAATTGATTAAATTCAGATTTATATAGATCCATTTGGTTAGCTCAAAGATTAAGGAGGATATTGTCAAATCCAGAGCGCAAACAGAGAAACCAAGAGGATAATTCATGCAAACAGAAACTAACGCAGCCTCCCCCCGGACCTGGCCATCTGGCAATAGAAATACCATGAAAATGCCACATTCCTTGCGGTCTGCCGCAATATTTTAATATCTTGGGGAGCGTTTGCTCCCCCTATCTTTGAACGCTCTTCCCTTTTCACTTTTACTATAAATACCTGCAAGTTCAGAGGCCACAGGGAACAATTCAGCAGAGAGCATAGGCTAAGCTGTATTTTAGTTTGTAACTTAGATTTTTAATTTTTATTTATGTAATTTTCTTTTTTCTTTATGTAACTGAGACTAGAGAAGAGTTTCATGGAGGAATGAGAGTGAAGCTTATACTGAGGGTGACACCGGTGTAAGTTGTTCTTCTTTTCTTTTATTATTATCTGATTGAGTCAAAGTTACATTTTATATTCTTTTTCTTCTCTTAGTCTTCCTCTATCAGGTTTTGATGATAATCCAAATGAAACCTACATCATCGAACCTGCCTTGCCATTGCAAGTGCCCTTGATGGCTTATGGTGATGGATAACTGTTCCTTTTTTAGTTTAGTTCGCCCCTTAATTCATATAGTGTAGATTGGGAATAGGAAAGATCCTATTTGGCATGTTTTGCTCGTCTTCAAGATGGGGTAAGTTTTTGCCAAGGATTCAAGGTAAGTCAGCAACCAAAAAAGGTAAGTAAGTACTTTTAGGGTTTTTCTTCTTTTCTTTTAATCTTTAGTTTAGATTATCACCAACCACAACTCTCTTCTATTTAATATTCACTTTCTTTGTATAAACTCATTTTTCATTTTCTCCACCTTCTCAATCTATCACTTTCTTCTTAACTTAACAATAGATTCTTTTTCTTTTTCTTTACAAGAACAAGAAAAAAACTTTTAACCATTAAAGTGAACTTAAAAGAGAACTTACAATATGCTTCCATCGCTAGTCCCTTCTAGATCACGACCCACGTAGCCCCTTACTATCGTGGTGGCATTGAGTACCTTACACTTTATTCTTAAGTTCTGAAATTCTGTATTTTTCTGTGCAGGTAAAAGCTTAATCAGACGATTACTCGGGGTACAACCAAATCCCCATAGCTCCGGGATATCAAGAGAAAACAACATTCACATGTCTATCTAGAACTTTTGCTTATCGCCGAATACCTTTTGGTCTAAAAAATGCCCTCGTGACTTTCCAAACATTGTATGTTAAGCCTATTCTCCGACATGGTCGAAAGATTTTTAGAGATCTTTATGGATGATTTCTCCATTTATGGATACTCATTCGACCAATGTCTTCACAATCTAGAACTTGTCCTCAAACGATGCATTGAAAAGAATTTAACTTTAAATTGGAAAAGTGCTACTTTATGGTACAATATGGAATTGTCCTAGGTCATGAAATTTCAAGAAAAGTGATTGAAGTGGACAAGGTGAAGATAGAGGTCATAGCCAAGCTTTTCGTACCCAAATGTGTAAAACACATTTGTTCCTTTTTAGGACATGCTGATTTCTATCGTAGGTTCATTAAGGATTTTAGCAAAATTGATAGACGCCTGGCCAACCTTTTAGCAAAGGATGTGTCATTCATCTTTGATAACAGATGTCTTACGCTTGGGAGAAACTCAAAATAGAACTTATCTTTACGCCCATAATTTCTACCCAGGATTGCTCTAAACCATTTGAGATCATGTATGATGCTTCCAATTTTATCATAGACGTTGTATTAGAACAACACATAGATAACAAGCAGCAACTATTCAGGTAGGACTCCAAATCAAGCCAAATTAAACTACTACAACCGAGAATGAATTTTTGTCTGTAGTGTTTGCATTGGAAAAATTTCGTCGATACATACTTAGAACCAAAACCACCATATTCATCGACCATTTGCACTTCAATACCTAATGCTCAAAAAAGATGTAAAGGCCCAACTTATTCATTGGATCCTCTTCCTTCAAGAGTTTGATCTCAAATTTTGAGATAAAAAGGGTGTCAAAAATGTCGTCGCCGATCACCTCTCTCATGTTCCAAATACTCCTTCAAACGAATTGCCAATCAACAATAACTTTCCCGATGAACAACTCTTAGATATCTTTAGGGAACCATGATTTGCCGACATAGTGAACTACTTAGTCACAAATCAAATTCCATCTCACTGGTCAAAACAAGACGTATATCGGTTCTTATCGTAAGTCTGATATTTCATTTGGGAGCAACTTTATCTCTTTAAATATTGTTCTGACCAAATCATTAGGATATGTATTCCCAATGAGAAAGTGAATAGTGCTCTAGCCTTTTGTCATGAGCTTGCATGTGGTGGATACTTTGGTCCCATAGAACAGCCAAAAAAGTACTACATAGTGGATTCTATTGGCCCACTCTATTCAAAGATGCATTTGATTTTTGCAAGACGTGCACAAGATGCGAAATGATAGGTAGGATTTCGAAAATATAATATGATGCCCCTCAACTCAATTCTAGAAGTAGAACTTTGATGTTTGGGGCATTTACTTTATAGGTCCTTTTCCTAGCTCCTTTGGAGACCAATACAACCTGTTGGCTATGGATTACATATCCAAATGGGTTGAAGCCACCCCTTGCAATATAAACGACAACAAAGTTGTTGTCAAGTTCTTGAAAGTAAACATCTTTTTAATGCTTTGGAACCCCTTGTGCAATAATTAGTAATAATGGCTCATATTTTTGCAATAGAACTTTTGAAGCTCTTATACGAAAATATGCCATAACACATAAGTTATCCAGGCCTTGCCATCCTCAAACTAGTGGGCAGGTAAAAGTCTTAAATAGACAAATTAAGTTTATCTTAGAGAAAACTGTGAATCAAAATCAAAAAGACTAGTCCACCAAATTGGTAGATGCCTTATAGGCATATAGGACCGCTTTTAAAATGATTCTAGAGATGTCTCCTTATAGGGTAGTATTTGAAAAGGCTTGCCACCTTCCTGTCGAGTTAGAGCAACGAGCCTTATGAGTAATTAAGCAACTACATTTTGATCTAGATAAGACTGTTGCGCTTCAAAAATTGCAAATTTCAGAACTTGAGAAGTTGAGGAACGAGGCTTACAAAAATGCAAAGATTACGAAGGATAGGATTAAGGTTTTTCCTGATAAGTTTATCATAAGAAAAACTTTTGTCCCAGGACAAAAAGTCTTACTTTACAATTCTAAGCTTTATTTTTTTGAGGGAAGTTGAAATGGCCATTTATTATTAGGACTGTGTTTCTACATGGAGCTGTAGAGATATGCAACACTAAGAACAGTAATGAATTCAAAATAAATGGTCAATGTTTGAAATCATTCTTGAAATCAGAACTAGAAGCAGACACTGCCATGGGTCTCCATGACCCAATGTATCGGTAACGTAACATCACCTCCTTTTGCACTTTGTTCCATGCATACATGCATTCATTCATACATTAGGGACAATGCATGAGATAGGTGTAGGGAGGGTCAACATGTAACATCTAACATTCTAACATCTAACATACTTAACATGATAAAAAAAAATTTTGCTAACATTTTAACATAGGTAGATACTAATAAAAGGAATTCTTTTTCTTTAAAAAACTTTTTGAAAAAGAAAACAATATTATAATTTATTTTGTAAGTAATTAAGTTAATTTTAAGGAATATAAAAATCTTACTTAGAATTTCTTAATACTTAATCAAAATAAAATTATTTGTTTGAATTTTAGGTTTAGGAAGAAAAATTAATAAAGTAATTTAGTTTTAATTTTTACCTTGATAAAATATGCGAACTTTATACACGTACACTCTTAGGATTCAAAATAAAGACTCTTGTGGCTTAGAAAAAAATTTGATATATATATATATATATATATATATATATATATATATATATATATATATATATATATATATATATATACGTGAAAAAATAAATGAATCTAATTATTGATTATCTTTGTGCTTTAGCCTAAGAAAGCCTTGGTATTTATTTAAAAAGTAATTGGTAAGTTTGGGAAAATATATAAATATAATATATATATTAACATATTTAATAATCAATTAGTTATTAGGGCCTGAAAAGCCTTGATACTTACTCAAAAGAAAATTAGATGAGCTATACACATTAAAAAAAAAAAAGAAGTGCTTAAAGGGCAATATAGTAATAATACTTCGAAACTTCTTTCAAAAAAAATAAAAATATACATACATATATGTTTGTGTGTGTATATGTATGTATGTATATATGTATGTGTGTGTGTGTGTGCGCGTGCGTGGTGTGTGTGTGTGTGTGTGTGTGTGTATATATATATATATATATATATATATATATATATATATATATATATATATATGTATATGTATATATGTGTGTGTGTGTGTGTGTATATATGTGTGTGTGTAATATACATATATTTGTGTGTGTGTAAGGCATCTGAGTTGATGTTGAAGAATCCAAATCAAAATCCACGATCACAAAAGTGCATATGACTTAAGGTAAAATAAGAGACAGTGACAAATTCAGCTTTAATCCTAACCTAAATTGATGACAAATAATTTCATAGAGATGATTGCTAAAATAAAGAAGCAACCAATGAGTTTAAGAATGTACCGTGTAGCTTGTGGCTAACGGGTCGTGTCCACAAGGAGGGATGCGATGGAAGCTTTTCGATGAGTTGCTTTAAAAACAAGGAATTTGTGTTTGTTTTTTAGGAAAAAGAGAATGGAAGGAAAAGAGATGAAAAAGAGAAATTTCAACTTTCAGAAAAGGATTTGGAGAAGGTGATTTGTAAAAAGCTTTAAGAGTTGTGATGTTGTTTTATAATATGAAATCAAATCTGGGCTTACTATCTTCCTACTCAATTGTTCATTCTTCTCTTAAAGTATTAAGTCCCTCAAGTTATCATTTGTAAAACTTAAAGTTGCTTTTTTTTAGAAAACTTTAAGTAAAGCACATAAGATGCAGAAAGGTTGAGTCTTTTTTCTTCAAGAAAGAGTTAGAATCGGATATTAAAACATAAAGCGCGAAGAAGCAAGAATGAATTAAAAACGATTCACAAGAAGTTCAAGAGAGAATGGTGAATTCAACTATCCATACCCATCCTCATGTGCCTTCAAGAACACTTTCAAAAAGAAAGGCTTTTAAGGGAGGCATGCATATGAGTCATCGGGACTTTTTCTTTTAAAAACAGAAGAGAAGAAAACAAAAGAGTGTCGATAGCTAGCCCAGAAAACCTTTTAGTTATCCATGAAAAATGAAGAAAATAACGACATAATATAAAGCATACCGTACTGCAAGTGAAAGAGAAATCGGCCCGACTTTTGTATTGATGTCACTTCAACCTTCAAGTACAAGCTCTCAGTCCTCTCTCTCACAAGTTTTTAAAACTAGACTACAACTTAAAAAGCAAGATTACAACTTTCTTTCTAGCTAACAATGAACCTAGATCCTAAGAAAATAGGTGCAAAATTTAATCCTAGTCTTCGCTGCTTTTTTTTCTGCTGAAAGAGGTATTTATAGCCAAAAACTAAAGAATCAGGATCCCGGGAACGTTGGGGGAGCAAACGCTCCCCAACAGATACTGTTTGGCCGTGGAAACGCGGCTTGGGCCGCGTTTTCGCGGCCCTTGTGTGGCCACGTGGCCACACCAAAGGGGAGGAGGCTCCTGGTTTGAAGTGGGGCTCGCATCTCCTGCTGGTTTTCCTGTTGCTGCTTCAACCGTTTACTGAATCAGCTTTTGATTTTCTGGCTTCAATTCCTCGATTCAAGGAGGATTTTTCTCAACCCCTTGATATGCCAAGATATAGCCCAGATTTCTTCACTTCGAATTTATTCTGAATTAATTCAGAATAAAGTGGGCTTGGGCTTGTTCCTCATTTATTTCTTTGAGCATTTGGGCCTACATTTAGCAAAGAAAAAAGACACTTATTAATATCATTTATTAGCAAACAAGTGTGGTAAAGTGACAACATAAATGCAATGTATGTGACAAATCACACCCCCACACTTATCTTTTGCTCGCCCTCGAGCAAAACGTTAGACTAACTCGAATCAATTATTAGACCACTTTCGCAGGTCACTCGATTGCACTGAGCATGTGCAACAAGCCGTTAAACCTCTAGGTCACCCCTAGAGGACGAGTTTTGTCTCGTGAGGGTTTTCAGCGGATTACACCCACAAAATCCAAAAAGGAAGAGAAAAGGTTAGTATTTTCGAAAAGCTTTTTCTTTTTTTTTTTTTTTTTGAAAGAGAAAATATTTGAAGTATATTTGTGAGATCTTAAGTAATCTATAAGTTATAGGAATATCAAATTTTTCATTCCTAAACTTAGTCTCCATTCAAAAACATGTGATCAATTAAAGTAAGGAGTCAAATTGTACTTCTCATCTAGTCTATTAATTTACCCTGATTCGTATGCACCATCGTGACTGTGAAGTTTACTAAGGGTTCTTCAACATTAACTCCTATGCCTCATATTATTTATTATTTTTTTGTGAACTTTTATTCCTCAATTTCATTAGGCTTTCTAATCTGCCCATGTAACGAGCTTTCAGTCGGTGACACCCAAACCAGACGGTTTTAGGGCACCAGGTGAGAAAACACCCCTAAGGACCTAAACACCCGAGCAGATAAGGCCACGAAACCAAGGTTTTATTTATACTATGTAACCCTTTTAGGCGTGAATACTTATGCTTCATGAGGCATAAATACCCAGCTTAATCAGAGAATACTTTTTTTTTTCAAACTTGTCTAATTATCTTTTGCATAAATACTAAGGCTTGCTTAGGCCAAAGCACCTAGCTACTCAATAATTAGACTTATTTTTTTTTATAAGGCATAAGAGTCTCTGTTTTCAAACCCTAAGTGTGTAAGTGTATTTTGTGTGCATATGTCATTAAGGTAAATATCAAGACTAAATTACTTTCCCAAATTTCTTCCTGACCCTAAAATCAAACAAGTTATTTTATTTCGACCAAGTGTAAGAAATCCTAATTATGATTCTCCTATTCCTTAAAATTGACTTAAATTCTTACAAAAAATATATCAAAATATTGTCTACCCTTTATTATATATATATATATATTTTATATATCCATTTTTTTATCTCAGCCATGTTAGAACCCTCCCCCACACTTATCTCATGCATTGTCCCCAATGTATGAAAGAAATGTATAAGTGCATGAAATAAAATGGAAAGGAGGAAAGTTACCGATACACTGGGTCAAAAAGACCCATTACCGTTTCATCTACCGGCACCGATTCCAAGAAAGGTTTAAGGCGTTGACTATTTACCTTAAAGTCATTTCCATTCTTGGGGTCACTGATCTCAACTGCACCATGTGGAAACACTGTTTTTACAACGAATGGCCCAGTCCATCGTGATTTCAATTTTCCTGGGAAAAGATGAAGCCTAGAATTGTAGAGTAAGACTTTTTGACCAGGGACAAAGGTTTTTCTTATGATGTGCTTGTCATGAAAAATCTTCACTCTATCTTTAGTGATCCTAGCATTTTCATAGGCCTCATTTCTCAATTCCTCCAATTCGGAAATTTGTAATTTCCGAAGGTCACCGGCCTTAGTCAAATCGAAATTCAACTGCTTGATTGCCCATAAGGCTCGGTGCTCTAACTCAACGGGCAAGTGACAAGGTTTGCCATAGACTAACCTATAGGGAGACATTCCTAAAATCGTCTTGAAAGCGGTCCTGTAGGCCCATAGAGCATCTACAAGTTTTAAGGACCAATCTTTCCGGTTTGGTTCACAGTTTTCTCCAATATAAGTTTGACTTGTCTATTTGAAACCTCAACTTGCCCACTGGTTTGAGGATGATATGGTGTGGATAACTTGTGAGTTATGGCATACTTTCGCATAAGGGCTTCAAAAGATCTATTGCAAAATTGGGTGCCATTATCACTGATGATAGCACGAGGGGTTCCGAAGCGAGAAAAAATGTTCTCTCTCAAAAACTTTATGACAACTTTGTTATCATTAGTTTACAAGGAATGGCTTCTACCCACTTGGACACGTAGTCCACAGCAACCAATATGTATCGGTTCCCAAATGAGTTAGGAAATGGACCCATAAAGTCGATGCCCCAAACATCAAAGAGTTCTATTTCTAGAATTGGGTTGAGGGGCATCATATTTCGATGTGAGATCCTACCTACCATTTGGCATCTAGGGCACGTCTTGCAATATTCATAGGCATCCTTGAACAGAGTGGGCCAATAAAACCCGCTTTGTAGCACCTTTTCAGCAGTCTTGCGGGGACCAAAGTGTCCACCGCATGCAAGTTCGTGACAAAAGGATAGAACACTCCTAACCTCCTCATCGGGAATGCATCTCCTAATAATTTGGTCGGAACAGTACTTGAAAAGATACGGTTCCTCCCAAAAGAAATACCGGACTTGGGATAAGAACCGGTAAACATCATTTTTGGACCAATGAGATGGAGTTTGGTTTGTGACTAAGTAATTCACTATATCAGCAAACCAAGGTTCCCTAGAGATAGCTAAGAGATGTTCATCAGGAAAATCCTCATTGATGGGTAATTCGTTGCATAGAGAATTGGGAATCTGTGAGAGATGGTCAGCAACGACATTTTCTATGCCTTTCTTGTCTCGAATTTCGAGATCGAATTCTTGAAGAAGGAGGATCCAACGAATGAGTCGGGCCTTGGCATCCTTCTTCATCATGAGATACCTAAGCGCAGAATGATCGGTGAAAATGGTAGTTTTGGACCCTAGTAGGTAGGGACGAAACTTCTCTAAGGCAAACACTACTGCCAAGAATTCCTTCTCGGTCGTAGTGTAGTTCAGTTGAGCGTCATTGAGAGTCCTACTAGAGTAGTAGATCACATGCTGCTTGTTATCAATACGTTGTCCTAGGACAGCGCCTATGGCAAAATCAGAAGCATCGCACATAATCTCAAACGGCTTAGACCAATCTGGTGCAGATATGATTGGTGCAGAAATCAGCTCACTCTTAAGCTTCTCTCAAGAATTTATGCATTCAGCATCGAAAGTGAAGGACACATCCTTAGCTAACAGATTAGTCAAGGGCCTAGCAATTTTGCTAAAATCCTTGATAAATCTCCGGTAGAATCCAGTGTGTCCTAAGAAGGATCTAATGTCCTTAACATATTTGGGCATGGGAAGCTTAGCAATAACCTCGATTTTGGCTCTATCCACTTCTATTCCTTTCTTGGATATTTCATGACCCAAGACAATTCCATGTTTCACCATAAAGTGGCATTTCTCCCAGTTTAGTGTCAAATGTTTTTCAGCACAACGTTGGAGGACGAGTTCTAGATGGTGGAGACATTGAGTGAATGAATCTCCATAGATGGAAAAATCATCCATGAAGATTTCTAAGAAGCGCTCTACCATATCAGAGAAAAGACTCAACATGCAACGTTGAAACGTTGCTGGGGCATTGCATAAGCCGAATGGCATTCGACGATAAACAAATGTCCCAAATGGACATGTGAACGTAGTCTTCTCTTGGTCTCAGGAGCGATAGGGATCTGGTTATAGCCCGAGTAACCGTCCAAGAAGCAGTAGTACTCGTGACCCGCCAAACGTTCAAGCATCTGATCAATGAAGGGAAGTGGAAAATGGTCCTTACGAGTTGCAGCATTCAGTTTCCTATAGTCAGTGCAAACTCGAATTTTCATGGGAAGTCGAGTTTGAACCAACTCTTTGTTCTCGTTTTCCACTACGGTAAAACCAGATTTCTTTGGGACCGCGTGGACAGGACTGACCCATTGGCTATCCGAAATGGGATAAATTATCCCATTGTCTAAGAGTTTTATGATTTCAGCATGAACAGCCTCTTGCATAATAGGGTTTAACCTACGCTGCGGGTCTCTCTTGGGTGTGGCGTCTTCATTGAGATGGATGCGGTGTTGAACGATGGTTGGACTTAATCCCTTAATATCAGTCATAGTCCACCCGATGGCTTCCTTATGTTTTCTTAGAATATCTTTCAAATCTTTTTCTTCCCCGTCATTTAAATGAGAGGCAATGATGACGGGAAAGGTCTCTTGTTCACCTAGATAGGCGTACTTGAGATGCGCAGGAAGGGCTTTCAATTCTAAGGAAGAGGCAGGCTCACTAGAAGGACTAGTCAAATCTGTTGGCTCCATTGTAGGTGAAATTGGGTTTGAAGCCCAATTCACGGTAGAATCTACCACCTGATCGAGATTAAAGTCATCAGACTCTAACTCGAAGTCAATCTCCATTTCTGATTCCAATTCTTCCCCGTGTTCACTTGTCAAGTTCTCTATTTGGTTTACTTCAAAAGTTTGGTCCTCGATGTCACGGGGTTGTTTCCTAGATGGAAGACATTGACTTCTCTAGTCATGTCTCCAAAGGTTAACCTCATAGACCCATTCTTGCAATTGATGATGGCATTAGCAGTGGCAAGGAATGGTCGACCTAGGATGACCGGAGTTTGAGCCCTACGATTGGAGTTGGATACAGGTTGCGTCTCCAAAACTATGAAATCGACAGGGTATAGAACTCTCCTACCCGAATCAGGACATCGTTAATTTCCCCTTTTGGAACTTTAACAGAACAGTCAGCCAATTGGATGGTGACTCGAGTTGGACCAAGGTCACCCAACCCGAGTTGTTGATAAACAGAGAATGGAAGCAAGTTGATACTTGCTCCCAAGTCAAGAAGTGCACGACTAATCTCGGCTTGTCCTATTATACAGGCAATGTTAGGGCTACCTGGATCTTTGTACTTGATAGGGATAGGACCCGAAAATAGCTCACTAATATTAGTGGCTAGGAAGACTTTCTTAGGAACATTAGTCTTTCTCTTCTTGGTGCACATGTCCTTAAGAAACTTAGCATAGGAAGGAACTTGTTGGATGGAAACAAGAAGTGGCACATTTATCTTCACTTGGTTAAACATCTCGATTATCTTGTCCATGTGCGGGTTTTGCTTGTTGTTTTTCAGCCTATTCGGAAATGGTACTATAGGCTGGTGCACCGGGCTGGCTGACTTGTCTTTTTCAGACTCGTCCGAATTGGAAGAAATTGGAGTAGATGAAGTGGAAGCTTGATTATGGTTGTGCTAAATTGGATGGGTAGTGTTGATACTTGGTTATTAACTCTCTTTCCTGACCTCAATGTATGCACAGCATTACATTGATTGAATGAAGGATCCTCAGCCAAATGAGCTTGCTGGGAATTCCTCGGATTGGTGACTAGCTGACTAGGTAGGGTACCCTTTTGTCTCTCATTTTGTGGGTTGGCCAGTTGACTCATTTGAACTTCTAGCCTCTGAATGGTTTGCATGAGAGAGTCTTGATTTTTCATATATCTCTCCATGTTTCTCTCAAAGTCAGTCATTCTTCTTTCCAACTGAGGATTCTGGAAGGAGGATTGTGGAGCTTGGTTAGGAAAGTTCTGTTGATAATTTGAAAAGCTTGGTGGATGGTTGGGAGAATTATTATGGAAATTAGAGAAGTTGGGTTGATGATTGGAAGAATTGTTACCATGATGGAAGTGGTTAGCATGATTGGATCGTGAATGGTCATTGTTGTTCTGGCTCCATGAGAAATTAGGGTGATTTCTCCAGCCGGGATTGTACGTTGGAGCGTAAGGATTGTTGTTCGGCCTTGAAAAAGCCGCATTCATCGGTTCGTGATAGGATTGCTGAGCCTGAAACACTGGGCATTCCTCGAATACATGGTTCATGGCTTGACAGTAAGTGCAGCCCGGGGGTGGAAATTGGTTCGGGCTGACTTGATTGACTGGACTTGGTTCTTTCGTCTCTAGAGCTTCCAGTCTTCTAGCTAAATTAGCTAACTTAGCCTCATTAGTGATGGACGATTCTATGGAGTGGAGACCTCCTTTTGAAGAGATGGAGTTAGGATTCTTAGGGGTCTCACTCGCGGATTCCATTGGACGGTTTTCTCAGTTAAATTTTCATACAAATCCATCCCTCATCTTCATCTTTCTGCAAGAAACCCCCTTGGCACATACTTTCTAAGAGGGTTTTGGTGGAATAGTCTAAACCGTCATAGAGAATTTGGCATTGTCGCCATTTCTCTATTCCATGATGTGGACATTGGACAAGGAGGTCCTTAAAGCGTTCAAAGTACCTCCAGAACGGTTCACTAGGCTCTTACTTAAATTGCATGATCGTCTTCCTAATGAGAGCGGTTTTATGGATAGGATAGAATTTCTTCAAGAAGATCTTGATAAAACCATCCCAAGATGTGTTGGAACCGGCTGCTAAGCTGTAGAGCCACTTTTTGCTAGGTCCTTAAGTGCAAACGGGATAAATCTCAACCTAATAGCATCGTCTACAAGGTGTGGGATTTTCATCATAAGACATAATTCCTCAAATTCTCTTATGAAGAAGTAGGCATCTTCGGACTCTAGACCATGAAATTTGGGGAGTGTGTTGATGAATTGAGGCTTGAGCTCAAAATTGTATTCACCAACCGATGGAAGTGAGATGCATGATGGAAGTGAGGTCCTAATGGGGTAGAACCTATCCTGCAGTGATGTGGATTGAGCCATTACCGGATCTGGTCTTGGTTCAAACTTAGGTGGTGATGTGTGTCTAGTCAACCTAGATGAATTAGGGTCTCTCGACCACACTTGCATACACAATCACAATCACAATCACAACAAGTTCAAACAGCAGTCAACAATAAAAATCAACCAAGCCTAGTCTAAGGTACCCTTGACCTAGACAACTCCTAACTGGTTGATTGTCCATAAGAGGTAGAATGTAGACCTTGACCACAAGCTAATCAGCCAGGTTGGGGCAAGATTGGTGGGAGGTTTTCCGTCAAAAGACGTTCCTTAATTAAATAACCACCACTCTTCGGGCTTTCGGCCTCAATCCCTTTCCTTGACACAGAATTTACAGGAGTCAATTTCCAACACTTTTCCTCTTTAGGATAATCTCCTATTGAGTTCGAGATGTCCCTAAGGCCAACGTCTATCAAATTTTAATTAGGCTTAGGTTGTGCGTGCTTGGAGATGGTTTGTGGGCTAAGGAAGGGTAATGACTTCCCCACCTTATCTTGATTTGGGTTTTGCCCTTAGAATTGATTCGTGCAAGTGTGCAAGATATAGGAAAGTAGCATTCAAAAGCAAAACACCCAAGAATGTTTCCTAAACTATATGCTATGCATACATACCTTGCTCCAGCTCTCTTCAACAGTAATTGTAAAGTAAACGTAATTAGACAAATGCCTAGAATGCAAGTCTAAACGTTTTTTAAGCAATTCACAATCACTCAAATTACTGTTGGATTAAAACAGGGATGGTGATAACAAAACTAGCACAAATATGACATAAAAAACTGAAATTTTTGCAAGCAATATGTCCTGCAAAACAAAGTTTTTAGTAGTCCCAAAAAAATTTCAGATTTGCAAAGCAATTTCTTGAAATTTTGTTTCCTACTTTCGAGAGTAGGGGCACAGAATTTTCAAGTCTTCTTGGCAAAGCTTGAATGCTAGATCTTGATCTTCGAGTCCCTGAAACAAACACACAAAAATTGTTAAAACAACTACACTGTTCCATCCCCGGCAACGGCTCCAAAAATTGATTGCTAAAATAAAGAAACAACCAATGAGTTTAAGAATGTACCGTGTAGCTTGTGGCTAACGGGTCGTGTCCATAAGGAGGGATGCGATGGAAGCTTTTCGATGAGTTGCTTAAAAACAAGGAATTTGTGTTCGTTTTTTAGGAAAAAGAGAATGGAAGGAAAAGAGATGAAAAGAGAAATTTCAACTTTCAGAAAAGGATTTGGAGAAGGTGATTTGTAAAAAGCTTTAAGAGTTGTGATGTTGTTTTATAATATGAAATCAAATCTGGGCTTACTATCTTCCTACTCAGTTGTTCATTCTTCTCTTAAAGTATTAAGTCCCTCAAGTTATCATTTGCAAAACTTAAAGTTGCTTTTTTTTTTAGAAAGCTTTAAGTAAAGCACATAAGATGCAGAAGGGTTGAGTCCTTTTTCTTCAAGAAAGAGTTGGAATCAGATATTAAAACATAAAGCGCGAAGAAGCAAGAATGAATTATAAACGATTCACAAGAAGTTCAAGAGAGAATGATGAATTCAACTATCCATACCCATCCTCATGTGCCTTCAAGAACACTTTCTAAAAGAAAGGCTTTTAAGGGAGGCATGCATATGAGTCATCGGGACCTTTTCTTTAAAAACAGAAGAGAAGAAAACAAAAGAGAGTCGATAGCTAGCCCAGAAAACCTTTTAGTTATCCATGGAAAACGAAGAAAACAACGACATAATATAAAGCATACCGTACTGCAAGTGAAAGAGAAATCGGCCCGACTTTTGTATTGATGTCACTTCAACCTTCAAGTACAAGCTCTCAGTCCTCTCTCTCACAAGTTTTTGAAACTGGACTACAACTTAAAAGGCAAGATTACAACTTTCTTTCTAGCTAAAAATGAACCTAGATCCTAAGAAAATAAGTGCAAAATTTAATCCTAGTCTTCGCTGCTTTTTTCTCTGCTGAAAGAGGTATTTATAGCCAAAAACTAAAGAATCAGGATCCCGGGAACGTTGGGGGAGCAAACGCTCCCCCAACAGATACTGTTTGGCCGCGAAAACGCGGCTTGGGCCGCGTTTCCGCGGCCCTGGTGTGGCCACGTGGCCACACCAAAGGGGAGGAGGCTCCTGGTTTGAAGTGGGGCTCGCATCTCCTGCTGGTTTTCCTCTTGCTGCTTCAACCGTTGACTGAATCAGCTTTTGATTTTCTGGCTTCAATTCCTCGATTCAAGGAGGATTTTTCTCAACCCCTTGATATGCTAAGATATAGCCCAGATTTCTTCACTTCGAATTTATTCTGAATTAATTCAGAATAAAGTGGGCTTTTGGGCTTGTTCCTCATTTATTTCTTTGAGCATTTGGGCCTACATTTAGCAAAGAAAAAAGACACTTATTAATATCATTTATTAGCAAACAAGTGTGGTAAAGTGACAACATAAATGCAATGTATGTGACAAATCAAGAGACTAAGTATAAGAATGAATAATTAGGTCATCCAAATACTTATAGATTAACTTGATTTTTGCAAAAATCCTTCAAATATTTTTCTCTTTCAAAATGAATTTTGAAAACACTTACATTTTATTTTCTTTCTTTATAGATTTTGTGGGCGTAATTCACTGAAAACCATCGTGAGACAACACTTGTCCTCTAGGGGTAACCTAGAGATTTAACAGCTTGTTGTACGTGCTAAGTGCAACCGTGATTCTTACAAAAGTGAGTTAGGATAGTTTAGATTTTTCTTCTTTCTTTACTCGAGGACGAGTAAAAGATAGGTGTGGGGTGTGATTGTTCATTAAATGTGTATATTTTAGTCATATTTTCATATTATTTATTATTAAATATTGCTATGTAATGATATTTTGCTTAGTAGTGTCAGGCCTCTATAAATTTAAGGAAGAAAAGAAAATGAGTATAAAGAAGCCCAAAAGTTTAAGAGAAGCTGTAACACCTTGTTCCTGAAATACATACTCAGATACAGATTCTAATTTTCTGATAATATTCTTTCAATTTTCTATCATATTTAATTTTATTTTATGTATTTATATTACTGCATGGTATTGGATCTAGATTCTCAGACTTAGTATTAGCCTAGTCTGAACCAAGGACTTGATCCTAATATACTACTCGATTTGATCTTTTTGATAGCCAAATTTAACCAATTTTAGTTTTAAACTTTATTTTCCAATATTTTATATTTTTAAGATTTTTTGTAATTTTTTCGAGTTAAATTGCAAATCTTCAAAACTAGTGTCGACCGATGCCGCCGATCTATTCTCAGATTTTTTTTAACTTACAAATGGAATTAAATTTCTAAAAACTGCTTTCCAATACTTCTTATAATCATATTTTCTATCTAAATGCATTTTTAGAGATTTTTCTGAATTTATCAAAATTTGACCAGATTTGGTGTTGACCGGTATTTGATTAGTCTATAATTTTGCATTATTATATTACATTTCCCTACCGATTTATGAATAAAATATTATTTTTAATTGTGTTTTGGTTTATTTGCAGATAATCAAGAGTCTAGGGGCAAAGAAGTAATAAGAGCTTAATTAAACTCATTTTTGGGTAATTAAATCTAGATTTCTTGGAGGCCAAGTTAGAGAGTTTCTAGAAGATACATTGAATCTAAATATTGACGAGTGTCTGACAAGAATCTGGACAGAAATAAAGAATCTGAGCATATCTGGCAGGTCCCCGAAGCGAGACAAATTCACGCACCAAAACCAGGGACCTAAGTCCCTGGTATTGCCGCAAAAACGTAGTAATTGCCGCGTTTCTATGGTAATATGGTGGGTCCACGCGTCGATTTTCGATGAGTGGCCTCGTCTCGCCTTCCAGAGTCTTCTTTCGTCTATAAAAGGCCCTGCAGAGACCCAAAACAGAAGCAGATAGAGAAATAGGCTAGGTTTTCTCTCTTTTAGTGTAGGTATTCTTCTTTTCTTTTCTTTTGTATTTTGATTTATTTTTAGATCATGTATCAGGGCTGAGAGATTCAGAGAGAGAAAGAGGGAGATTGATGTAATAGATGGTGATAATCTATGTAAAGGTGTTTCCTTTCTTCTCCATTGTAATCTTCTCTATCTTCTACATGATGCTTAACTAACTTTTTATTTCTTATGGCAATCTAACTACTAACCACTAACCATCTAACCACTTACTTGATAATCCACATGAATCTAGTAGCCTCTATAAGATCTTGCTCTTGCAAGAACTATTGATGGCTCATGATGATAGATTCTAACATTCTAACATTTCTAACATCTAACCCACTAACTTGCTAACTTACAATGTCTTCTTTATTTCATGCTCACCTCTAACCGGTTTTGATGGTTTTGATGATTTAATAGTAGCTTTTAACTTCTTGTGTGGTATGGATGTGTTGTTTGAATGTAGAAAAATAATCTTATAAGCCATGCTTTATATCGTCTCTTGAACTCAAGGACTAGTGATGGCCAAAGATTCATGTGGGGCAACTATCACTAAGAGGCTAGCATGGTTAGTAGAGCAATTAGTAGTTAATAGCCATGAGTTTTCTTTTATCTTATTTTAAAAATCAATTCAAAACCCTTTTATCATTTTCCCATTGTTGTTCTCACCAACTTCTTCGTTCATCTTTGATTCATCTTCTTTTTTCACTTCTCTTTAATTTTCACATCGCCATTTCATCGTCTTCTTCACCTATAACTTCTGAATTTATTTTCTTTTTCTTTTTTTAATTTTTAAACAAAGAAGAACTTGTTAACAATTGACATGAAAAAAAACTGTTAATGCTTATATCGCCTCCCATCCCTTTGGATTCGACACGTTGAGCCAATGCTATAATGGAAGTATCGAGGGAACATTAGCACACACACTTTTCACTGATTTTACAAAACACATTTTTAAGTGCAGGTTTCGCCCTGATCAAATTTTGGCGCCGTTGCCGAGGATGGGAATGGTTTAAACTCACGTTTTGTTAACATTTTCTTCTCTGTTTTGGTGTGCAGGGCAATTTTATAGAATTTTTACATTGTAGAAGTCTACTCGTGCTCACCTCTCCCTGCTTTAGAAAGCAGAAAGCTTGCTTCTGAAACTTTGTCGCGAAAATTAAAGAAAAGCCACGAAAACGTGGTAATTTTGTGGTATTTGTACTTTGTCTTTTGCAGGGACTTTGCAAGTTGCATATATTGTTATATTCTGCTACCTATTTTCTGCTGTGATTGCCTACACACTGCAATAAATTAATGAACTAAAATACGGATTTGGACGCTCTTAAAATGGTTTAGACATTTGCATTTGGCACGTGTCAAATTTCATTCCAATATATTATATTTTGCTCTGTTATTGTGATCTAGACTGAGGTGTACATATGGCATTGCATATACCATAGGACAAACACGTGGATGATTTACTCGCTTTGTGTGTTATTCTTGCCTATATTGCACACTTGCATGAATTGGACTTAAGGGCATAACCCAATACAAGATAAGGTGGGGATTTCATCACCCTTCCTTAGCCCAAAACCACATTCCCACACACACACCCAAGCCCTAATAAAAATTGATAGACATGGCCCCTAGGGATATCTCAGACTCATTAAGAGATTGACTGAGGTGAAACTTGTTTGAATCATACTCTTGTGAAATCGGTGCCTAAGGTTGGGGATTAAGAGTTACGCCTCGAAGATACCGTGGTTTGGCGTAATTAAGACCCGTTGCTTACGCACAGATACCTCCCACCATATTTTGCCCGTACCTGGCTGATTATCTTGTGGTCAGATTCATACAACAACCTCCCCCAGGTAATTACCAAGTTAGGAGTCGTCTATGTCTAGGTCAACCTTAATATAGGCTTGGTTTTGATTTTTTGTTTCTTTTTGTTTGTTTGTTTATTTTTTCTTTTTGTTTGTGTTTATTTGTGAAATGGAATTCAATAACAATAATTTTTCCAATCCTAATATGAATCCAAACTTCAGATCAACCTCATTGTTGAATAGCTCCAGCCCAGCTTTGAAAAACATGAACCAACTGAATAATCTGGATTGGATGTATTCGACTCAATATAACCCATACCGCTTATCTGATGACCAAAATTTCAAAAATAATTTTAGCTCTTCACAGAGTTAATGGGGAATCACCTCCCCCGAGTCAAATTTTCAATCACCTTGTCCATAATTTCCACAATATTCTTTTCCTGACTTTGCTTCCTATGCTCCTTTTCTAGAACCACCAATTGAAAAAATGTCTGAGTTAGAAAAGAGTATAGAAGCCAACCTGCAAAAGGCCAAGTGACAATTTCAGAACATGTTGGCCTCCCAATTCCACAATATTTCAAGATTCTACTCAGTCCCATCTCTTCAAAATGATCAAACATCCATCTTGAAATTGACTGAGGAACTCTTGTGAGAGTCCGAGCGTCAATCTCAAAACTTGTTGGACTCATAATCTTCACAATTTTCAAAAGCAAGATTCCTACACTTCCTTTCTAGAACTACCATTTGAAGAAAAATCTGAGCTAGAAAAGAGTATAGAAATCTTACATGACACCTCACAACAATTTTTAAACTCTTTTGCCCAGTCTATCGATAGGTTAGAACACAACTTAGTCAATTAGTTAACATTCATAGAAATGAGGAAACTAACTCTTATCAACCTTTGATCAATTCAGATATCTCTAACTCTATCGATCTTGATTAGGAATCATGTTGTTTTGGAAATCAAGATTAAATTTCAGCACACCATTTAAAATTGATCAACATCAAAATTTTGAGAACCATGTTGATATTTTGGCAAGTTATCCTTTTTCTGAAATTGAACTTCAGCATGAACCTCAACTTAGTAATTCAGTTTCACTTTTTGATTCAATGTTAACTCCAGTATCTTTACCTCACTTCAATCCTTTTCTCGAGTCAACTTAGATCCTGTGCCAATCCATCGTGAAATTGAATCACCAATCTTTATGATAAACAAATTGAACTTGACCAATTTCATACTTTTGAATGTCCCATGATAAATTGGCAAGTTTTTCTTTTTAAAGAATTGAACTTAGACAAGAATGTGACTTCGATCTTCAAATTTGTGATCCAGTTCAAATTCTTAAATCAATATTGACTCCTGTTTTGCTACCCGATTTAAGCAATATTTTAGAGTCAGTTTTGATTCCCATACCTGTCATTCTTGAACTTGAATCACCTATCTTAAAAAGTCATATGCCGTTGTGGGGAAATAAATGTGGATTAGTATTTCAACTTCTTGATTTAGACCCACTTCCTGAACCAATCTCGACTCCAGAATCTTTACTTGACTTAAGTCAAATTCCTGAGTCAATAGTCGTTCCTGTGCTTCCTGAGTCCAAATCAATCATTCCATCTTTTCATACTTCATTTGGGACAAGGGTGTTGATAATAATGACTCCAAAATTATTTTGAAAATTTGGAAATTAGATGGAGTAGCATTCTTAATAAAAATTATTCATATATATATGTATATATATATATATATGTATATATATATATATATATGTATATGTGTGTGTGTGTGTGTGTGTGTATATATATATATGTATATGTGTGTGTGTGTATATATATATATATATATATATATATATATTATATATATATATATATATATATATATATATATATATATATATATATATATATGTATATGTATGTGTGTGGTATATATATATATATATATGTGTGTGTGTGTGTGTGTGTATATATATATATATATGTGTGTATATATATATATATATATGTGTATATATATATATATATATATATATATATATGTATATTGAAAATCACCTAGGGGGGGTGAATAGGTGATGATGCTAATCAAAGTGCAATTTAAAAATTTAAAGTCACAACAATCACCAAACAAGAATCACAAGATGAATGCAAGCAAGTATGACAATGAATATGATGAGCAAGTAATAAGTGCAAGCAAAGTAGAGTAAGGAGTGCAAGAATGTAAACCAAACGCAAACACAAGGATATGTTATCGAGGTTCGAGCACCCAGCTCTACTCCCCGCCTTCCCCAGAAGGATTCTAGCTACTTCCACTATCACAAAGATCTCAAATACAATGGAGTACCCAACTCCTACAATCTCAAGTACAAGTAATTTCCTTGGTAGTCAAAAGACCACAAACTCTCTCTTTCAAATATCTCTTCCCTTACAAAGGTCCTTAGAGAATATTGAGTAGGAATGAAGCTCTTGTGTGTAAGGAGAAAAGAAAATTAAATCAGAGAGTATCACAAAAACACTTCAGAAATTAGAGAGTATTTCAGCCCAAAAACCAAGAAACAAAGTCTTTTGAAAGCCTTAAACTTTTTGAATTTTCTAGCAATAATTGTTGTTATGAATCTCTCCCCAAACACCCCTATTTATAGGAGAGGGCTAGGTTAAGAGATAAAACAAAACTTAAGGCTAATTAAGTAATATTAGATTCAAAATATATCCCTAAATCAAATTTTAAACACAAAAAGACAAAACTTAAAATACCCCAGAAAATAGCCGTTTACTGTTCAACGGATCTGTCGGTCGACCGGTCGGTCGACCGCACGATCAAATTTTTGACCGTTGCAGGCCAACGGTCGACCGCCCGGTTGACCCAATCTAACCGAGAGCAAGGTAGCTTACAGTCGGTCGACCGGTCGGTCGACCGATACAACGTGCACACAGATATGTGCACAGCCAGAGCCACGGTCGACTGGGACGGTCGACCGGCCAACCTGTCATAGGTCCGGTCGACCGTTCGGTCGACTAGCTCAGGTCAAAAATCAGGATTTGAAGAGAAAATAAAGGGGATTTTGATTTTGATAAAAATAGTTTTGAACATAGATTTGTATAAAACACAAATATATATCTGTAGGCCAAATCTTGTAAACAAAATGTTTTTGTATAAATTATAAGAAAACATTTTGGAATAAATATGTGCGCAAAAACGTGTGTGATAGAGCTTCAAACCTATCCACTATTCTTTAACAAACTATAAAACTAAAAATACAATGATTAAATACTCTTTGAGCAATCTTTAAGTCTTAGAGCCATCCAATGCCTTGCTTGTGCTTTCTCTTCTATGATTCTTCCTTGATTGTGCAATTTGCCTTCCTTGCTATGTGAAACTTAGAAGTTCTTGCAAAAGCTAAGCCAATGGTCTCCAAACATGGTACAAAACCTGAAACTTATCTTGAACAAATTCATTAGTACCAAATAGCTCTTATTTGGTTTGTCATCATCAAAACACAAAACAAGAGAGTGTAACCTCTTGGGCCAACAATCCCCCCCTTTTTGATGATGACAAAACAAATAGGCTATAGACAAAAATATGGGGGAGGAGAAGACTCCCCCTTAAATTATGCTATATTTATGCTATATGAAAAACACAAGAATTTATTAAAAACACAAAAACATTTATTAAAACACAAAAAACATACTCTTGATGCCAATTGAAAAACAAATTGAAACAATACCAATAAAACACAAACAAAATACAAGAGTTCTCAAATTCATAAAAACATAAGACTCATAACAAAAACTCATAAAACCAAAACATATAAATTCATATGGAACCAAGACCAAATGAACTTATTTTTGTCCATGTAAACTAATTCTCCCCCTTTTTGTCATACATCAAAAAGGGTTATGAAAAACATGTTTTAATCAATAACACAAACATTAAGTTCTCCACAAATAAACGAAAATCTAGCAAAATCAAGTGGTTTAGTGAAAATATCGGCTAGTTGTAAATCCGTGGAAACATAATCAATATCTATATCTCCTTTCTCAAAATGATCTCTAAGAAAGTGATATCTAATCTCAATGTGCTTGGTCTTACTATGTTGATTTGCATTCTTAGTCATGTGTATAGTACTAGTATTATCACAAAATATTTTTATATGATCAAAATGCAAATCAAAATCAAGGAGAGTATGTTTCATCCAAAGGACTTGTGCACAACAAGCCCCTGCGGCAACATACTCCGCCTCGGCGGTTGAGAGTGCTACGGAATTTTGTTTCCTAGAGGACCATGAAACAAGACAATTACCAAGAAATTGACATGTCCCACTAATACTCTTTCTATCTACTCTACAACCCGCAAAGTCGGCATCCGAATAACTCGTCATTGAGAAATCTTCGATTTCGGATACCATAGACCCATCCCAATAGTGCCCTTAATATAACGAATAATGCGTTTTACCGCAATAAGATGGGACTCTTTAGGACACGATTGAAATCTAGCACAAAGACACACACTAAACATGATATCCGGCCTACTTGCCGTTAAATATAAAAGATTTCCTATCATGCTTCTATATAATTTAATATCAACATTTTTACCTTGGTCATCTTTATCAAGCTTGGTTGTAGTTGCCATGGGAGTGTTGCAAGTCTTTGAGCCTTCAAGTCCAAACTTCTTTACAAGTTCCTTTGCGTACTTGGCTTGACTTATGAACGTCCCGTTTTGCAATTGCTTGATTTGGAGTCCAAGGAAGAAATTTAGCTCACCCATAGAAGACATTTCAAACTCAAGTTGCATTACCTTTTCAAAATCCTTGCACAAAAGCTCATTAGTAGAACCAAAAATTATATCATCAACATAAATTTGCACAATTAATATATCATTATCAACATGCTTAGTGAATAGAGTGGTGTCTACTTTGCCTTTAATAAAATCATTTGAAATAAGAAAACTAGAAAGCCTTTCATACCAAGCTCTAGGAGCTTGTTTCAATCCATATAAAGCTTTATCAAGTTTAAAAACGAAATCGGGATGAACATGATCAATAAAACCGGGAGGTTGAGAAACATAAACTTCTTCATTAATAAAACCATTCAAAAATGCACTTTTCACATCCATTTGAAAAAGTTTAAAATTTTTGAAAGATGCAAAAGCTAGTGTCATCCGTATGGCTTCAAGCCGTGCTACGGGTGCAAAGGTCTCCTCAAAGTCAATTCCTTCAACTTGAGTGTAACCTTGGGCCACTAACCTAGCTTTATTTCTAATGACATTTCCGGACTCATCCATCTTGTTTCTAAAGATCCACTTAGTACCAATTATTGGTCTATCGTGGGGTTTAGGAACAAGGTGCCAATCTTGGTTGCGCTCAAATTGATTGAGTTCCTCTTGCATGACAAGCAACCAATATGGGTCCGTCTCGGCTTCGAGAATGCCTTTGGGTTCAAAATGAGAAATGAAAGCAAAGTTACCACATAGGTCATGGAGTTTGGAGCGTGTTGTGACTCCTTTAGATGCATCACCCAAGATGAGCTCCTTAGGATGATTTGTAGCGTATCTCCAAGCTTTAGGAAGCGGTTGAGAGCTTTCCTCTTTATCCTCTTGAACATCACCAATAGATTCTTGCTTTTCTTCTTGAGCGGGTGAGTCCTTCAAGGATAGTCTCTCCATGTCTTCACCTAATGGTTCAATCTCTACAACATTCTCAACAACCACATTAGATTCTTCAAATTTAACATGCATGGATTCTTCTATGGTAAGTGTAGATCTATTGAAAACTCTATATGCTTTGCTAGTAGAAGAATATCCAACAAAGATAGCTTCATAAGCCTTAGCATCAAATTTATCCAAATTATCCTTAGTATTTAAAACAAAAGACTTGCATCCAAAAACTTTGAAATATGCAACATTTGGTTTTCTAGAATGATACATTTCAAAAGAAGTTTTTGAAGAATTTTTGCATAAATAAATACGATTCGATATATAGCATGCGGTGTTTACGGCCTCGGCCCATAAATATTGAGGGAGGTCATATTCACTTATCATTGTCCTAGCCATCTCTTGAAGTGTTATTTTTCCTTTCTACAACTCCATTTTGTTGTGGAGTTCTAGGACAAGACATTTCATGCTTAATTCCCTTTTCATCACAATAAGTCATGAAGAGTTGGTTAATAAACTCACCACCTCTATCACTCCTTATTCTCAAAATCGGAAAACCCTTTTCTTTTTCAACTCTTTTTCGAAAAATCTTAAAATGAGAAAAAGTTTGATCTTTATTTTGCAAAAAGAAAACCCAAGTAAAACGGAAAAAATCATCAACTAAAACAAATGCAAATCTACTTCCATTTAAACTTTTAGTTTTAGTTGGTCCAAAAAGATCCATATGAATTAATTCTAAAGGCCTAGTTGACATGATATCCTTAATTGGTTTGAAGGAAGACTTGGTTTGTTTCCCAAGTTGGCACGCACCACAAATGCGGTCTTTCTCAAACTTCAAGCAAGGAATACCCTTCACCAATTCCTTTGAATTAATCCTAGAAAGATGTTCAAAAGATGCATGTCCTAATCTTCTATGACAAAGCCAAGAATTTTCATCAAAAGCATTCAAGCATTTAGTAGAACACTCAATATTAAGCATGTCAATAATATAAATATTATCATCACGAAAACCGGTGAGAATACAAACATCGGATTTAACATCAAAATTTTGCAAGAAGAATTATCAAAAATAACTTTAAGTCCACGGTCACAAAGTTGACTAATGCTAAGTAAATTATGCTTTAAACCATCTACTAAAATAACATTTTCAATAATAGGAGATGCACCAATTTGAATGTTACCTATACCAATGATAGTCCCTTTGGAGTCATCCCCGAAGGTGACGGTGCCACCTTCCATGTACCTTGATAGGGTTGTGAAGTTGTTGATGTCCCACGTCATGTGTCTTGAACAACCACTATCAAGGTACCACCGCTCCCTACGTCTTGGAGCTTTGGTGTGTACCTACATCAAACAATTTAGGACTTGATTCTGGTACCCACATTTTCTTGGGTCCTTGAGGGTTAGAGCCATGAACCCAAACAAGATTATTGGATCTATTTAATTGATCATAACAAAACTTAGCTAAATGTCTATTTTTACCACAATATGTGCATCTATATACTCTACCATATTTAAAAGCATAATGGGTGTGTGATTTGTGAGCATGAGCTTTGTGAGCATGAGAATGAGAAGTGTTAGGTGTAGTGTGAGCATGAGAAATCTTAGCATGAGTAGTGTGCTTTTTAGAAAACATGTCCTCAAGTTTCTTAGTATTGAAAGCACAATCATTTAAAACTTTTTCAAAATCAATCATTTTGGATTTAAAAGAAGAAATTTCTTTTTCATCAATAATAGGAGATTTTGCCTTACAAGAACTTTTGTAGGCACAAAATTCTTTTTGCATGGAAATGAAATTAGAAGAAATATCATCTTTTTCTTTAGAAACAATGGCAAGTTGATTCTTAAGAAAAGCAACTTCTTTTTATAATTTTAAGCATTCAAGCTTCTTATTATCATAAGTTTCAGAAAGTTCTACAAAGGCATGTACCAGAACTTCCTTACTTAGTTCATCATCTTCATCATCAAGGGATTGAGGGGTTACCTTAGGTGTGTTTGCCATGAAACACATATTAGCTTGATCCACCTCCTCTTCGGACTCGCTTTCTGAATCCCATGTTGCTTTGTATGCTTTCTTTTCCTCCGGCTTCTTTCGCTTGAAGGAGGATGTCATCTTCTTCTTGAACTCCGGACAATCCGCCATGATATGTCCGGGTTTGCGGCAATTATAGCAAATGATCCTCCGTTCTTCTTTGCCTTCGAATTTTCTCCGGAAGTTGAACTTGTTCTTTCGGTACAACCTCTTGACATTCCGCACAAGTAGAGTTAGCTCCTCATCTTCTTCATCGTCTTCTTCATCGTCATCATTGGTGGATGAAGTCTTGAAGGCTATGGATTTCTTCTTTGAAGTAGTGGCTTCTTCTCTTGCCTTCTTCTCTTGCCTTCTTCTCCATCTCATGGGTCTTTAGGTTCCCAATGAGACTAATGATGTCCATCTCATCCTTGTCGTTCAACTCCTTTAAGGTGGTGGCCTTGATCTCCCATGAAGAAGGAAGCGCCCGAATCACTTTCCGCACATTTTGATCGTTGGAGATGTCATCACCTAATGAAGAAAGACCATTAGTGATTTTAGTGAAACGAGTAATCATGCTATCAATAGATTCTTCATCAAGCATTTTGAATGACTCATATTGAGACCTCAAGAGATCTATTTTAGCTCTCTTGACTTGTGAAGTCCCTTCATGTGTGACCAATAAGTGTTGCCAAATCTCATAGGCGGATTGGCAATGAATTACCCGTGTAAGGTCATCCTCATTCAAGGCGGTTAAAAGAGAGTTTTGGGCCTTGGAGTTAGCCTCATATTCTCTAAAGTTGAAGTCGGTCCAAGTGCTCTCATCACTATCGGGTGCTACATAGGGTTTGGTCAAAGACTTAGCCACTAAACTACCTAATGATTGCAAAAAGATAGTCATCCTAACCTTCCAAATAGGAAAATTGAGTCCATCAAATTTAGGTGGGGATTTAATATTATCGGCCATGTTTACTAGTGTATGAATGATGGAATGAAAATGTTGATTAGCAAGTTTTAAGGATCTCTCTATGGATGTTAAGCCAAAACCTAGAGACCAAGCTCTGATACCAATTGAAAATCACCTAGAGGGGGGGTGAATAGGTGATGATGCTAATCAAAGTGCAATTTAAAAATTTAAAGTCACAACAATCACCAAACAAGAATCACAAGATGAATGCAAGCAAGTATGACAATGAATATGATGAGCAAGTAATAAGTGCAAGCAAAGTAGAGTAAGGAGTGCAAGAATGTAAACCAAACGCAAACACAAGGATATGTTATCGAGGTTCGAGCACCCAGCTCTACTCCCCGCCTTCCCCAGAAGGATTCTAGCTACTTCCACTATCACAAAGATCTCAAATACAATGGAGTACCCAACTCCTACAATCTCAAGTACAAGTAATTTCCTTGGTAGTCAAAAGACCACAAACTCTCTCTTTCAAATATCTCTTCCCTTACAAAGGTCCTTAGAGAATATTGAGTAGGAATGAAGCTCTTGTGTGTAAGGAGAAAAGAAAATTAAATCAGAGAGTATCACAAAAACACTTCAGAAATTAGAGAGTATTTCAGCCCAAAAACCAAGAAACAAAGTCTTTTGAAAGCCTTAAACTTTTTGAATTTTCTAGCAATAATTGTTGTTATGAATCTCTCCCCAAACACCCCTATTTATAGGAGAGGGCTAGGTTAAGAGATAAAACAAAACTTAAGGCTAATTAAGTAATATTAGATTCAAAATATATCCCTAAATCAAATTTTAAACACAAAAAGACAAAACTTAAAATACCCCAGAAAATAGCCGTTTACTGTTCAACGGATCTGTCGGTCGACCGGTCGGTCGACCGTACGATCAAATTTTGACCGTTGCAGGCCAACGGTCGACCGCCCGGTCGACCCAATCTAACCGAGAGCAAGGTAGCTTACAGTCGGTCGACCGGTCGGTCGACCGATACAACGTGCACACAGATATGTGCACAGCCAGAGCCACGGTCGACTGGGACGGTCGACCGGCCAACCTGTCATAGGTCCGGTCGACCGTTCGGTCGACTAGCTCAGGTCAAAAATCAGGATTTGAAGAGAAAATAAAGGGGATTTTGATTTTGATAAAAATAGTTTTGAACATAGATTTGTATAAAAACACAAATATATATCTGTAGGCCAAATCTTGTAAACAAAATGTTTTTGTATAAATTATAAGAAAACATTTTGGAATAAATATGTGCGCAAAAACGTGTGTGATAGAGCTTCAAAACCTATCCACTATTCTTTAACAAACTATAAAACTAAAAATACAATGATTAAATACTCTTTAAGCAATCTTCAATTCTTAGAGCCATCCAATGCCTTGCTTGTGCTTTCTCTTCTATGATTCTTCCTTGATTGTGCAATTTGCCTTCCTTGCTATATGAAACTTAGAAGTTCTTGCAAAAGCTAAGCCAATGGTCTCCAAACATGGTACAAAACCTGAAACTTATCTTGAACAAATTCATTAGTACCAAATAGCTCTTATTTGGTTTGTCATCATCAAAACACAAAACAAGAGAGTGTAACCTCTTGGGCCAACATATATATATATATATGTGTGTGTGTGTGTGTGTGTGTGTGTGTGTGTATATATATATATGTGTGTGTGTGTGTGTGTGTGTGTGTGTGTGTGTGTGTGTGTGTGTATATATATATATATATATATATCATTTTAGTGGGTTGTATTATAGAGGTCTTTGGTGTGCTTCCTGAGTCCAAATCAATCATTCCATCTTTTCATACTCCATTTTGGGATAAGAGTGTTGATAATAATGACTCCAAAATTATTTTAAAAATTTGGAAATTAGATGGAGTAGCATTCTTAATAAAAATTAATCATATACATATATCATTTTAGTGGGTTGTATTATAGAGATCTCTGGTGGGTTTCTCAGAACTCCACCAAATTGGATTGGGCTGCATTTCGTGAACCAATCAAATCACCACCGGAACTACCACCTTGAGGTGATTTTTCCTTCTCTCTCTATTTTGTTTCATGCATACATACATTCACGATGCATTGAGGATAACGTATGAGATAAGTGTGGGGGAGGGTCTACTAATATAGAGTTTTTTAGATTTTCTTTCTTTTCACTTCTTTTAGGATATTTATAGAAATTTTCCCTTTTGTATAAGATTTTTCTCTTTCTTAAAAACTTTTTGAAACAAGAGACAAAGTTTTGATCAATTTTTAAGAAAATTAAGATGATCTTAGAAATTAAGGAAACCTAAATTATGACATCTTAAACCTAGTCGAAATGATGGATTTTGTTTAAAGTTATAAGTTAAGTAAAAGAGATTGGAGAGATAATTTTATCTTGAATTTTTTGCCTTAGATAGTATGCACTTCACACTTACACATTTTTGGGATGGAAACAAAGACCTAAAATGCCATAAAGTAAATAAAAAATAAATATATAGATATATGGTATAAATGAAGAAAAAATCACTTATTAAGCTGGATAACTATGCCTCAAGAAGCATGATTATTCACGCCTAACGGTGGTCAAAAGAAACAAATAATCCCCCTTAGTTTTGTAGCCTTGTTTACTCGAGTCCTTAAATCTGAGGGATATTTTTCTCATCTGATGCTCTAAGATCATCTGGTCTGGGAGTCATCAGTTAAAGGCTCACTACCTGGGTAAATTAGAAAGCCTAAGAAAACTAAGGGAAGAAAAAAAAAAATGAAAAAATTTATACACAAACACACACACACACACACATAAATGGCTTGATGGTTGGAGTTGAAATCCCAGAAATCTTCACTGTCACAAAGCGCATAATATCTAAGTTTTATGAAGGATAAAATATTCAATCCAATTTTGAATTCTTACCTTAATTGATAACAAGATCTTGCATATAGACTAAGTTTAAGGAAGAATAATTTTTGGTGGACTTTTGATCTTAGATCGCTTATATTTTTACAAAAATAATTTGAAAACTGTTCTCTCTTTCAAAATGAGTTTTCAGAACACTAACTTTTGTTTTCTTTTTTATGGATTTTGTGAGTGCAATCCGCTGAAAGCCCTCAGGAGATAAAACTCCTCCTCTAGGGGTAACTTAGAGGTTTAACGGCTTGTTGCATATGCTCAGTGCAATCGCGTCACCTACAAAAGTGGTGTAGTAACATTTGTAATATAGTTTTTTTTATTATTTTGCTCGGGATGAGCACAAAGATAAGTGTGGGCTGTAATTAGTCTACAATTCTGTACTATTATATTACATTTCCCTATTGATTTATGAATAAAATATTATTTCTAATTATGTTTTAGTCTATTTTGCAGATAATCAAGAGTCTAGGGGCAAAGAAGTAATAAAAGCTTAATTAAACCCATTTTTGGGTAATTAAATCTGGATTTCTTAGAGGCCAAGTTAGAGAGTCTCTAAAAGATACATTGAATTTAGACATTGGCGGGTGTCTGACAAGAATCTGGACAGAAATAACCGAATCTGAGCATATCTGGTAGGTCCCAGAAGCGAGACAAATCCACACACCAAAACTAGGGACCTAAGTCCCTAGTATTGCCGCAGAAATGCGGCAATTATCGCGTTTCCGTGGCAATATGGTGGGTCCACGCGTCAATTTTTGACGCGTGGCCTCGTCTCACCTTCTGGAGTCTTCTTTCGCCTATAAAAGGCCCTACAGAGACCCAAAACAGAAGTAGATAGAGAAATAGGGTAGGTTTTCTCTCTTTTAGTGTAGGTGTTCTTTTTTTTTCTTTTGTATTTTCATTTCGTTTTTAGATCATGTATTAGCGCTGAGAGATTCAGAGAGAGAAATAGAGAGATTGATGTAATACATGGTGACAATCTATATAAAAGGTGTCTCCTTTCTTCTCCATGTTGGCCCGAAGGACCATCACTCTAGTTTTGGTGATGATCAAATCATGTAGTTATAATACTAATGATCTTGTGTTTAATTAGTGACAGATTCATGATCAAGATCTTAGTTGGTGTGTAGCTTCAACAAAGGATTTAAAGTCAAGTTTTGGAGCTTACACGGTTTGATTCACGAGCCTATGCATCAAGATCACATCAAGTACTCAAGAGGAGTCTAGCTCTATGGATCGTGTTTGGACCAAGTTAAGAAGATGAGAAGACTTCAAGTGAAGACTTCAAGATCAAGACTTGTGTCTAGGTTTGTTTTTTATATAAGATTTTGTTTTAGAATAAAATGTAAAGGATAGAATAGTTGGTGGATTGCTCAAGTATATCCTATACACACACACTCTTGATTTAGATAAGTTTTATAAAAGAATTTCATTTTAGAAAAGACTTTTTATTTGACAAAATACAGGTTTGGTTTTTGGTGTTCTAGTTTACATGTTTTAACCAAAACCGTATTTAGAGCTTAAAGTCAAAAACATAGATATTTCACCATGTTTGTGTAGTGGATCATATCCATACACACTATGCTTTAAAAGAGTTTAAATATCTTGTTTTTGTATTTGGTGAAGTTTTGGAAAAACAAGTTTTTGGAAAAATCAATTTGGAAAAATACAGTTTTTGTTTTGAGCCAATTTTTCCAAGTTACAAAAATAGTTCAAATCTTTTGTAACATGTCTTGATTTTGTGCAAGCATGTTCGATTATCAAAGTAAAGTGTTAAAACTATTTTTGTAAATTTTTCATGATTTTATGGGATTTTATTTAAGCCAAAACGACCAACATTCTAATCCCAGAATTTTGTTCCCTGGCTTTAGCCGGTCGACCGACCGGTCGACCGAAGTCTGAAGTCGGTCGACCGGGCGGTCGACCGACGTGCACGCCTGTTCTGGCAGGAGGGCCGATCGACCGACCCGGTCGACCGTCCAGAGAGCTCTGCTCTCTGGAAAGGCCCCGGTCGACCGGGCGGTCGACCGGACAGAGAGCAGTGCTCTCTGTATCCTGGCAACGGTCGACCGGTCGGTCGACCGCTGCCCCAACGGTCAGAAAAATGACCGTTGGCGGTCGACCGGGTTGTCGATCGGGCGGTCGACCGGCAGGCCACCTGGATCCCAACGGCTAGTTTTCTAGCCCTATAAATTTGGGGGTTTGGGTGCTGTTTTCTCTAATATTTTTTAGTGGATTTTGAGCTAGTTTTTCCTACTTCATTAAAAGAGTTTTCTCCACTAAATTGAGAGCTAATACTTCCAATCAAAAGGGGAGTTTATCAAAAGTGTTTTAAAAGAGATTTTCTTGAGTTTTCCTCCACCATTTCAATCCTTGTTTTCTCACACAACACTTGAGCCATCCATTGCTATATCTACAATAGGGATTTGTTGTGAGAGGATTTTAGGTGATCAAGAGTTGTGATCACTAAAGTTCATCTTTGTTCTTTGAGGAGGCGGACGAGTGCGTTCGCGGTGTTTCGAGTTCGTGTGTGAACTCTTGTTTGAGGTGCGGCCTCGGCGGGCTAGTGAGCTTGCGGTGTGTACGGGACTAGAGAGTCCAAGGAGTTCAAGTGTGAACTCGCCTTGTAGGTGTTGCGGCACCGAGTGATCCGGTGGGATCGGTTTATAGTGGAAGTCCTTCATAGTGTCGAAGGCGGGGATGTGGAGCAAGGGTGCTCGAACCTCGAAACAAATCTCCCATGTTTGCGATTGCTCTCTCTCTCTTTGTCTCTTGTTTATATCTTGCATGCTCTTATTGTATTTATTTTATATGCTTGATATACATATTGTGCATAATTGTTATATGCTTGGGGATTGTTTTCTAACACTTGTATTCAACCAAGAGAGCCAACGCGGCACCTCAACTCTTATTTAGAGGAATCTTGAGGAGTTAGACCAGAGCCCTTCACGGGGAATTCGGCTACACTCTTGTGTTATACGTGGTGTTTAGTTAAGAAGTTTAGTTTGCATCATAATAGTTTTTAATTCCGCATTTAGTGACCATTAGATTAGCCATCACCTATTCACCCCCCTCTAGGTGATTTACACTCCATTGTAATCTTCTCCATCATCTACATGATGCTTAGCTAACTTTTCTTTTCATGGTAATCTAACTATTAACCACTAACCATCTAACCACTTACTTGATAATCCACATGAATCTAATAGCCTCTACAAGGCCTTGCTCTTGCAAGAGCCATTGATGGCTCATGATGATGGATTCTAACATTCTGACATTTCTAACATCTAACCAACTAACATGCTAACTTACAATGTCTTCTTTATTTCATACTCACCTCTAACCAATTTTGATAGTTTAATAGTAGCTTACAACTTGTTGTGTGGTATGGATATGTTGTTTGAATGTAGAAAAACAATCTTATGAGCCATGCTTTGTATCGTTTCTTGAAGCCAAGGACTAGTGATGGCCAAGGATCCATGTGAGGCAACTATCACTAAGAGGTTAGCATGGTTAGTTGAGCAATTAGCAGTTATTAGCCATAAGTTTTCTTTTATCTTCTTTTAAAAATTAATTTCAAAACCCTTTTATCATTTTCCCATTGTTGTTCTCAGCAACGTCTTAGTTCATCTTGTTTGATCCTCTTTTTGTTTTTTCACTTCTCTTTTATTTTCACATTGTCATTTCATCGTCTTCTTCACCTATTACTTCTGGATTTATTTTCTTCTTCTTTTTCTAATTTTTTAAACAAAGAACTTGTTAACAATCGACATGAATAAAAACTATTAATGCTTCTATCGCCTCCCGTCCCTGTGGATTCGACCTGTTGAGCAAGCTATAACGAAAGTATCGAGGGAACATTAGCACACACGTTTTTCACTGATTTTACAAAACATATTTTTAAGTGCAAGTTTCGCCCCGATCAGTATTGCTGGTAGATTCTAAGATTTTCTTTTTGAAAACCAGACTGAATTTCTTGAGTCTAATTTCATCATGTACCTTATTATAATATTTACTATTTTAGAGAATTTTTGGGGATCGTTCTGAGTTGCTTCTTTTTTTGGGCTTTTTCGAAGTTTTTGGTGTTTTCCCAAATTTTGAAATTTTATCCAGATATTTTTCTTTTATTTTTTCTTCTATGTTCTGATTTTTCTCCTCCACTCATAATTCTCTCCTTCTTTTCTTTTCTTTCAGATTTTTCTCAAAAATTCCTCCACCACACAATAAATATCTCATCTACTTTTTCTCTCTCCTCATTTATGACGAGTACTCAGCTCGTACCCAGATGCGAACCTCAGTCCCACGTCTGCGCTCAATCAAGCTTGATGTAGGTTTGATTTTAATAGGACGCGGGTCTTATTTTTATTGAGACGTGGATCTCAATCATTAAAATCCCCCACTCTCTTATATATATACCCGCGCTTTCTCTCTCTCTCTCTCTCTCTCTCTCTTTCATTTTCTTCTTCTTTCTTTAAAATGTAGCACAACCGCGTCTCCCTTCCTGGCCGGCAACCTTCGCCAGTGACCACCTCCACCAACCACCACAAGCTTCCTCCCAACTCCTCTCCTTCTCTCCCTACTCCAAAACCCACCACCATCAACTTCTTCTTCTCTTCACCAAAGAAAACCCATCACCATTACCAAATTCTCCACCACCAACACCACTATCAACACCACCACCAACACCACCATGACCACCACCACCATCGATAAACTCTTCCCTCCGTCATACTCTATCATCCTAGCACCTCCTTGCACCACTCCATTTCATTGCTTTTAGCAGATAGATCAGTTAAGGTCCCCAAGGAAGTTGTTGAGGATGTTATTTTGATGGTCGATGAATTCTATTTTCCTGCTGACATTGTGGTCTTAGACATTGAACCAGTTAGAAATCCAAGCAATCACTCTCTTGTGATTTTAGGGAGACCATTCCTTACTACTGCTGATGCTACCATTAGACGTAGGAATGGAGCCGTGATCTTGTCGTTTGGGAATATGACAGTGGAGCTAAACATTTTCCATACTAGTTCCTAACCACATGTAATGGACGATCATTAGTAGGTCAACATGATTGATGTATTGGTCAAACACACCTTTGAGGAGTCTTGCTACGAAGACCCCATGGAGAAATGCTTGGCCCATTTTGAAATGAATTTTGACATTAAGGAGTCTAAAAGAGGTCAACGCATTGTTAGATTATGTTCCCATCATGGACACCAATCTATGGAGACCTAAGGTAGAACCCTTACCATTGTCAACATTTGTTCCTATTCCATCAATCGTTGAGCCTCCCAAGTTGGAGCTCAAACTTTTACTTGACACATTGAAGTATGAATTCCTAGATGAGTCAGAAACCTTGCTTGTAATCATATTATCTCATTTAGACAAGGACGAAGAAGAGAAGTTGCTAGATATTCTTAAGGAACATAAGGAAGCCATTGGATGGACCATAGCAAACATCAAGGGAATTAGCCCCTCTGTGATAATGCACGAAATCCATCTCGAAGAGAATGCCAAGACCTCGAGGGAATGACAGAGGCGTTTGAACACTATTTTGAAAGAGGTGGTGAGAGCAGAGGTAATAAAATTGTTAGATGCGGGAATCATTTACCCTATCTCTAATAGTCAGTGGATTAGTCCAGTAAAAGTTGTACCCAAAAAGTCTGAAATCACAGTTATTACTAATGAGAACAATGAGTTAGTTCCAACTCGTGTTCAAATTGGTTAGGGAGTGTGCATAGATTATAGAAAACTCAACTCCATGACTAGGAAAGATCATTTTCCTCTTCCCTTTATCGACCAAATGTTAGAACGTCTTGCTGATCACGCTTACTATTCCTTTCTCGATAGTTATTCAGGATATAACTAAAATCACATTGCTCGTGAGGATCAAGAGAAAATGACATTCACATGTCCGTTTGGCACATTTGCATACCGTCGCATGCCCTTTGGGCTATGTAATGCACCAGCTGCTTTTCAGCGGTGTATGCTGAGCATTTTTTCGGATATGGTCGAGTGATTTCTAGAGGTTTTCATGGATGACTTCTCTGTCTTTCGGTCTACTTTTGATGAGAGTTTATATTATCTATCATTGGTATTGATAAGATGTAAAGAGAAAAACCTAGCTCTTAATTGGGAAAAATGCCATTTCATGGTGAAATCTGGGGTTGTCTTAGGACACATTATTTCTGATAGAGGTATAGAGCTTGATAAAGCTAAGGTAGAGCTAATTGCCAAATTACCACCTCCTAGAACTGTTCGGGAGGTGCAATCTTTCTTAGGTCATGCTGAGTTTTACTGCCACTTTATCAAAGATTTTTTCAAAATCTCCACACCTTTTTGTGATCTTCTAGCAAAGGATGTTCCTTTTCAGTTCACCCCTTCTTGTTTGGAAGCCTTGAGTTAACCTCTGCACCACTCATCTGACCACTGATTGGAATCTCCCATTTGATGTGATGTGTGATGCTTCCGACTATACTGTAGGGGTTATCCTAGACCAACGAGTGGATAAACTTCCTCATGTCATTTGCTATACCAGTAAGACTCTTAATGACGCCCAACTGAACTATTCCACCACTGAAAAAGAGTTGTTTGCAGTCATTTTTGATCTTGACAAATTTCATCCATACCTTATAGGTTCTAAGGTCCTAATCTACTCTGATCATGCAACTTTAAAGTACCATTTTACGAAAAAGGATGCTAAAGCCCAATTAATCCATTGGATCTTACTCTTACAGAAATTTGACCTAGAAATTCATGATAAAAGGAGCTGAGAATGTTGTAGCAGATCATTTGTTTAGGATTGTGGTCGAATCTGTATCTGACTCACTACCTGTCCTTGAAATATTTCCTGATGAGCAGTTTATGTCCATCTCCTCTTCGACTGTTCCATGGTATGCTGACATTGTGAACTACCTTATCACGAAACAGACGCCCGATTCATGGACCAAGCAAGAACGATTATGGTTCTTCTAGGCTAAACCATATTTGTTCAAGTACTGTTCTGATCAGATCATTCAATGTTGTGTTCCTGACTCAGAATTTAGAAACATCCTTTCATTTTGCCATGACCAAGCCTATGGAGGTCATTTTAGTCGGAATAAAATTGCTGCAAAAATTTTACAATGTGATTTTTGTTGGCCCACTCTGTTTCATGACGCTCATGTCTACTATCAATCATGTGTTCGTTGTCAACGATTATGGAAGATTGCATGCCGGAATGAAATACCGTTAAACCTGATCTTAGTTGCCAAAATCTTCAAGGTTTAGGGCATTGACTTCATGGGTCCCTTTCCTATATCCCATGGATACCAATATATCCTTATAGCAGTTGATTACGTCTCTAAATGGATGAGGTCGTAGAATGTAGAACCAATGACCATAAAGTTGTAGTAAACTTATTGAAAGAAAATGTATTCTCTCATTTTGGCTTTCCTCGGACAATCATCAGCGATGATGGAAAATATTTTTGCAATCGTACATTTGAAGCCTTAATGATAAAGTATTACATCAATCAAGAGTATCCACCCCTTACTACCCACAGACTTGTGGCTAAGTAGAAGTTTTCAATCGAGCCATCAAGATCATTCTACAGAAAACTGTGAATACCACTAGAAAAGATTGGTCTCTTCGCCTGAGTAATGCCTTATGGGCTTATAGAACTGCATTCAAGACTCCTATTAGAATGTCTCCATATAGGTTAGTTCATGGCAAGGCTTTCCATCTTTCTATCGAGTTAGAACACAAGGCATATTGGGCAATCAAACGCCTAAATTTTGATCTAGACAAGGCAGGAGAGTCTAGGAAACTTAATTAGATGAGCTTGAAGAGTAAGAAACAATGCATATGACTGTTCAAAATAGTACAAGGATCATATGAAAAAGATACATGATAGGATCATAACTCGGAAGAAATTTCAGCCAGAATAGAAAATCTTGCTGTACAATTCCCGTTTACATCTCTTTCCGGGAAAATTAAAATCCCGTTGGACCGGTCCATACATTTTTCATAAGGTGCATCGACATAGTGTAGCTGAGGTCCACAATACCACAGATGGTACCATTTTTCAAGTAAATGGCCATCTTTTAAAACCATATCATGAGTATCTGAGCCCAGAAGTTCAGAAAATCCTTCTAGAAGATCCTGTTTATCAGGATTGATCTCTATACATACTAAGTATTCATTTATGTATTATAATTTTTATATTTTTTTTCTTTTAACTAGGCAATGATGGATGATATCCACTCATTCTCATCAGGTACTATCTACCCTTCACATTCTTACAATTGTAGCATACTATGCATTCTTTCATACATTGAAGACAATGCATGAGATAGGTGTGGGGGATTGTTAACATGGGTTCTCTTTTAGGTTTTCTATAAAAAATAATAAAAAAAGATTAAAAATAATAAAAAATAACATTTTCTTTGTTACAAAAATTTTTTTTGAAAAGGAAAATAATAATTTGATTTATTTTTGCAAGAAATTAAGTTAGTTTTAAGGAATAAGAGAATCAATTAGGATTTCTTATAATTGGGTGAAATAAGAATATTTGTTTAATTCCGATAGGAAGAAAAAATTGGAAGATTAATCCAGTCTTAATTTTTATCTTGATAAAATCTACATCTTTTAGATACTTACATGCTTAGGGTTCAAAAACATGGGCAAATTATTCACGCTTAAAAGAAAAAAAGAAAAGAAAAAATGAAAAGAAAAAATATAAGAATCCTCTGATTAAGCTGGGTTTTTGTACCACATAAAGTATAATTATTCACGCTTAAAAGTGGTTCATATCACCAAATGAATCCTTAGTTTTGTGATCTTGTTTGCTAAAGTCCTAAGTCCTTGGGGTGTTTTCTCACCCGCTGCCCTAAAGCCGTCCGATTTGGGAGTGACTAAGGCTCATTACATGGGCAAATTAGAAAGCCTAAGAAAGCTATGAAATATTACCACCAAAATGTATACATAAATAAGGCATAAGAGTTAGAGTTGAAGAACCCTTGTCAAAATATTCACGGTCACAAGATGCATATGACTTAGGGTAAAATAATAGACTGAATGAGAATAAAATTTTATTCCTAATCTTAATTGATAACAAATATTTGAATAGAGGCTAAGCTAGGGATGAATAATTCGTTGCTTCCATAACTTACAAGTTGCTTAATACTTATAAAAACACTTCAAATATTTTCTTTTCTTTTCAAAATACATTTTTGAATATACTAACAAATTATTGCTTTTCTTTATGGATTTTATGGGTGTAATCCACTGAAAAGCCTCAGCAAACTACAACTCCTCCTCTAGGGGTAACCTAGAGGTTTAAAAGCTTGTTGCACATGCTAAGTGTAATCGCGTGACTTGCGAGAGTGGTCCAATAAAAATCTTAGATTAGTTTTGTTTTTCTCGAGGACGAGCAAAAGATAAGCGTGGGGGTGTGTATGGACACATATATTGCATAATTATTATGGCATTCCTATATTCATTCTATAATAATTCCTATAAACTCATATGTCCTAATTTTCTAATCCATGCAGAGTATGACAAAGAAAAGATAAGCATGAATCCTATCCAAATAAATTCAAAAGTTCAAATCAAATGGGGATCGACTCAAATTCAGATGATCTAGAGGCTATCTTATCTGAAGGTTGGATTTACCAGATAAGATAATACTATAAAAATTCAAAGGAAAAATAAATTTTGAAGACCCTATCAGTTTCGCTGAGGATAAATGGATATAGAGAAGATCAACGAATGAGATGAAGCAAATTAGATTCAGATTTAGAGAGGATATATTTTACCATTTTAATCATAATTTTGCTATCGAAACTCAAATCGATGATTCAAGATGATTCAAAAAGAAAACTTAAAGGGCTACAATGCCTATGTTGCTTACTATTTCTAATTTTATCAATTGATAAGTCTTATTCAGCAATTAACTCACCAACAAGATGCAGATCAGAATTGAATTTTCACAAAAAAATTCTGAATAAATCAAGTCAAGTTTGGAGATAAGGGGAGGATTCAAATTCAGAAATAGCCAGCTCCTCCTATCTCCCTCCGCTCTCCTTTATCCCTATTTTTCTACAAATACCTGTATTCATTGAGAGACATATAGACACCAGAGAGCTGAAAAGCCAGAAAAAAGAGAGTTTTGAGTTTGTAATACAAGATTTGAGAGGATCAAGGACTTTATAATTGATGCTTATTGAATAAAATTCAAAATTCTTCTTCACGATCTTGCAGTGTTCAGTCTAAGTCTTTCTTTAATTTTTTTTTATTTTTTATGCTATTCTTTTCTTTTAAAGTGCATATTTGATTCCATGAAGTCATCACTAATCTTATGCATGTTCTTTTCGCTTTTGTTTTATTAGCTTCTTTTGTTTTCAGCATCATTTGGAGGAGGGAGACATCAAGGAGACAACAAGGAATAAGTTCACCAGTTTTCATCTTCTTCTTCCCTTCATCTCAAACTCTTAGGTTATTTCTTCATCACCTTCTTTAATTGATCTTCGCACAAAGTTAGTACTCTTTTAATTTTAATTTTCTCATAGTTTCTTTGATTTTTTTACTTTTCTTTCATTCTTAGATATTTTTAGTTTTTAAAACATCATTACATCTTCCTTCAAGGGATTTCTCAATTAGAGTAGGATAAAAATTAGATTTAAAAAAAAACTAGATTTTGAGAAACAAGTCTCTGTGGATTCGATCCTATACTTGCCACTACACACTTTGCTAAAAAGAATCTAGCAAGTTTAGGTTTCATAACTTGTACGTGGTTTAACAATAATAGATTTCTTCTTGAACTTTGAACCACGAACAGTGGTGGTGGAGATGGTGGAGAATTTGGTAAAGGTGATGGGTTTTTTTTGGTGAAGAGAAGAAGAAGTTGGTGGTAAATTTGGAGTAGGAAAAGAAGGAGAGGAGTTAGGGGGAGCTTGTGGTGGTTGGTGGAGATGGTTACCGACCAGGGTTGCCGGCCAGGAAGGAAGACACGGTTGCACTGTGTTTTGAAGAAAGAAGAAGAAGAAATGAAAAAGGGGGAGAGAGAAAGAGTGTGTGTATATATATAAGAGAGTGGGGGGTTTTACTGATTGAGATTTGTGTATCAACAGAAATAAGACCCGCATCTCCTTAAAATCAAACCCGCATCAAGCTTGATTGAGCCCAGATGCGAGACTGAGGTCTGCGTCTGGGTACGAGCTTGGTACTCGTCATAAATGAGGAGAGAGAAAAAGTAGTTGAGATATTTTTGTGTGGTGGAAAAAATTTTGAGAAAAATTTGAAAGAAAAGGAGGGAAGAGAAGAAAAATCAGAAAATAGAAGAAAAAATAAAATAAAAATATCTGGATAAAATTCTGAAATCTGAAAAAACAACAAAAACTTCAGAAAAGCCCGGAAAATGAAGTAATTCGGACCAATCCTAAAAATTCTTTAAAATAATAAATATTATATTAAGACACATAATGAAATCAGATTCAGAAAATTCAATCTCACTTTCAAAATAAAAATCTTGAAATCTACCAGCAATACATGTCGGCACAAAATCCAGTCGAATTTGATAAATTTAGAAAAATCTCTAAAAAATTATTTAGATAAAAAATGTGATTCTAAGAAGTATTGTGAAAACAGTTTTTAGAAATTTAATTTTATTTGTAAGTTAACAATTCGAGAATCGATTGGCGGCATCGGTCGACATCGGTTTTGAAGATTTGTAATTTAATTCAGAAAAAATCCAGAAAATGTTGAAAAATCTAAAATGTTGGAAAATGAAGTTTGAAACTAAAATTGGTTAAATTTGGCTCTTAAAAAGATCAAATTGGGCAATATATTGGGATCAGGTCCCCGGTTCAAACTGGGGCTAATTCTAAGCCTAAGAATCTGGATCCAATACCAAGCAGTAATATAAATAATCATAAAATAAAACTAAATACGAGAAAAAATCAAAAGAATACTATCAAAAAATTAGAATATGTTCTGAGTACGTATTCCGGGAACCGGGTGTTACATTCTACCCACCTTCCAAAATACGATACTTACCTGTTCAGAATGCATACTTACTCTGCTAGGCATGAAATTATCCCCATAGAAAAGTCTGTAACAAGATTATAGATGTTCTGCCTATTCTCTGTTACTCTAGAAGTAAACCATAATAACGTAAATAAAAAATACTTGATAAACTGATCATAAGTATATAAATGAAGAACTGACTGATAATAACGAGTTCTGAATACTGAATGTTGATCACTCTGAAAGACATACACAAGGATATAGAATAACCATCTTCTGAAGGATAACCTGACTGTTGATTAAATATCTAGGGGACACCCAAGTATTGCAAGGTTGGTTGAAATAGATTGTCAATAAACATCATGACAAGTTGGTTCAGATGCAGCGAGAAAACCCGGTTCATTAAGTCCACAAAAATACGCTAGGTAGAAGAAATACGAAAAACAAGACTAAGATGTTAAATATCGACAGAACTAGCCATGAGTGAAGCCAGGCCCAGGTGGGGCCATTGCGTAATACAGCATCAGGTGCTAAGCACTAGGGTGAGGTGGAGCTAACGCTATGCAAGGCTCGCACTTGGCAAAGCTCATGCAGCGAAGTACATCGTTAAATGCTAAGCACCAGGGTGCAGCAAGGCCCTCGCCTAGTTAAGCAATCGTGGCTAGTATACGACTCTCACTTGGTGAGACTAACGAGATCCATGGCTCATCAAATCCATAACGATTGTTAGACGTTGTGTCTGAGCTCAGTGAAGTCGATAGAAGGAATCCTGATCGTTATCGGAATAGTATAGAAAATTCTATAGCTCTGCTTGTCAGAAGTTATGAATCTGAAAAACTATTTCATACTGACACTCCTTGTGTAGTGGTACGGTCTGTCTGATTACATAATTAATTATTACCCCACTTCTTGTATTGATCTCCATGATCTGTCCATACATATAAGGAAAGAATGTGAAGTCGAAGAACTGTGTGATATCAGATAATATAGTGTACTAGAATCAAAGAGTGCCAGAATAGGGTAAGAGAGAACCACATATGTTTTGTCGCTACCTCACTCCCATATCTTAAGTTGGTATAAAGACTACGAGAACTGGAAAGGAAAAAGATTAAAAGGGACGAACACAAAAGAGATAGGGACAACATGGCAAAAGGAGGTGAACACGGAAAAAACTAAGATTGGTGATAATAATACGATAAAGTGGTTAAAATAAGGAAAAATTTACCAACTCAGGACATGTAAATTAGGGTTAACAGTTACGAGTGGCACCTTCAGGGTTCCCATTCCAAATATTGGGCTCCATATCCTTCCATTACATCATCTGACACCTCAGTTCTTTTGCTGACAAATTATAGACTTGGCTTTTTTCCAGCTCTTGGCTCTCTGTGACTGATCATGCTGTTAGAGTAAGAGTAGAATTCATCTGTTAATGGGTTCTGGGTTCCATTTAGTGGTGAGGCTGAAAGTGCCGGGGGTGCTACTCGTGCCGGAAGTATTGGTGTTGATAGGTCCTTTTGAACGGACAATCGCTCACCGAATGATTCACGTACCCACATATCAAACATAGTCCTTTGGCCATCTGACATTTGTGTTGAATATGTCCGGGCTTTTGATAATATATGCTTATTACTTGCTGAAGGAGATAATGGAACAGAAGTTTAGCCTTTGGCGCATTACTAAATCTGACTAGTACTCAAATATCCATCACTGAGTATTCTATATCCATCTGCTAGAATGATTCGCTTCCCTGACTTGTTCTGTTCCTGATCCCAGTTCTTCTTTTTCAGACCCGCTCCACTTTACGTGCTATGGTGAGGACTTGAGAGTATGTCTTCAGTTGCTGGGGGTATAAGGAGTATCTGGATGTCCATCTTCAGACCCTGCTGAAATCTTTCAGCTAGGTTATCTTCGTCAGACACCATGTTGACACAAACTGATTAAGTTTTAAAGACTCTGTAGCATATTCGTCTACGATTTGGTTCCTCTGCTGTAATCTGATAAATTGTTCATTTATCTCCTTTTGAGCTGTTACGGGAAAGAATCTCTTAAAGAAACTCTTCGAGAATTGATCCCAAGTGATGGGCTTCTCCAATCTCGCTTCTTCTACCAACCACTATGTTCTGGCCATATCCTTTAACTGAATCTTAGGCACTTCCACCTGGATCACGTAAGGGATTTAGGTTGCCTTCATAAGATTTGTTGTATCTATTAGCCATTGTTCTGCATCCAATGGCTTTTCGGTACCAAAAAATATAGCCGGTTGCAGCTTTCTGAACTCAGAGACATTTCCTGGCCTCTATTCATGTGGTGCCATTAACAACCCCAAGTGTAAGATCTCCATCTGCTTCTGCTGGTTTTTCATCATACTCTTCAAGATTTCTATTAATTCAACATCTTCTCCACTAAGACCACCCTGAGAAGAGCCAGAATCTCCATGAGTTCCCCGTCTTTCCATGTTCGAGTTGGTTTAAGGATAGCAAAAAATTGAGAAACGAAATCATGAAAGAGCTTCAGGATTCGAGGGAAGAATTATCAGAAGAGAATAGATAACTTTGTATTTTGCAGTTGGATCGTACAACTAGGACTCATGCAGTCTAGTTACAAATTTCTTTACCATTAATTTGTCGATTGGTAGTACTGAGGATGTAAGAGTCTAGGATCTGATATAACCTTGTAACACACCGATCCCGTGGGTACGGAGATGTTACAGCGATGTATATACGTAAGTCAGAAATAACCCCATATGTATACGCTAAGCATCAATACAGGCAAGAATCAGAGTACAAAAGTACATGGTGCATTATACAGTCTAACATATGAGTATAATTATAAAGTTATCACAGGATATGACATAATATTTCAAAGAATATTACATCACCGATAGGCGCAAATGCGAGAATATAAAGAGATATACAAGCATGAATAGTACAAAAGGTGCTCACGATTCATAAAAGAAAAAATCGAGAGCCGAGCTGGGGGCCTGGAAGGATAGGGCTTCGGACTGGTCTACCGCTGATCTACCATGCTACCGCTGCGCCATTCTGATCAACATGAAGTGCACCTTGGTTTAAGCTCCAAGATTTAAACATGCAGGTCAGCGGAGACAGAAAACTACCCAACGAGTGGTATGATGAATGCCAAGTTGCGTGCAGTGATAAGCACGCGTGAATCGATAAATCTAAGTCATAAGCATGAATTAAAAATCATGCTGTGAGCACATAAACACAGGAGCAGGTAAGGAGGCAGTAGGTAAAGTCCAAATTACCGATCCGTAAGATTAATACATCGAAGTAATAATACAAATAAGGAAATTCCCATATATATACCATATACCTCACGTCACCATATCCTGAGTTTGTATAACCTTAGTTGTCTCGTAAACTATGAAAATATCATAAAGCTGATTTTAAAATCGATAAAACCGATAATACCGAGTACGGGCAAAACCAGCTGTACAAGCTTAGATTATGACTTCATGAGACTAGTACATCGAAGGAATAATCCAAACAAGAAAACCTTCATCTATATACCATATGTCTCATATCACTGTAGCCTGAGTTCACACAACTTAAACCGCAAAATGAACAATAAATTATTAATTAATATCTTTTATTATTACTTGTAACACCCCGTTCCCAAAATACATACTTAGTTGCGTATTCAGATTTTTGATCATATTTTTCAATTTAATTCCTGTATTTGTTTTGTGTTATGAATTATTTATATGATCGTTTTGCCTTGGATCTGGATTCGTGAACTCGGAGTCAGCCCTGATCTGAACCGGGGACCCGATCCTAGAGTATTCCTCAATTTAATCTTTTTAGTAATTAGATTTGACCAATGGTTTTAAACATGGTTTTTTAATATTCTAGAGTTTTCATGATTTTCTAGAATTTTTCTGAATTAAGTTGTAAATCTTCAAAACCGGTGCGACTAGTGCCGCTGGTCGATTCTCAGATTTTTAATTTACAAACGGAGTTGAATTTCTAGAAATGACTTTCACATTATTTTTTTAAATCATATTTTCAATATAAATATATTTTTTGAGATTTTTCTGATTTATCAAAATTCCACCATATTTGGTGTCGGCCAGCATCGTTGGTTAGTTCCAAGATTTTTGGTTTACAATCAGAATTGAGTTTCTAGATTCTGCTTTCATATTATTTCTTATAATCATATTTTCTTCTTTAATGCATTTTCTAAAATTTTTCAGAATTTATCAAAATCCGGCCGAACCGGTGTAGACCAGTATCGACGGTTGACTCCAGAGTTTTTAATTTGAAAATGAGATTTATTTCTGAAAACCAATTTCATATTATTCCTCAGGGAGATGTTTTCTACCTCTGAATATTTTTGGAGATTTTTCTAGAACAGTCGATATTTCCCAACTTTATTATAATATTATATTTTTTGGAACCTTTCCCTTTCTTTCTTTCTTTCTTTATATTTTTCTTTTTCCACCGACTCCACCGACTCCACCAACTGGCCACCCCTTCATTAATCCCCTCTCCCATCCATCATATCCCTCCATCACTCTCTCTTTTTCTTTTTCTTCTTTTTCCCATCTTTCTTTCTTTTTCTTTTCTTCTCCTTTCTTGTCTTCTTCTTCTTCATTTGGCCGACGCCCAAGCCTAGGCCCCACTCCGGCGCCTCCGGGCACCCCCGCCGGTGAAGGCCCCCTCCAAGCTCTAGCCACCTCCTCCTATCACCAACACCAACAACAACAGCAACCACCACCTCCATCTTCTTTCTCCTAAAAACCACCACCATCTCCACCTTTTTCTTCTTCTTCTTCTTCAAATTAAAACATCACCACTACCAAAATTCCTCCTCCTCTGCATCAATTCCAACTCTCAGAACCTCTTTCTTTCTCCTCTCCCTCTAATTTTAACATCCACCACCTCCATCACCACCACCACCACTACTATTCTCCACCTCCAAACCCAAAACCCCCCTTAAATTCCCTCTCCTCTTTGGGGTGGCAAGTGCCACCCCGGGGCTGAGCGCCGCTGGCGGCCGTGTGCGACCAGGGGGCCTCTTGGCCCCCTGTGTGTGGGCTGAGGAGTGGGCAACAGCCCCCTCCTTTTCTCTTTCTAGCTCTCTCTCCCCTTCTCCTGCTCTCTCATCTCTCTATCTCTCTGTTTCCCCTCTCTAGCCTCCTGGCCCCCTGTGCGTGGGCTGAGGAAGGAGCAACAACCCCCTTTTTTTCTCTCTCTAGATCTCTCTCCCTCTCCTGCTCTCTTATCTCTCTATCTCTCTGTTTCCTCTCTCTAGCTATCTTTCTCTCTCACCGTTCCTCTCTCTACTGGTCCTCTCCCTCTCCAGTCTCTCTCTAAAAACTGTTTCTCTCTTTCTCTCTCCGTTTCTCTCTCTCCTCTCTTTCTCATCTCTCTAGCCCTCTTCCTCCTTCTCTTTCTAGTTTTCTCTCTCTAACTTTCTCTAACTCTCTCTTTCTCTCTAATCTTTCTCTCTAGCTTTCCCTTTCTCTCTAGATTTCCTTCTCTCCCTAGCTCTCACTTTTTCTCTATTGTCTCTCTCCTCTTCACTTTCCCTAAAAATTATATATATATATTTTATTATATTTTATGGCGCGTGCACGAGTTCCTGAGATTTTGGAGTTTTTGGCTTTTCCAAAGATATAGGCGAGTGTCCTCGCCTTGATTTGGGTTTCCCCGCTTCATCGGGTTGACGTGTATTTTATTTCATATTATATGTATTTCGTATTGGGCGGTGCCCCTATATTTGTATGTGGCCAAGTGCCCATGATTGTACATGTATATGCCTGTGACGAATGCTTGTACTAGGATAGTTTACTTCTTGCACATATACCATGCCTATGATGTACTTTTTTTACTGCTTTATACCATGCGTGGCCGACCATGCGTGGTCTTTAGCCTCCATGCTCTCTACTCGGCCTCCGGGCCCTATCAGCCTCCAGGCTTCACCACTCCACGGTAGATTAGATATTATCACGCTATAGAATGCTCATGTGGTACTAACATTGCAGGTGCTCTTGTATCGACTCTGAGTTTCTGCCCACTCTCGGGCTGGCTACCCAATTGGTTTTAGGCCTGCACCCTTATGGGTTTCGTGGTAGTTATGAGAGTGCTCTTAGATCCCGAGTGTACTTTAGCCTCCGGGCTCTCGCCCACTACTTCGAAAGAGAAGTGCGCTTAGATCGTCAGGTCTCTCAGCTCCACCTGGTAGGCATGTTAGCCCTCAATGCATTATCACTAGATTCGTTTAGGCGAAACTCTACCAGATTTTAGACTGACCTTCTAAGCCGAGTTATTCCAGTAGCTCCGTTGAGCGCTCTAGTGTGAAACATTATTTGCTGTCCATACCTCAAGCATGCTTAGCTCTACTTGGATGTCATTTGTTCGCTAATTACTGCTTGCCAGTCTATTAATTCTTCTATTAATGGTTGTGAAGAGTTTGAAATCTTACTTATACTATTTTTCCTAAAACTGCATGATTTTTCAGTATTCATACAAATCTTGTATATCAGTAATATTTTCCTGTATCACTTGACGTAGTTACATGTATCATGCTATCACTTGTCACCTGACTGATATCATCCTCCTGTCATGCTATTAATTGATATCCGGCATGATATTCTAGGCTCTTATAATTATCATGATAATGGGAATGATGACCTGACATCTTGCTTACATTTTGATATATTTTAGTACAAACCGTACTCCTGATACACCTGTATTCGTGATATTTCTGGCTTGTTACTCCCGAAATCTGATAATTACCTAATAAACCATAAAATGGGACAACTTACATCGGGTCAGGAGAAACTTGCGGATATCAATGCATGTTCACATTTACAATGGTATTAGGTATGTTGTGCAACTAAAACTTTCAGTTCAACCGTGGGCCTCCAGGTGACCGAGGGGAGTGTTGGCTCCCTCCTTCTTGGTTTCATCTTGAAAGGGCATCCTATAAGACCCTCCTGAACGCCTCGCGGGAGGTCCTGTCCTCTAGCAATGGAACAATCTTGGGCCGTGGTCCCAGGTATGTAGGAGATCCACTATAAACATTGTTCATTGATACCCCTATTGGTTTCCAAGAACAACCTTGCTTTACTCAGATGTGGGTAAATGTATACTAGGACACTAGTTCACATATCTAGACATCTGGGTAAGACGAGTAATAATAACAATAAAAGATGCCAACTATGTATCTGTTGTATGCTTTGCCGAGTATGCTTTCATCAGGTTTTACATCAGATTTCTGGTTTATGATCATTATTATATTATAACTGCTTACATCCTGCCTTTCCACTTATGTTCTATTCCACCAGTCTCCTGCTCCTATCTTATTATACATGCGTATTCCCTGCTTGATATCACTTGCTATATATCTACATGCTCCCGTATGCTTGTGCTCACGACTCGATTTTCAATGCATGTTTATGATTCAGATTTATCGATACACGTGTGCTATCTATGCATGCCATTTGGCATTTGCATCACCACTCGCTGGGGAGTTCTAACTCCTTTGGATCCTCATGTCCAGTTCTCAGAGTTTGGGGCTTGTGGATTCTCCTTGGATTTACCCTGTTGCTGACTAGAGATGCGTAGATGAAACACGGATCACCAGCAGACCATCTGAAGCCCTATTCTTCCAGGCCCTCCCGCGTCTATCGAGTTTTCCCTCTGTAAACTCGTGAGCACCTTTTGTACTATTCATACTTGTATATCTTCTTGTATTCTCGCAATTGCGCCTATCAGTGATGTAATATTCTTGTAATATTGTGTCACATCCTGTGATAACTTTGTAATTATACTCATATGTTGGAATGTATAATGCACCATGTGCTTCCTTCCGTACTTTGATTCTTGCCTGTACTGATGCTTAGCATATATATGTGAGGGTATTTTTGACCTACGTATATACATCACAGTAACATCTCTATACCCTCCGGATCAGGGAGTTACATTACTCATCTGACTCATATATCTAGGTATGTGTCCTGGCGTACGACTCAATGCACATAACATCCATATATGAGTAAGTCAAGGTTGGTCATTGAAAACTGATGATGAGACTAACAAATTATGTTTACAATGGGTTCCGTGCATATCTGAAACAACGACCCAATAACCTGACATTTAGTTAGGCCCGTGCTACTATGCACTCATGATGGATTGATTATAATAGCTGGGATGTAAGAACTACCCTGTCCAGAACACCTGGGGCCCACAGGTAGAACCTCAAGATTTTAGTTGCACAACATCCCTATACCATTGTAAACCAAATAACAGTTGAAGTCCATCAGTTTTCCCCTTACTTTGTATAAGTTATTCTTTTTTATGGTTTATTAGATAATTATCAGTGTACAGGAATGAGCAGGAGCATGTCAGGTGTATCATGAGTACACGTTGTATCAGAAGTACTAATTGTACTGGAATATAGAAAGATATAATCAAGATGTCAGATCATCATTCCTGTATTGTGATAGTTATAAGAGTCAAGTATCAGGCATGGCGGTGTTAGGTGACCACATGTCAGATGTCAGGTAATATCAGGTATATGTTAAGTAATAACAAGCAGGTGCAACGGGCAGGTATCAGGCAATAACAGGTAGGAACAGATATCATTTATCGAACAACACAAAATAGGAAAACGGTACTGATACAGAAGATCAGTATGAACACCGAAAAACATTCAGTTTTGGAAATAGTTTAAGTTGAGATTTTAAACTCTTCACAACCATCAAATAAAAGAGTTAATCGAGATATCAAGTGAGCAAGCGAATAAGTAAGCAAGCGAACATTCAAGCAAAGCTAAACAAGATGGGGACAAGATTAGCGAACATAGTTTAATCACTAAAGCACCCGGTGGAACTCAGGAATGACTCGGATTAAGATGCGAGTCTAAAATCCAGTAGAGTCCCACCTAGATGTGTTAGTGGTAAAACGTTGAGTGCTAAGCTGTCTTTCCAAGTGTAGCTAGAAAGTCTAGAGGACTTTAATAAACCTCGGAGAGGTTAAGCCTGAAGGCTGAGTATATACCTACAGGAGATGTTAGTACCAAACAACACACATGTATATATAAGAACGGGTATTAAACTATACTATTACAAATACTCATCGTATCAATACAGATACATGTCCACCAATACAAATATGCAATCCGAAAATTACACAATTTACACGAATAAAATAAGATTCACTCAAAGCAATGAAAATCAACCAAGAGATGAGTCCTATTCTACATGCAATGCGAACGTACCTTGCTCCAGCACTCTTCAACAGTAAAATAAAGGAATTGAAAAGACACGTGCCTAAGATGCAAACGTCTAATCAAATTTTTATCTTTTTCAACAAATATTTTACTGTTGATTAATTAGCAGTTTGCAGGGTGATCACAGAGAAAAGTTAACAGAGCAGAAAACAAATCTTGCAATTTCTAGCAACCTGCAGAAAGATCTGTCAGTAATGAACTACTAAGGCCGCGGAAACGCGGCTATTGCCGTTGATCCGCGACTCTGTAGTAGGCTCTGATGCTCTGCCTTCGAGGGCAGAGGCTCAGAGTTGCTATATGTCCACTTCTGCTGTTATTTTTCCTGTTCTCCAAACCTGCAAACAGAAAGAATTAAAGAATTATTTAATAATTTTTTTTTTGAGAAAAACTTACAGTCCCTCCCCGGCAACGGCGCCAAAATTTTGATTGAAGCTTAACCTAAACACAAAATATAATATATCAGATTTAAGAATTAGAGATGTGCAAGGTGCTCAATACTATCCGCTGTAGCAAAGGCTATGCGGGTCGTGATCCTCAGGGAGGGACTAGCGATGGAAGCTTTGTCAATAAGTTATCTCTAAAGTTTTTATTAATTTAAAGTTAAGTTAGAAAGAAAGAAGAATGAGAATTAGAAGTGATATTTACAATGAAAGTGAGGAAAAGAAATGGGAAGATGGAAATGGTGATCTAAACTAAAGAAATAAAAGAAAGAAAACTAAAAACTATACATACCTGCCTCTTCAGTCTGCTTACCGTTGAACCGTTGCGACGACTTACCTTGTCTTGGAAGGCGTACAAGTATGGCGTATAGAATCGTCCACCTTCTTAATCTATACTACGAAAATAAAAGACAAACTAACGAAGGTTTGTTCATCTCCATAGGCCATCAAGGGCACTTCTTCGGCTAGGCAGTCTCGAAGCGATCGGATCTCACGGTTTGCAAGACATTAGAAAGAAGTAATAGAATAGAATAAAAATTGAAGAACATAAATAAACAAGAATAAAAGAACACAAGAATAAATAAGAAATAAAGAACACAAACAAACCTCAAGTGGATTTCATTAACAATGGAAGAAAAGTAGGCTTACACCGCTGTCACCTCAGTACAAGCATGGACTCCTTCCTCCATGAAAGCTTCCTCCACTCTCAGTTACAAAACTTATAAAAGAAAAACGAAAATAAAATCTAACCTAAACTACAAGTTAGCCTAAGAAACCCTAGAATTTTCTCTGTATTTTCGCTGGATGCCCTTCTCGGTTGCACTGCAGGGGTATTTATAGGTGCAGAAGGAGGTAGAGTCCCAACACAACTCTCCCACGAAAACTGATCCCCGGATAAGGTAGGATTGCCGCGGAAACGCGGCTTGGGCCGCGTTTTCGCGGCCTGGTAGTGGCAGATGGCCACGCGCTTTGGCGCGTGGCTTCCCCTGGTCCGTCTATCTGGGCGTTTCTTTCTGGAAGCTGCATCCTGACTCTTGATCTTGGGATTTCGTGATAACTTGGGAAGCAAGTTACCTAGATCCCAAATCTCTTTTAAAATGAATTTCATCTTTGCACTCTCCTTCTTTGGCTTTTATCCTCATCATGCAAGTATTTAGGGTTGAATAGAAGTTTATCCTTCCCTCTTCTTTTAGAATTTGCAACTTTTGCCCTTAGTAATTGCAATTTTGACAATTGGTAATTGCAACTTTTACATTGGGCTTGAATATGGGCTTTTGGGCTTCTTTTGAGGCTTTATTTCTTTATTTTTATTTCTCAAGGCCTGCACACAATAAATCATAAAATATTAGTAAATGTGCAGAATTATAGGAAAAAATATGAAAATGTGATGGTAAATGTAATGATAAAAATGCACTTTTCACTACCAATCACACCCCCACACTTATCTTTTTGCTCGTCCTCGAGTAAAAATCAAAAGAAAAGAAAAATTAATCTATCCTAACTCACTTTCGTAGGAATCACGGTTGCACTTAGCACGTGCAACAAGCCGTTAAACCCCTAGGTTACCCTAGAGGATGAGGGTTGTCTCGTGAGGGTTTTCAGCGGATTTGAAATACTTTTGAAAAGACTAAGTAATCTATAAGTTTTTAGGATCCTCATTTTTATTCATTCTTAAACTTAGTCTTTATAAAGTAAATTGTTTTCATTTTAAGTAAGGATCAAAATTGAACTTTTGTATAGTCTTTTTCGTTACCCTAAGTCATATGCATCTTTATGAATTTTTACTAGGAATTCCTTAACTTGGACTCTCATGCCTCTTTATTATATATATTTATATATATATATATATATATATATATATATATATATATATATATATATATATATATATGTTTTTTTTTTCATATGTATAACTCATCTAATTTTCTTTTGTGTAAGCATCAAGGCTTCTTGAGGCCCTCATACCTAACAATTGACTATTAGATGTGTTAACACATATATAATATTTCTCAGTTTTCTTGGCTTTCTAATCCACCCATGTAGCAAACTTAAAGTCGGTGGCTCCCAAACCGGTCGGCTTTAGGGCACCAGGTGAGAAAACACCCCGCGGACTCAAATTCGAGTGAACTAGGCCACAAAACTAAGGATTTTATTTTATTTAGAACTCACCTTTAGGCGTGAATACTTATGCTTCTTGAGGTACATGTATCCAGCTTAATTGGTGATATTTTTTTTATTAGCAAATTTTTATGAGGCACAAGGTCTTTGTCTTAGAATCCTAGATATGCATTAGGTATGCACATTTCATTAAGGTAAAAATTAAGACTAACTACTTATTCAATTTCTCCTCCTATACCTAAAAATTCAACAATTTATTTATTTTGACCAATTTTTTAGAAATCCTAATCATGATTTCCTAATTTTTAAGACTAACTTAGATTTCTTTCAAAAGATAAGTCAAAATATTGTCCTTTTTATAACAATTTTTTTTTATTAACAAATTTTTGTTAGTTTCTACCTATGTTAGTATGTTAGTAAAGCCTCCCCCCACACTTATCTCATGCATTGTCCTCAATGTATGAATGTATGAATGTATGCATGAAAAAGGAGAAGGGAAGGAAGAAGTTACCTCAAGGTGGTGGTTCCGGTGGTGGTCTAATTGGTCCACGAAAGGCGGCCCAATCAAGATAATGTGGTAGTTCACGGGACCTACCTTTATTGACCTCTTTTTTATTTAGATATTTACAGTCCCCAGAATGAATAGGATCATGAAAGATCCTCTCGTGAAAATTACTCCCTTTACATGACCAGTCCTGGAAAATCATCACAGAGTCATCTTGGTCTATACCTATGTCCAACAAAAGAATGTGACTTGGTAGAATGGTTGACTTGGACTCAAGAATGATAGGTTCAGGAACCAATACAAACTCGGGAAGGTAACTTAAATCAAGTAAGGATTCAGGAGTCGAGCATGGTTCAAGAAGTGGGTCCAAGTCAAGCAATGGAAACTCAAGTCCACAATCATTTTCCCACAATGGAATGTGACTCAATATTGGTGATTCAAGTTCAGGAATGATAGGTGTGGGAATCAAAACTGACTCTAAAATATTACCTAAGTCGGGTAACAAAACAGGAGTCAATAATGATTCGGGAATTTGAACTTGATCATAGATTTGAGAATCTAGGTCACATATCTCATTAGGTTCAATCTCATAAAAATGAGAACTTGCCAATTTGTCAATGGGACTTTCAAAAGTATGAAATTGGTCAAGTTCAATATGATGATTATCAAAAATGGGTGATTCAATTTCATGATCTATGCGTACAGGAATAAATGTTGGCTCAGAAAATTGGTCCAAATTGGGTAAGAATACCGGAGGCAACATAGATTCGAAGATGGAAACTGAATCACAAAGTTGGGGATCGGGTTCACATTCACAATCTAATTCAATCTCATTGAAATTAAAACTAGCCATTTGTCCAAGGATTGGGATTGAGCAAGTTCATATTGATGTGATGAAATTGAATTTTGATCAAGGTCTTCTAGACAGAATGATTCTTGGTTCCTATCAACTTGCTCAAGAATGTTTGAAAGTCTAGAAATTTGATCATTCATTATATCTTGCAACCGATCCACTTTTTCTTCTAACCCATCGAACAGATCAATGGAGGACTGAAACCTTAGTGATGTGGGAAAAGACGTATATGAAGATAATGGTTGAACAGGTGGTTGACCATATGGCTCAGGGGTGTTGAATCCCCATTGACTCTATGAAGAGTAGTGATGATTATTCCAATCTTGTTCATAGTATTGGGACTGGGGCATGTAATGATTCGGATAAGACCAATCTGGCACACTAGGTTGGTCAAAGTTATGATATGCCAGGTTGGTAATATCCGAATAAGAGGTTGGTGTGTAATATGGATTAAAATTGGAAAAATTATTATTATATGCCATATCACACAAACACAAACAAATAAGCAAACAAAAAGAAAAAAATTCTAACCTAAGTTAGGGTAGACCTATGACCTAGACGACTCCTAACTGGTTAGACTGTCCACGGGAGGTAGGGTGTAGACTTTGACTACAAGTTAATCAGCCAGGTCAGGGCAAGATTGGTGGGAGGTTTTCCGTCAAAGACGTTCCTTAATTAAATAACCACCAATCTTCGGGCTTTCGGCCCTCAATCCCCTTCCTAGACACTGATTTGGAAAGAGTCAACTTCCAGCACTGTTCCCCCTTAGGATAATCTCCTAATTGAGTCCGAGAAGTCCCTAGGGCCAACGTCTAGTCAATTTTTAATTAGGGTTAGGGTTGTGAGTGCTTGGAATATGATTTTTGGGCCAAGGAAGGGTGATTAAATCCCCACCTTATCTTGTTATGGGTTAGTGCCCTTAAGATAAATTTGTGCAAGTGTACAAGATATGTAAATAAGATTCACTCAAAGCAATGAAAATCAACAAAGAGATGAGTCCTATTCTACATGCAATGCGAACGTACCTTGCTCCAGCACTCTTCAACAGTAAAATAAAGGAATTGAAAAGACACGTGCCTAAGATGCAAACGTCTAATCAAATTTTTATCTTTTTCAACAAATATTTTACTGTTGATTAATTAGCAGTTTGCAGGGTGATCACAGAGAAAAGTTAACAGAGCAGAAAACAAATCTTGCAATTTCTAGCAACCTGCAGAAAGATCTGTCAGTAATGAACTACTAAGGCCGCGGAAACGCGGCTATTGTCGTGGATCCGCGGCTCTGTAGTAGGCTCTGATGCTCTGCCTTCGAGGGCAGAGGCACAGAGTTGCTATATATCCACTTCTGCTGTTATTTTTCATGTTCTCCAAACCTGCAAACAGAAAGAATTAAAGAATTAGTTAATAATTTTTTTTTTGAGAAAAACTTACCGTCCCTCCCCGGCAACGGCGCCAAAATTTGATTGAAGCTTAACCTGCACACAAAATATAATATATCAGATTTAAGAATTAGAGATGTGCAAGGTGCTCAATACTATCCGCTGTAGCAAAGGCTATGCGGGTCGTGATCCTCAGGGAGGGACTAGCGATGGAAGCTTTGTCAATAAGTTATCTTTAAAGTTTTTATTAATTTAAAGTTAAGTTAGAAAGAAAGAAGAATGAGAATTAGAAGTGATATTTACAATGAAAGTGAGGAAAAGAAATTGGGAAGATGGAAATGGTGATCTAAACTAAAGAAATAAAAGAAAGAAAACTAAAAACTATACATACCTGCCTCTTCAGTCTGCTTACCGTTGAACCGTTGCGACGACTTACCTTGTCTTGGAAGGCGTACAAGTATGGCGTATAGGATCGTCCACCTTCTTAATCTACACTACGAAAATAAAAGACAAACTAACGAAGGTTTGTTCATCTCCGTAGGCCGTCAAGGGCACTTCTTCGGCTAGGCAGTCTCGAAGCGATCGGATCTCACGGTTTGCAAGACATCAGAAAGAAGTAATAGAATAGAACAAAAATTGAAGAACATAAATAAACAAGAATAAAAGAACACAAGAATAAATAAGAAATAAAGAACACAAACAAACCTCAAGTGGATTTCATTAACAATGGAAGAAAAGTAGGCTTACACCGCTGTCACCTCAGTACAAGCATGGACTCCTTCCTCCATGAAAGCTTCCTCCACTCTCAGTTACAAAACTTATAAAAGAAAAACGAAAATAAAATCTAACCTAAACTACAAGTTAGCCTAAGAAACCCTAGAATTTTCTCTGTATTTTCGCTGGATGCCCTTCTCGGTTGCACTGCAGGGGTATTTATAGGTGCAGAAGGAGGTAGAGTCCCAACACAACTCTCCCACGAAAACTGATCCCCGGATAAGGTAGGATTGCCGCGGAAACGCGGCTTGGGCCGCGTTTTCGCGGCCTGGTAGTGGCAGATGGCCACGCGCTTTGGCGCGTGGCTTCCCCTGGTCCGTCTATCTGGGCGTTTCTTTCTGGAAGCTGCATCCTGACTCTTGATCTTGGGATTTCGTGATAACTTGGGAAGCAAGTTACCTAGATCCCAAATCTCTTTTAAAACGAATTTCATCCTTGCACTCTCCTTCTTTGGCTTTTATCCTCATCCTGCAAGTATTTAGGGTTGAATAGAAGTCTATCCTTTCCTCTTCTTTTAGAATTTGCAACTTTTGCCCTTAGTAATTGCAATTTTGACAATTGATAATTGCAACTTTTACATTGGGCTTGAATATGGGCTTTTGGGCTTCTTTTGAGGCTTTATTTCTTTATTTTTATTTCTCAAGGCCTGCACACAATAAATCATAAAATATTAGTAAATGTGCAGAATTATAGGAAAAAATATGAAAATGTGATGGTAAATGTAATGATAAAAATGCACTTTTCACTACCAATCAGAGGGACATATGGAGGGACAGATGGTGTTGCATTGAATTAATTTCCCATGTGAAATTGATTATTAGAAGATGGTCTTTGAAATGATGATGATCCACCATATCCTTGTCCCTGAGGAGCTTCCACGAAAGGATGGGATGATTTCGCCATCTCGGATTGTATGCTTCACTAAATAGGTTGTTATTGGGATTGGGTTTGCGAAATGTATTGAGTACATTTGCTTGCTCTGCTTTGATAATTGGTAACCTGAGGCATTGTTCAACCAAGTGATCTTAACTGTCACAAAGGACACAAATGGGAGACACCAATGGCTTGGATGGTTCGGGAGCTGAAAATTATGCTCCCTTCCTTAATCTAATGCTTCAAGTCTTCATACTACTGATGTCAATTTGGCATCACTTTCAAAATTGGAGTTAACTTTATGTATTTCACCCTTGTTAGTGTCAGTTGTGATGGTGAGTTGATTATTATCAATACTAACAGTCTCCTATTCTAGAGTGTTTTCTGCTACCACTTTAAAGAATTGTCATGCATCATCGGTCGTTTTGCTCGTGAATGTTCCATTGCAAAGGGACTTAATCATGGTCTTATTCAAGTAATCTAACCATTCGTAAAGAATTTGAATCAAACGGATCTTTTCGAATCCGTGATGGGGACACTCAAGTAAAAGTTCTTGAATCTTTCAAAATATGTGAAAAATGTCTCCCCTTGTAGTTGATGGAAGGTGTTAAGAGCTTGACGTATGGTAGCAGTTTTCTTCTTGGAATAGAATTTCCTATAGAAGGCTTCGGCTAATCCTACCCAAGTAGAAATTGAATCCGGTTGGAGAGAAAGAAGCCAAGATTTGGCTCTTTCTTTTAAAGAAAAGGAGAATAACCTAAATTTTAGGGATTCTTCTGTCATTTGATAAGACTTCATGGTTCCACAAATATCCTCAAATTCTTTAATGTGTTGGTGTGGGTACTAATTTGCCAATCCCCGAAAGACTGGAAGCATCTGTATCATCCCAGATTTAATGTCAAAATTTGTCATAAGGGCTGGCAAGATGATACACGAAGGTTGGGTAGACCTTGTAGGATACATGTATTCCTTTAAGGTCATTTGTTTGGTTTCATTAGCATCACCCATTGTTGCAGTAGGGTCAGAAACAGTAATGGATTCTAATCGACTCTTAACACGAACCCATTTCACATGAACCAGGGTACTGTCCTGATGAAGAATTTTCTAAATTCTAGATTAGATTACACAGACTCAACTAATCAATTACAAACAAGTGTTTTTCTTTATCTTGAATTAAATTTAAAGGTGAACAGAATTCTCTCTAGTTAGAAAGCTCCTAACTGGGTTTGAAAGATTGTGGGTTTACCGGTCAAGCCTGTCAAACAAGCTATTCAGTTCTTCCTCCAGGCCAGGCACTGCCGCAATGTGTAAGTTACCTTTTCTAGACAAGAAAGTTTCTCTTCGAAAGCTTGAAAGTGTTCACCAGAGTCTTCCCATAATAGTTCTAGTTAAATAAGCTCGAAATCCTAGATGTTGAGTTCTAATTGATTTTAAATTAGTTCAAGCTTGAGAAAAAACTTATATGCGGTTGTGATTTTTGAACCAAGGAACGGGTGATGAAATCCCAACCTTATGTAAGAGGGGACAACTCTTAAGATCTTTTTATGCAAGTATGCACTAATGCAGCACAAAATTCAATCAATGAGCACCTCCAAAACCCCACGATAGGATGTGGGTAGAGTTAGAAAATACTAACCTTTCCGGTGATTCTGAAGCAAGCAAATTTTTATTTTTTATTTTATTTAAGCAAAGCAATATGTCATAAGCAAGCAAGCTTCTTGTTGTTGTGCAAGTCTTCCTTTGTTCATATAATATCCCTGTAAAATAAAATTTGAAATAAAATCTTAAGGATGGAAAGGAAAATAATAAAAAAATGAATTTTGAAATTTTTTTTAAAGATTTAACTTTAAGAATTTTTTAAATTTTTGAAATTAATTTTTTAAATTCTTTTATTATTAAACTAGAAAAAGATTAGATGTTAATTTTCAAAGCCAAAAAATTTCACAAGTCCTCGGCAACGGCACCAAAAACTGTTCACGGTTCGAAGTTCATAAAGAAATTCATCGTTATTAAACCACGTACAAGTTATGAAATCTAAACTTGCTTGAATCTTTTTAATGAAGTGTGTAGTGAGAAGTATAAGATCGAATCTATTGAGACTTATTTCTGAACATTTAGTTTTTTTAAAATTTATCTTACTCTAGTTGAGAAATCCCTTGAAGGAAGATGTGATGATGGTTCTAAAAATAAAAAATATCTAAGCAAAAAAGAAAAGTAAGAAAAGCAAAGATACTATGAGAAAACAAAAATTAAAAGAGTACTAACCTTGTGCGAAAATAATTAAAAAAGGTGATGAAGAAATAACGAAAGAGTTTGAGATGAAGACAAGAGCAAGATGAAAACCAGTGAACTTGTTCCTTGTCGTCGCCTTGATATCTCCCTCCTCCAAACGATGCTGAAATAAAAGAAGCTAATAAAAGAAAAGGGAAAAGAAAATGCATAAGATTATGATGACTTCATGGAATCAAATACGCACTTTAAAGGAAAAGAATAGCATTAAAATAAAGAGAAAATTAAAGAAAGACTTAGACTGAACGTTGCATGATTGTGAAGAAGAATTCTGAATTTTATTCAATACGCATCAATTACAAAGCCCTTGATCCTCTCAAATCTCGCATCCCAAACTCAAAACTCTCTTTTTTGGCTTTTTAGCTCTCTAGTGCCTACCTCTCTCACAATCAATGTAGGATTTGTAGAATAGGGATAAAGGATAGTGTAGGGAGATAGAAGGAGTTGGCTATTTCTAAATTTGAATCCTCCCCTTATCTTCATACTTGACTTGATTTATCTAGAATTCTTTTGTGAAAATTCAATTCTATTCTGTATCTTGTTGGCGAGTTGATTGTTGAATATGACTTATCAAATGATGGAATTAGAAATAATGATCAACATTGAAATTCTATCCCTTTAAGTTTTCTTTCTGGATCATCTTAAATCATTAGATTTGAGTTTTGATAGCGACAGTTATGATTAAAATGCTTAAATGTATCCAGTCTGAATCCGAATCTAAATTGCTTCATCTCATCCGTTGATCTTCGTTCTATCCATTTATCTGATAGAGTCTTCAAAATTTCATTTTTTTTCTTTGAATTTTTATAGTATTATCTAATCTGGTAAATTCAATCTTCAGATAAGATAGCCTCTAAATTATCTGAATTTGAGTCGATTCCCATTTTATTTGGACTTTTGGATTTATTTAGATAGGATTCATGCTTATCTTTTCTTTGTCATACTCTGCATTGATTAGAACATTAGGATATATGAGTATGTATGAATTATTATAGAATGAAGGCAGGAATGCCATAATAATTATGCAATATATGCGTCTAAACAACCACCAACACCACCAAGATGATCACCACCACTAGTAAACTCTTTTCTCTATCGTACTCTATCATCCTAGCACCTCCTCGCCTTCCAAAATGTTCTTTTGACAAACACCAATTCCACCATTTTAACTACACTCACACCACTCTATTTCCACCACTCCCTTGGGCCTATGCAGCTGCCCCCTCCTCTGGACTAGGTCGCTGGCCACCAGGCAGTGTTGGCGCCGCCCACGTCCGGCCTTGCCTGGCCGGCTAACCCCCACTCCCCTCTTTCTTCCTTTCTCTTTTATTTTCTTTCTTCTTTTATTTTCTTCTTTCATTCTTTCTTTTTTTTCTTTCTTTTCTTCTCTATTCCACTCTCCAGCTCTCGAACTCTCTCTCCCTTTCACACACTCTTGCTCTCTATCTCATTCACTCTCACTCTCTCTTTCCTGCTCTCTATCTCCCTCTTTCTTTCTTTCTCTCTCAATCCAATTTTCTCTATCTCTCTCCCACTCTTTATCTTTCACTATTTCTCTCTGTCTATCTCTCTTCTATTCTCTCTCTTGCCCTCTCTCTGGGCCAATGTGGGATAAATTCAGAGATAATCCTATCCTAATTCAGAGAGAAAGGAGAAAATCAATTTAAATCATGTTGCTTGAGCATAAAGTCAAAGATAAAGGAGGAGAATTCAAGTTTAAATTCGGATTTATAGATAACTTGTTTCCTAAGTTATCTAGAAAACAAAGATTATTTTAAATTTTGAAGTTCAACTGAAGATTCTAAGGATAAATCTTTACATGGATGGACGAGATGAAGCCAGAGCCCAAAATGCATGCCCTGACTCCCCCACATTGCCGTATTTCCTCTCGCGAAAATGCGGCTTTCTTGACGCCGTGTGCGTGATGGTTGGGTGGGTGTGTTCTACAGGGATACTACCACTAGAATCTCCTATAAATAGAGAGGCAGAGCAACAAAGGGGAGGTATCTCAGAAAATCAAGTTTAGAGTTTCCTTTAGATCTTTTTCTTTCAGAATTTCTATTGTATTTTCAAACTTTTACTTTAAAGGAGAAGCTTTGTAAAGAGAAGAAGGGCTTTTGTACTGAATTGGTGACAATTCAATAAAGGTTCCTATTTTTTTCATCTCTCTTTTGTTCTTGTAATTTTTGTTTTTTAATTTTTATTTGCTTTATTTTATGCATCCTTTAATCACCATGCCTAGTTTAATCATAAATATTAACTAATTCTCTTCCTAGTTTCCTAATCTCTCCACCAATTAAGTCTAGTTCTATAAGATGAATTAATTGAATTCTTTGCCTATTTGAAATCCTGTGTTAAGTTAAGATCCATGAAGATTAGTAATGAATCAAGTTAAACTAGTTTTAGGGTTACACTATTTAATGGTTATTCTTGGTTTATACTTAGATACATTGATAGCTTACATTAAGTATAAAATGATTTTTCTTATGTTATACTTAGAAACTTTGATAAACTAATTAATTTTATCTAGTGTACTTTAATTAGGTTTGCTTTCTATCTTACTCATCTTGCTTGAAGTTGAAGCAACATTCTATGATCAATCTTTCTAAGTTCAATATGATGTTTATTCTTCATAAATTAGTACTTAGTTATGGTAGATGATTAGTAGGCTAAGATATCTCTTTTTATTAAATCAACTATTTTATAACCATCAACTTTCTTTTCAACTTCTATATAGAGAAATCATATTGAAACGCTTCCATCGCATCTCTCCCTGCGGATCGACCCATTTAGTTCTTGCTGCAGCAAATTAATTGCGAGAAAACAGAGAAACTTATTAACCTTAAGATTTTCCTTTTCACTCTCTTTTCTCTGTCAATCAAAAAGTAAACAAAATTAGAAGAATGCCCTAAATGCAAAGTCCAAACTGTTTTTAGCATTTATCAACAAACATATTACTATTGAGTTAGAATAGTATGCAGAATATGTTAGACAGAGAAACTAAAAATTGCAGAAGGTAGAACACTGAACTGCAATCACCTACAAGAAAACAAGGTCAGTAGTCCACTCAACTTGCTGCGAAAATGCGGCTTTTGCTGCGTTTTCACGACAAGATTGAGAGCTTATAGGCTTTACTTTCTAGAGCAGAGGCCCAGAGCTACTTATATGTATCCTGCAGCTCTTGATTTCTTGAAATTAGCCCCTCAACATAAAAACAGAGAAAATATTTAAACTGTTAATTAAACTAAAAAGAATTATCGTCCCTCTCCGGCAACGACTCCAAAATTTGATAGAGACAAAACTTGAACAGAAAAATAAAGTTTAGAATTAAGATTAAGATATGCTAAGGTTCCTCAATACTACATGTGTAGCAAGTGGTTATGCGGATCATGATCCACAAAGAGGCAAAGCGATGCAAGCGTTTCAGTACTCTTTTTAAGTTACTAAAATTGATTAAATATTTCTTCTTAGTTTTGAAAAGAAAAGAAAATTAAACTGAGTTAAGCTAGAAAAGAGAGGAGTAGAAATAAAAGAGGAAAATAATGTTGGTGTTATAGTTTTAAGTTAAAAAAAAGAATTAAAAGAAATAAGAAGAAATGGTGTTGGATTTTAAAGATGTTTTTAATCTAAGAAATTAAAAGAAAGAAAGAAAGTTCAAAGTTAGAAGCTATAAAATACTCATTAAATCTACTTACCTCTTTGATGCTTCTTTACCTTGGATCCATAATGATGATTTACTTTGGCTTGAAGGCTTTTACAGCATGGCATATAGGATTTTTCCCATTTTAAATTGGTCTATATTATATCATCAAACAGATGTGCAAGCATGAAATGATACTGAACTATAACACGTTTAGAAGTAGATATCCATCACCATAAGCCATTAATGGCCCGTATAAGAGCAAGGCATTTTCAAGGCTATCAAATTCATTTGGATTACAAATCAACTCAGAGTAAAGCAGCTTAAAGAATTAAAAGAAAAATAAGAATGAAAAGCAACTTTGATTAAATCGAGGAAAAATAAGAGAAAGGAAAAAGTTTACATTTAGTATCACTCTCAACTTAACTTCTTCTCTTTTTCTTCTGAATCTCTCTCTAACTTAAGTTACGAAGAACAAAAATTTACATTGAAATAAAAAAGAAAATCTAAGATAAACTAGAGTAAAACCCTAATCCTAGCTCTCTGTGTTATTCTTTTTGGAATCGTGCAGTATTTATAGAAAAACCTGAAAGGGGATAAGAGTATGAAGATTAGGGGAGCAAACGCTCTCTCAACTGACACAACTATGAAGGAAAAATGAATTTGTGGTAATGATCTAGCCATTGAGCCAGATTCAGAGTGTGTGAATCAGTGCTTCTCTGTTATCCAGTATTCTTCAATTGGTTTTGTCTTTATCTCTCCGGGATCTTCAAAATGCACATACACCTATACACAACCAATAATACACATAAAACACATGTTTATAGAGAGAATGATATAAAAACTCATACGCACACATAAAGAGTGAGAGGGAGGGAGTGAAGGAGTGAGTTACCCCATGGGAGGCTACAGGTGCTCGCGATAGTGGAAGAAGGAGATAGAGTTCAGGTAGGCGGTTGCCTGGGTGTAAGGATGCACGGAGGAGGAGGAAGTTGAGGCATGGTGGCACCAGAGACCGACAGTACATGAGTAAGGAAGGAGGGTCTAGGTCATGAGCATGGTGATGGAAGTGACGGCAGTTGATTGTGGTCAAGGCTGAGATCGCGGAGGAGTGCAGTGGTGATGGGCGAAGGTGAAGATCACCGGCAGAGATCAGCAGAGAACTCAGGTGTATCATGGTAATGGGTGGCTCTGGGTTCAGTGACGTGCTCGAACTATGGGTGAAGAAAATGATGGAGATGGGGACGGTGGTGTTCGCGAGAAGAGAAGTACGGCAAGGAGACATGACTATGGGGAGAGAAGCCTAAGGTGCTGTTGGCGCATGTGAAGCACGGCTGGGGGGTGTGCTCGGCCACGCAGGGGAGATGGGTGGTAGGGTTAGAGGGAAGGAGATGATAAGATTAGGGCTTTGATTAGGATTAGGGTTAGATTTAGGAAGAAATGATTAAATAGGGTGTTCTAGGTTGTGGGTTTAGGTTTAGATAATGGGTTTGGGTTTGAGGGTTAGGATAATGGGTTATGGACTAATTGGGCTTGGGTTAATGGGTCTTGGGTTTGATGACTAGGATAATCAAATAGGAATGGGTATTGGGTTAGTTTAATAGAAAAGGAAAAATAAGAAATAAAAGAAAAGAAGGATAAGAGGGGAATGAAATGGGCTTAACAATAATGATACACATACAAAATAAATTTATAATTAATGATGATAATAGTGATTAATACCAATTTAGAATAATAATTCACACCAAATAATAGTTATCTCTTAATACAAATTTTCATACACACATCAAAATACTATTATAATTAATTCATGTATTACAAAAAAAACATGGGTATTATATGTCCAGTCTGATCTAAGTCTAAATTGATTTAGAATTCCAAATTTCATTTGAAATTTCTTTAAACTCCAAATAGGATCTCCAAATATAATTGCTTTAAACTTTGAATTAATTGAGCCCTTTTGGGCTTTTTCTTCTCTTCTCTTATTTATTAAGGCATGCACATCGCTAAGCAAAAAGAGGATTAAATAACACTATTTAATAAAAGATAAATATGAAAATGTGACAATAAATATGCAAAATTGATATGAAATCAAGATATAAGAAGTATCTAATCATACTTGAAGGGTACAGTGATGCAAATTAGACTGTAGATTCTGAAGAATCAAAATCAACTAGCGGATACATCTTTACTCTCGGAGGCGCGACCATATCTTGAAAATCCTCTAAATAAACTTGTATAGCCCATTTCACAGTGGAATTAGAATTTATAACCTTGGACAAGGCTTTAAAAAGCAGAATTGCTTCGATAATTTTTTGATGATTAAGTCAGTTCCTGCCATATGAATTCACTGAATAATCAAGCAGTGATATGTAGGACACAAAACTTTGTGTATGATAGTAAGTCTAGATATTCTGTTGTAGACATCATACCGTTAGGCAGTTGCTCTCAAATGGAGTTATCTCTATTGATTTTTGGTGTCAAGAGATAACTTAGCAGACCCATTGACTAAAAGTTTGAGTGGAGCATATAAACTGCGGATCAAAGAGAATGGGGCTAAAAAATATAACTATACTGTAGGCCGTCTAAAATTTACTGAAGACTAGGTCTCAAAAATGTGGGCTTCAAGCTAAATGTGAGGGTTGCGTTTCAACCCAAACGTCGATGTCATACTACATCAACAGCGTGAAGGTCGCATTCTTTGACAAACGCAACGGTCATGTTATTTCTTCAAAACGCGGACCTCAGGGTCATGTTTCAACACAAACATAAATCTGTGTAGCTCCGTGTTTCAACACAAACGCGAGCCTATGAGCTCCGTGTTTTAACGCTAAATTGAGGTCTGCGTCCAATACGAGACTCATGTCTCTGCTGTAACAGACATCCATTTAATGGGTTCACTCAAACTCACGTTCTCCCCCACATAATGAAAAATAAATCCCCATTATGAAAATATTTAAGGGGCCAGTTATACTCAAAAAATCCCTATAAATAGCTATGAATAGCTGATGAGAAGGGGTTCAGTAGCTGATAGAGTTAAAGAGAGGAAAAAGAAAGGATTTTCTATAACTTGTTGAGTTCAAATTTAATCTCTTTGAGATTTCAACCCTGATTAAGGTTTTATACTTTATCAGTGTGCTTTCAACAAGAGAAAAAAGATCTGAAGATCAAGCTTCCAGTTCGGATCATCAACGGATAACAAGAATCACTCTCTACTGCTACATCAAGAACCTGACACTAAACATGGGGGAAATTCAACCATTCTTTCCTCTTCTGTAATCGGATTTTGATCCTTTATAATCTTTTTCAGTCAATTAACATCCTCATTTTTTTTTTGGTCCAACAGAAGATGGCGACTCTAATGGGAATGCTTTCTCTACAATTGAGGAGGTTATAGTGCAAGCCAACCTCAAGCTTCTTGGATCAACTGTCGAATCGCTTGTTATCAGTTTTGACCAAGAGAAGTTCAAACAGCTTCTTTCCTCAAGCTCCATTAGTCCCAAATCCACGCCGCAGTACCATTGCTCTCAAGTCTCTTTGGAGGCTTCTCAAAGAAGAGCTTCTTCAGAAACTAATCGTATGCTTTTTGATAAAGTAAATGGTTCAACCTCTCTTGAGGTTCAAGCAACCTCCCTTGGAGCTCACAAGCTTGCAATGAAGTCTCTCAAAAGACCCAGAAGACCAGTGTAATAGCTCAAGGCTAGCAAAATGGTAGAGATCAATCTCGCCATCAGACTCCTCTCAAGGCCAAGCAAACTTAGTTTGTAGGGCGTTCATAACAACTCCTGCGAGCCAAGCAGATTGTTGATCATCGATGAAGATGTCGAGCTCGCAGCCAACAAGTAGAAGCTGAAGGCAGTGTTGTTTGCACTAAACGTGATACTCACATTCCGGCTTCAAAATATGATGCTCGCTTTCAAATCCAGCAGTCGCTAGGAAGCAAGCTACATGCCTTTACTTTAAAACGTGATACTCGTATTCAGAAGCGACAGTTACTGGTGAATAAACAACGCATCTTAGAGTCAAAAACGAGACTCGCCTTCTACCTCTTGCTGCCTCAAAATCCGAGACCCGCATTTCACCTCAAAAATGTGAGACCCGCGTTCAGCCTGAGGCTCGCCATAATGCGACCTTCGCCTTTTACCTCTAAAACACAAGTCATGTTCAAGCATAAGTGGCTAAGTTCAAATCTGAACTGGGAAGCCCTCACCCCTATGGGTTCGAGGCTAGTTCTTCAGATACCCCTACTACTGATCTGAGGGGCTACTTAACAAGAAAAAAGAGTGTTCATTAAATTGCTTCTCAATGCTTTCGGCAGTGCTCTCTATTTGCCATTGCGGCTTCCAGATGATTAAGACATCAATTTTTAGCTGACTGTCAATGGCTTCAAACTTAAACTTAGCCAAGAAGTGACGATCTCATAAGAAGAAGGCATTTTCCGACATTGAGTACCCAGAGGTAACTTCCAACATGGTGGGTCCAGGCACCACACCAAGCAAATTAAAAGGGAAGCAACTGGCCCTTAGTTCTAAGTAGTCAGATACTAAACAATCCTCAGGCTCGAAAGAAATATTGATCAAGCCTGAAGGAATCTACCAACACACTCGAATCTGAACTGGTGACATTGTCCCAATCGACTACAATCTGTCGCTAGAGGAATTGAGGCAAATGATGAGTATTCTGCCATCGCAGAGTCCCACTCATCCAACTCTTATGAGGAGACAGAAGTCTTCACATATATGGCTGGTACTTCAAAAGAGGTAGCAAGGAAATTTGAAAAGCAAGCTCGGGTGTAACATGTGCAACACGAAATGCTTCAAGCCCAACAAGAGTCTATCAACGATCTCAAGAAGATGATAGCTTTATTGCTTAATAAGCAGAAGAAGAAGGTGAAGAGTCTGAAGACTAAAGCTTCTTCTAGCAAAAGCAAAGGTAAAGAGAAGGAGAGTGAAAACTCTACTTCTGAACACTCTGATGGTAATAATAACAACTTCGGATATAAAAATCCTGAGTCTTCTTCTAAAGAATCAGAGAATTCTAAAACCAAAGATAATCATATCAAGAGGATGAGTGTGCTTGAAAAACACCTCAAAGCTATCGCAAATTGAAGCACGCTTTAAGAAATGGGGGTGGTTAGACTCTACCTAGTAGAGTGATATGCGGCTCCTATCCTTCCAGGATCAAGGAATCGATTCTGCATACCTTCGATGGCAAGAGTTCACCAAACCAATATATATACTACTTCAAATCTCAAACTGGGAACGTAATATCAAACGATGCTATCATGACGCATTTATTCGTTGGCACCCTCAAAAGGTTGCCTATGAATGGTTCATGAAACTCCTTGGTGGCTCTATCACGAAATGGGCCGATTTGAAGAAGTTATTTCTGACTCGCTTCTTCGAAGATGACAAAGAAATATCTGTGCCAACTCTTCTCGCCACCGAGCAGAAGGAAGGAGAGTCAATCAAGATATTTGTGGAGAGATTTTGAGTATGAAACTCCAATGTCCAAGCGGCATGACCCGGTCTATGTTGGTAGAAACTTGCCACCGCAACCTGCTAACTGCACTCGTATCCCAGATACGAGTGGTGAATGTCGCACTTGGAAGAAACTTGTCTTATAAGGTGAACAAGCCGAGAAAATTATTGCAAGGGTCAAAGCTGAAGAAAAAGAGAGAGAGAGCCTAGACCAGAAAAGTCGATGAGGCGCACGCCGAAACAATCTTTTCAATCTAAAAGAAAAGTCACTCTAACAGTGGAGACCACTCCTCTACCAAGCCCCAGCCAGTTATAGGGGGTTATACTTCAGGTTAGATGTGTGCCAACAAACTATACTCCTTCAAGGATGAGCACGTCGTCTTCCTGTTCAAGTTACTTCACAAAAACATCAAGCTCAAGCTACCAGAGGCGAAGCACCCTAAAGAGGTCGAGAAGACGGAGGATCCCAACTACTACTTATATCACATGAGGTAGGACATCCTACAAAGAGCTACTACATATTTAAAGATGTTCTTCAATCTCTATTGAACGCGGTAGTCCTCAAACTCCGCCCAGAGCAGAAGAAAGTGACAGCTAATATGACGTCCTTAACACTCCTTTAATTTGGCTGGGATCTCACATTAGCGCCAATTGGAGTGGTTCCCATCCCAAAAGGAGAACTAAGGGTGATTAATATAGATCCCTGATTAGTCTCTAAAACTGCATATTTCATATCACATCTTCACATTTATTTAATATTAAATTTTGTTAATAATACCTCTCTTGTATGTTTCTAGGTCCATGGCATGAAATAAAGAAGAAGACCCTAAATTACCATTTAATTAGTGATTAAAAGCCTACAAATATAGCCATTGACTTTGGAGAGCTGTTTCGTCAAAACCAGGGGCCCAAAACTGGAAACTGGGACATACAACTGGCAGGGGACAACAGACAGCACGCGTCAGGCGACGTCACACGCGCGGCCTTACTATAGCCGCGAAAACGCGGCCATAGCTGCGTTTCAAGGCTCTGGTATGGAGCCGCGTGCCAGGATTTGACGCGTGGCTCCGTACTGACCCCCTTGTGCCCCATTCTTTCCATTTTGTAGTTTAGAGTAGTTTAGTTTAGTTCTTCTTCTTCCTCCTCTTTGTATTTTTTGTTTCTTTTAGATCTTGTAATAGGAGAGAGAGTGATACATGGTTGGAAAGTAAGAGTACTTGTAATAGAAGGTGACAAGCTATGAAAGGTTCTCTCTTTACCTCTCTTTGTTTTCTCTCAACTCCTTTTACATGTTTTGCTAATTTTCTCTCATGGCAACTAGCTACTAACCACTAACTTACTAACTTCTTACTTGATAATCCTCATGAATCTAATAGCCTCTACTTGGCCTTACTCTTGTAAGAGCCATTGATGGCTCATTATGATGGATCTAACACTCTAACATTCTAACTCTCTAACAAGCTAACATTACTTTACTCTATGCTTACTCTTGTTAAGTTTTGATGATTTAAGTGTAGCTTGCACTTGTTATGTTGAGTTTGGATGTGAAAGTTATTGTATGGGTCATGCTTTGAACGCTCTTGAACCAAGGACTAGTGATGGCCAAGGATACATGTGAGGCAACTATCACTAAAAGGTTAGCATGGTTAGTGGAGCTATTAGTAGTTAGTAGCCATGAGTTTCTTTCTTTTTCACTTTGTTTTAGAAACATTATCAAAAATCACAAATATATTCTTTTCTATGTTTCTCACTTCTTTGTGTTTCACCGTACTTCTCTTTTCATTCTTTATTTTCTTTTCTTTTCATTCTTTCAAACATTGAAGAACTTCTAACATACACGTGAACATACCATGTAAGCTTCTATCGCCTCCCGCCCTTGTGGATTCGACTCGTTTTAGCCTCTATGCTATAATGGAAGTATCGAGGAAGCCAAAGCACACACACACTTTAAATCTTGATTTCAACATATACACTTTTTGTGCGCAATTTTCTCCCGATCAATCCCTACAACAAGAAGGAGAAGGGTCTTGTCTCCATCCTCGCTCCTCACAAAGAGATAATGTGGGTTCATCCCGATATTATTAAAATCCAACAATGACTATTATGACCAACAAAAAGTCCAAAGTAAAGCCAGAGCACCATCTTGCAATGTGGTTTTGTGTTTCTTCAAGAAAAATAGGGGAAGGTGTTGCTTCTCTCACCAATTCAGAGGAGGAGGAGTCTGTTTTTATTGTTGATCATGCTCCTCCCATTTCCAAGACTCAGTCTGGCAAACAGTACTAGAAAAAGTAAGATGAAGTGATGGCGAGTCTCCTCAAACCAACTAAGGAGACGACTGAGCAATCCATGAAGTAACCCATGGAAAAGTAAAAAGAGCTTCACTACTCAAAAGCTCTTCAAAAAGAGAAGACAGAAGGATCATCAACTTTTCGCTTTGACGTCTTGGCTCAGCTCACCAACATCCCCGATTGAATCACTCTATATAAGCTCCTGAGACTTTCCAAGTCTATGAGGGATGCTCTTAGAGAAGCATTATCAGACTTAGCAGCTTTTATCGCTCAGATTCCTGCTGGTGCAAAGAGGAAGACGACGAACGCTGTCATCAGACCTCTATATATCTCCCATGCATTACGTTCACTCTAGATGATATAAGGGAAGCATGACAGGCTCTTGTATTACACAGGGTACATTAGATCATTTGAAGTGAATTATATTCAGATTGATCCGGGATCCGCGTTGCCTCGCAGGGTCATGCAGCGCTCGAGGATTCTCACTCATTGACTGAGCGCCATCCAAACTACCATCTATAACTTCAACGCCAATGGTATGCGCCCGATAAGAAAGATCAAGCTCATATACAAGATTAGAGACTTGAAGTCTGAGATGATGTATTATGTCATTGACATTGACACATCTTACAACTTGTTCCTTGGACACCCATGGATTCACCGTAACTCCATAGTCACATCTATCCTTCATCAGGTGATGAAATACGTCGATGAAGAAGGGGAAGTAAGAACATTTATCGTCGAAAGGCATCCATTCAAGGGGTAAAGAATTACTTCACATACTCCTTCTACCAAGATTCTTTTGAGACTATTGCGGATCCATCTCAGAAGATCCTGACTTTGGAAACAAAGCAGATACTAAGCCGGAACCAGAAGAAGAGTGTCTCTGGGAAATAAATCCTCTTGTTACAAACATTAATAAGCTCAATTTTAATAACACCATCAATGTTGAAGGTCAGTGGCTTATCAATGAAATTTTAGATTTGGCTTACCTTTTTGCGCTTGCTTTTGAATCTATACCATCAGATACTAGTATTGACATAGATACTGACCTTCTATCTGCATTGCATGCTTTGATATCATTGCACACCCGATAAGATCATCCTTTATGACACATGAAAGGGCGAGTAACGCACGTGGAGCTTTCTTCAAAATGCCTGATCGGTCGCTAAGATTGCACATTTATTATCATATTCTCATACTTACTATAAAATAAACTATGCTTGTTCCTACTTATTGTTTATTTATTTGTAGGCCCATTCCTAAAGGAGAGTGTAGAAAAATGAGCCCAAAAGTCCATCAAATTCTGAATTAAATCAGAATAAATTTGAAATCAGTGAATCAGTGTAAATCTTGGCAAATCAGAGAGGTTGAAAACTGGTTAAAATGAATCATCCCAAATCAAGCGGTTGAAGCCAAATATCAAAGGCCGTTTTATCACAATTTCGAAGCTGTAACAGGAAACCCAACAGGAGATAAGGAAAACTCTCCGAACAAAGAAGCTGCCCTAACTTAGTGTGGCCACCTGGCCACACCATGGCCGCGGAAACGCGGCCAAAATCGCGTTTTCGCGGCTCTTTAGTTGAGATAAGGGGAGCGTTTGCTCCCCTTATCTTCTCACGCCTCCCCCCTATAGGTTTTTGCCTATAAAAGGCAGGTTTTTCACTGTAAATGAGAATGACCATGCAGAGATAGGATTTAGTCCAGTTTTTCATTCTTTGTAGTGTAGGTTTTTATTTTCTTTTTATGTAATTTTAATTTTTTTTGTAAGCTTACGTTAGATTGAGATTCATGTAAGTAAGAGAGAGAGGCTTATGTTGAGAGTGATACCGATGTACCTCCTCCTTTCTTCCATCGTTTCTGCAAGTAATAAAATGTAACTTTTTTTATGTTTGTCTTTACTTTTATTTCCTTCTTCTTCTTTCTACTTTTCCTCTTTTGGTTATGATGAGCATTCAAGTGAATCTAGAAGCATCAGTATAACATTGTTTGTGTGAGTGCCAACGATATTTCATGATGATGTTTTCCTCCTCAAGACTCCGTATCATTTAATTCTTATTCGTCTTGATGATGTAATGCGAATGGGGACTGAGCTCGATCTTATGGCTTATGCGTTGAATGCCTCTGAAGTAAGGTAGAACATACAAAGGTTCCAGGTAAGTCATCAACCAAAGGAGGTAAGTATTTCTTTAATCTTTTCTTTCTTTTCTTTTATTTCTTTAGTTTACATCACCAACACCAACAACATCCACTTCTTTTATCACTCCTTTTCCATTTCTTTGTACATATCCAATTCTGATTTCTCCATCTTCTCAATCTCTCACTTTTTGCCTAACTTCATTGTAATTTATTTTTATTTTCTTTTTAAGAAACTAAAGAAGAACTTTAACCATTAATGGTAGCATAAAAGAGAACTTGCTAAATAAGCTTCCATCGCTAGTCCCTCCTTGTGGATCACGACCCGCATAGCCACTTGCTATCGCGGTAGAATTGAGCACTTGCACATCTCTATTTTTAAGTTCTGAAATTCTGTATTCTTATGTGTAGGTACAACCTCAATCAAATTTTGGTGCCGTTGCCGGGGAGGGACGATAAGTAATTCTCTTTAAAGTTTACATTTTTGGTTAACTTTCTTCTCTGTTTTTTGTACAGATTTAACAACAAGAAATTCTTGCTGCAGTGAACACATAAGTGGCCTTGGACTCTGCTCAAGAAAGCAGAGCCAAAAAGCCCTCAGATTTGCTACAGTCCTGTGGCAAACTAAGTGAACTACTAACCTGTATTTTCTGCAGGTTGGCTGAATTGCGTAGTTTAAATATCTGTAGCATTTATTTTCTTGTTTGTCTCACTGTATTTACTTTCTAACCTCAACAGTAAAATGATGATTGTAAATGCTAAAAAATGATTTAAACTTTGCATTTAGGCACGTGTCTATTTCAATACATTTTCTATTTACTGTTGAAGAGTGCTGGAGCAAAGGTACGTGTGCATAGCATCTAGTAAAAGAACACTTTTGGATTGTTTACATTGCTTAAGTGTTGCTTTTCTTGTACACTGCACTAAATTGATCTAAGGGCTTGTCCTATAAACAAGATAAGGTGGGGAAGTCATTACCCTCCCTTAGCCAACAAACAATCTCCTCACTCACTAACCCAAGCCTAATTAAAAATGAGTAGACGTTGGCCCTAGGGACATCTCGGACTCAATTAGGAGATTATTCTAAGGGGGGAAGGAGTTGGAATTTGACTCTTGCCAAATTAGTGTCTAGGAAGGGGATTAAGGGCCGAAAGCCTGAAGGTTGGTGGTTACTTAATTAAGGAACGTCTTTGATGGATAACCCCCCACCAATCTTGCCCTGACCTGGCTGATTAGCTTGTGGTCAAAGTCTGCATTATACCTCCTATGAATAGTTTAACCAGTTAGGAGTCGTCTAGGTCAAAGGTCTACCCTAACTTAGGTTAGAATTTTTTTCTTTTTTGTTTGCTTATTTGTTTGTTTTTTTTTCTTTGTTTGTGTTTTATTGTGTGATATGGCTTATAACAATAATTTTTTCAATTTTAATGGTAATCCATATTACACACCAACCTCTTTTTCGGATATTACCAACTCGGCATATCATTACTTTAACCATCCTTTGTATCTTAAAAGAAAACTTACTAAAAAGCTTCCATCGCTAGTCCCTCCTTGTGGATCACGACCCGCATAGCCACTTGCTATTGCGGTAAAAAAAATTGAGTAACTTGCACTCTTTAATCTTAAAATCTGAAATTCTGTATTTGTGTGCAGGTAGAATCTCAATCAAAATTTTGGCGCCGTTGCCGGGGATCGACCTAGTGTGCCGGATTGGTCTTATCTGAATCAATATAACCCATGCCCCTAATCTTATAACCATAATTTCCAGAATAATTTCAACTCTTCACAGAGTCAGTGGGGATTCACCTCCCCTGAGTCCAATTTTCAACCAACTTGTCCTCCTTATCCACCTTGTCCACAATATTTCCAAGATTCATACTCAGTTCCACCAGTCCAAAATAGAAAACCATCAATTTTGAAAATGAGTATGCGTGAGTCCAAACAACAATCACAAAATCTGATGGACTCACAATTTTATCACCAATTTCAAAACAACACTTCATCTTTTCAAGACCAATTGCAACAAAACGATGAACCTATCAACTATGAAAAGATGCTTGAAGCCATGACTCAGGCTCAAAAAGCTCGTAATCATGACATAGATATGATGGCCCAATCTCTACGTTCTCACCGTTTGGCCAGTTCTGATGTCGGTAACTATTCTGTTAGAGCCGAAGAGTCATGTTGTTTTTGAACACAAGGTTCCATTTTAGCACAATCATTTGAACTTGCCCAAACTCCAAATTTTGAAAGTGACATTGACAGTTTGGCAAGTTATCCCTTTCCTGAAATTGAACTTGAAAATAAATATGATCATGAACCTCAACTTAGTGATTCAATTCTACTTCCTGATTCAATTATGACTCCGGTATCTTCACCTGATTTCAATCTTTTTCCCGAGTTAACATTGGATCCTGTGCCAATTCATAATGAAATTGAATCACCCATCTTTGATGATCAGCATATTGAACTTAACCAATTTCATACTTTTGAAAGTCCCATTGACAAATTGGCAAGTTCTCATTTTTATGAAATTGAACTCAATGAGAAATGTGACCTAGATTCTCAAATTTGTGATCCAGTTCAAATTCCCGAATCAATATTGACTCCTGTTTTGTTACCCGATTTGAATAATATTTTAGAGTCAGTTTTGATTCCCACACCTGTCATTCTTGAACTTGAATCACCAATATTAAGTCACATTCCATTGTGGGAAAATGAATGTGGACTTGAGTTTTAACTTCTTGATTTGGACCCACTTCCTGAACCAATCTCGACTCCTGAACCTTTACTTGACTTAAGTCACATTCTTGAGTCGGTATTAGTTCCCGTATTTCCTAAGTCCAAGTCAATCATTCTATCTTTTCACACTCCATTTTGGGATAAGGCGGTTGACAAAATTGACTCCGAAATTAATTATGAAATTTGAAACTTATATGGGGTTAAATTTTTAATAAAAAACGTTCATGTATATATCATTTTAGCGGGTTATATTAAAGAAATTTCTGGTGGGTTCCTCCGAACTCCACAAAAAGTCGATTGGGCTGTATTTCGTGGACCAATCAGACCACCACCGGAACCACCACCTTAAGGTAGTATTTTTCTTCCCTGTCTTCTTTTTCATGCATCTATGCATTAATTCATACATTGAGGACAATGCATGAGATAGGTGTGGGGGAGGGTTCAAACATAACTTAGGTTTTTCTTTTTATTAAAAGAACAAAAAAACAAAAAAACTATTTTTTTTTTTTTAACACTTTCTTTACTTTTAAAAATTTTTTGAAAATAGAAACAATATTTTGACATATTTTTGTAAGAAATTAAGTCAATTTTAAGGAATAGGAAAATCAAAATTAGGATTTCTTAAACTTGGTCAAAATAAGATTATTTGTTTGATTTTTAGGGTTAGGAAGATAATTTGTCAAAGTAATTTAGTCTTGATCTTTACCTTATTGAATTATGCACACTTCATACACTTACACACTTAGGGTTCAAAAACAAAGATTCTTATGCCTTATAAAAAAAGTGAAAAAAATATATCTTTGAAAGATGAACAAATCTAATTATTGATTAGCTAGGTGCTTTGGCCTAAGTAAGCCTTGGTATTTATGCGAAAGATGATTAGATAAGTTTGAGAAAATATATATATAAAAAAAATCCTCTGATTAAGCTGGGTATTTGTGCCTAATAAAGCATAAGTATTCACGCCTAAAAGTGGTTCATATAATAAAATCCTTAGTTTTGTGGCCTTATTTGCTCGAGTCCTTAAGTCCTTGGGGTGTTTTCTCACCCGGTGCCCTAAGACCGTTTGGTTTGGGAGTCATCGATTAAAGGCTCGTTACATGGGCAGATTAGAAAGCCTAATAGAACTAAGGAATAATACCACCAAAATATATATATATAAATAAATAAGGCATAAGCGTTAGAGTTAAAGAACCCTAGGATAAAATTTCACGGTTACAAAGGTGCATATGACTTAGGATAAAGTAATAAACTAAATGAGAAGTGCAATTTGACTCCTTACTTTAATGGATAACAAATTTTTGAATAGAGACTAAGTTTAGGAATGAAAAATTCAGTTTTCCTATAACTTATAGATTACTTAAAACTTACAATAATATTTCAAATATTTTTCTTTCAAAATATGTTTTCAAAATACTGACATTTTTCTCTTTCTTTACGGATTTTGTGGGTGTAATCCACTGAAAACCCTCATGAGACAAAACTCGTCCTCTAGGGAAAACCTAGGGGTTTAACGGCTTGTTGCACATGCTCAGTGCAATCGCGTGACCTGCGAAAGTGGTCTAATAATTTTTAGTATAATTTAGTTGTTTTACTCGACGACGAGCAAAAGATAGGTATTGGGGTGTGATCGGTCGCTAAGATTGCACATTTATTATCATATTCTCATACTTATTATAAAATAAACTCTGCTTGTTCCTAATTATTGTTTAATTTATTTGTAGGCCCATTCCTAAAGGAGAGTGAAGAAAAATGAGCCCAAAAGCCCATCAAATTCTGAATTAAATCAGAATAAATTCGAAATCAGTGAATCAGGGTAAATCTTAGCAAATCAGAGAGGTTGAAAACTGGTTGAAATGAATCATCCCAAATCAAGCGGTTGAAGCCAAATATCAAAGGCCGTTTTATCACAATTTCGAAGCTGTAACAGGAAACCCAGTAGGAGATAAGGAAAAATCTCCGAACAAAGAAGCTGCCCCAACCTGGTGTGGCCGCCTGGCCACACCATGGCCACGGAAACGCAGCCAAAACTACATTTTCGCGGCTCTTTAGTCCAGATAAAGGGAGCGTTTGCTCCCCTTATCTTCTCACGCCTCCCTCCTCTGGGTTTTTACCTATAAAAGGCAGGTTTTTTACTGTAAATGGGAACGACCATGCAGAGATAGGATTTAGTCCAGTTTTTCATTCTTTGTAGTGTAGGTTTTTGTTTTCTTTTTATGTAATTTTAATTTTTTTGTAAGCTTATGTTAGATTGAGATTCATGTAAGTAAGAGAGAGAGGCTTATGTTGAGAGTGACACCGATATACCTCCTCCTTTCTTCTATCATTTCTGCAAGCAATAAAAGGTAACTTTTTTTATGTTTGTCTTTACTTTTGTTTCCTTCTTCATCTTTCTACTTTTCCTCTTTTGGTTATGATGAGCATTCAAGTGAATCTAGAAGCATCAGCATAACAATGCTTGTGTAAGTGCCAACGATATTTCATGATGATGTTCTCCTCCTCAAGACTCCGTATCATTTCATTCTTGTTCGTCTTGATGATGTAATGCGAATGGGGACTGAGCTCGATCTTATGGCTTATGCGTTGAACGCCTCTGAAGCAAGGTAGAACATGCAAGGGTTCCAGGTAAGTCATCAACCAAACGAGGTAAGTATTTCTTTAATCTTTTCTTTCTTTTCTTTTATTTCTTTAGTTTAGATCACCAACACCCACTTCTTTTATCACTCCCTTTCCATTTCTTTGTACATATCCAATTCTGATTTCTCCATCTTCCCAATCTCTCTCTTTCTGCCTAACTTCATTGTAATTTATTTTTATTTTCTTTTTAAGAAACTAAAGAAGAACTTTAACTATTAATGGTAGCATAAAAGAGAACTTGCTAAACAAGCTTCCATCGCTAGTCCCTCCTTGTGGATCACGACCCGCATAGCCACTTGCTATCGCGGTAGAATTGGGCACTTGCACATCTCTATTTTTAAGTTCTGAAATTCTTTATTCTTATATGCAGGTTCAACCTCAATCAATGCCAGCCAAATACAAGGGTCAGAAGCTGATTCTATTTGGGAGACTCGACTCTGAACCAATGACTTGTAAAATTTCAAAGAGTGATGCTGAGTCTCCATAATTTTTTCATTATGGACAAAAATCACACTACATAATGGAGAGAATAGGATATGATCTTATTAAAAGATCTGGCTTGAACTTGCGTAAAGAAAGACTAATGTTACTTTGATCCTTTGTGCCGACAGGTAAAGCCCCTGACTATTATCACAAGACTCGAAGAGGATTGAGCTATGTAACTACCTCAGTCTCATCAAATCCCGAATCTGAAAAGTGGGACCATCATGACCACTCATCAGGATCATCATCGTGGAAGTTAGATGTCAGTGTTGGTGCCATCTTCAAAAGCCTTTCAGTAAATATGATTTCAACCAGTCATCTGGAAGATGAAGATGTGGTAATCCAGTCTAACACTGATCCCTGAATGTAACACTTGAATACTCTTTAGGACATACGCTTCGAATAGCATGAGTTGTGCACAGATGATAATAGTTTAGATAAATCTCAGAAATGAGGATAATCTTAAACCCCTCTTCACAAGTCAAAGCTTATCACCCTCCGAGAAAGAAGGCCTAATACATCTTGCACGAGAATATATAGATGTCTTTGCTTGGAACTATGAGGATATGTCTGGACTTGATCCACAAGTAGCCATGCATCGCCTCAATATTAATCCAAATATGAAACTGGTCAAGCAACAACAATGACAGTTTCATATGGAGATCATAAGGCAATTGAATTAGAAGACAAAAAGCACATAGACTCTAATTTTGTCAGGGAGGAACAACACCTTGACTGGGTTGCCAACATCATTCCCATCCCCATAAAGAATGTGAAGATCTGGATCTGCATTGATTTTCACGATCTGAGCGTTGTATATCCAAAAAATGAGTTTTCTCTTTCGATCTTGGGTGCATGATTGACAACACGTGTGTGAAATCACCTAGAGGGGGGTGAATAGGTGATAATGCTAATCTAGTGAACTAAATGCGAAATCTAAAAACTTAATTGCAATTACACTAAATGAGTGATGCACACACAACCAAGCCAAGCATATTGCAACTAAGCCAAGCATGTAAATGTGAATGATCAATATGAAATAATGCAAGGCACAAAGTAAAGAGAGAGTGAGAGAGTAAGAGTCAATGGATCAAGCGCAAACAACAAGATTTGTTTCGAGGTTCGAGCACCCAGCTCTACATCCCCGCCTTCACCCAGAAGGATTTCGAATCCACTAGCTTGTCCACACAGGACTCCCACAAAGGGAACCTCCACCGAGGATTTGGGGCAATACAATCACAAGGAGTACCCAACTCCTCTCTTTACAACCACAACCTCCTTCTTGAGGCAAAGCACCTAGCCAACAAACAATCACCTCACAACTTGAGGGATAAGCACAAAGATACACAAGGATCACCTCACCACTTGAGGGATACAACCCAAATGCACAACCTCCTCAACACAATGAGGGAAAGGCACAAAGCCAAGCAAAGATTGGGTTTACAACTTGGTGGTCTAATAAAACAACCACAAACAATTTCTTTCCCACACAAGGATCCTATAGAATGAGATAGTAGATGTAGCTCAAGTGTGGAGAAAACAAAGTGTTTAAAACAAAGAAAATCACTTGAGAAATCACCACAAAGATATAGAATGAATAGAACCAAATCAAATTCCCAAAAGAATATTTTTCTTTGAAATATTAAAACACTTTTAAACAATAAAGATTGAGCTTTTTAGCACAAAGAAACTCTTTTTAAACTTGTTTAATCACTAGAGAAAGCTCAGAAATTTTAGTCCAAAAATTCTTAGAGAAGACCTCTTTCCAAAGGGGTATTTATAGCCTATTTTTAAAACTAGCCGTTGGCAGCAGATTCTGCCAAAAATGAACGACCGGTCGACCGGTCGATCGACTGGCCAACGGTCACATATGACCGCTGGCAGCTACCGGTCGACCGCGCGGTCGACCGGCCCTAGAACCAGAGAGCAACGACTCTCTGGCTGGTCGACCGCTCGGTCGACCGGGAGCAACCCGAGAGCAACCTGCTCTCAGTCGGTCGACCGTGCGGTCGACCGGCTTATGGGGCAGCCAGCGTGCACGTATCCGTGCACGTCGGTCCACCTCTATGGTCGACCGGCTACTTGGTCCGGTCGACCGACCTAGCTTGGCAGCACCAGTTCTGGTCAGAAAAACATGTAATTTTTAATCCTAAAAATTCCCATAAAAATCTCTAAAATTACACAAAAATAGTTTTATCATTTTACATTGAAATATAAATTTGTGTTAAATATTTCAACACAAATTTCAAACATTACGGACCATTTTTGTGTTATAGAGATTTTGCCAAAAACCAAAAAGCGTATTTTCTAAAACTTGGATTTTTGAATAGAAAATACGTTTTGTCCAAAACTCATCCAAATACAAAAACATGATATTTAAACACTTTGAAGCATGTTGCATATGGATATAATCCAATATACAAGAAACATATATATATCCATGTTTTTGACTTTAATTCCAAAATATGTTTTGTTAAAAACACAAAACCTAAATACATGAATAGGCATATCAAAATAAGTTTGTCTAAGTAGTTGAAGCATGCATGTATATAGAACAAATCTAATATACATTAAACCATGTAAACTTGTTTTGAATCAATATCTATTCATGAAAACCAAGATCGGTTAAACCAAAAACCGAAAACCAAAACATGAAACGTGTGTGTTGTGAACTTGAGCATATCATACTATTCTAATCTTTACAAATGGATCTAAAACACAAAACTAAACTAGGTACCGATGTCTTCTTGTAGAGCGCCGTCTCCAAGCCGACTCGATCCAAAACTTCCGTGATCCACCGAGCTAGACTCCAATGAGTGCTATATATGATCTTGTCGCTCGGGCTCTTGAATCACCATGTGAAAGCTTCCAAATCATCTTGTTGAAGCTAATCACCAACTAATATCTTGGTTAATGATCTGAAACTAAAATCACAAGATTATTAGCACACATAACTACATGAGTTAATCATCATCAAAGCTAGAGTGGAAGGCCTCTGGGCCAACAATCTCCCCCTTTTTGATGATGACAAAACTCATGGAGTTATATATGCATGGATTAAAGTTAAGCTTAAAGAAGCTCCCCCTTAACTCATGCCTACCACTAGAAAGGTAAATGAGGCATTGAAACAAATCTCAAACAAGCATTTATAGAATAAAATGAAAACATAAACCAATTGATAGTAAAAACAAAATCTTGATGCCAATTGATAAGTAAACAAAAAAAAATCTTGATACCAAAAGAAAGTATTATTCTTTTTAATCATATGATACCAATTGAAATTATTATACCTTATAAACATATGATACCAAATTAAAAATCAATATAATCTTTTTTTTAATCATTTTCTATCATAAAGTAAGGGAGTGGAATACAAAACACATGGTAAACAAAATACCAAGTAAAAGATGAAATACGAGTTTTCTCCCCCTTTATGAAATACCAACTAAACCGATGCAAAAGCTTGTATTAGGATACCAATTGAAAACTTAATCAATTGAAACATGATAGTCATTTAAAATTCAAGCTTTAGCATAAACATGATTTGTGCTTAAAGATATAGGGATATAGTAAGCACAAATAAAACATATATATGTATGAAAATTTAGATACCAATTGAAATTGATACTATTTGAAGTGAAAGCATACATACATAAAAATATATGAGTATACAAGAAATGTCAATATTGATACTAATTGAAAGAATCCAATGATACCAATTGAAACAACAATAATATCAAATGTATATCTCATATTACCTACCACCCAATCATGCTCAAGTTTAAAATGATTTTCAATAAAAACATACAAGGCATGGTCGCCCATCCAACCGCCCGTAGAAGGTAGGTTTTTAAAAAAATAGGTTTGAAAATATAGTTTGTTTAAAAAACTCTACCAAAGCGAAGAACACGAACTAGTTATGAAAATTTTATTAACTAGTACGAAATCCTTCAAGTAAGGAATAAAACAAAATGTTTTTCATGAAAAACATGTAAATCACATGATCACTAAACACTCAAAGTCCATAAAGCATATATCATACTCATGAAAACAAAATCATGAGAAAACTAATAAAGTGAGTGAATAAGTGTTATGTGACACATAGCATCATGAAAATAGACATTCAAGCTCAATATTCCTCAACACATGAAAATCATTAAAACTCGATTTCTTCAAGGCATATGTATGTCAAGTATAAACTACAGTATACATACATATCCAAAACATAACGAGTCCACAAATGTATATGCATTAAGGCACGTAGCTCAAAGGATGTATATGTATAATCAATAGTTTAGACAAGATGGACATATACATGAAGTTAAAACACATAATCATAAAAACATATCCAAAATGGGAATACAAGTTTAAAATGCATGAATCATCAAAACTAGACTATACTAGAACATCTAATGGGTACAAATAGGCATTCAAGCACAAACATATATAAAGATTTATTTATGGCCCACTATATGTACAAGTATAAATCCTAGTCTTAATAAAAACTAACATCTAAACGTATATTCAAAACATGAGGCATAAAACTAGACATAAATCAACATGATAATTATAAAATGATCATTATGTAAATCCACATGCTATTAGACCTATGATATACATAATAGCTAAACAATGGTGAGAACACAACATATGGGTCCATATAAACATGGGTGATCTCAAAAGCTATACAAGCATGTCAATGATCTAAGAATCATGGCATTTAACATACTAATCAAAACATGAAGCATCAAAAACAAAACATCATAAACATACATATGGTCATTATGTATGTGCATGTGTAATAGATCTAGGACATACATATTAGTTCAAAAATAAGGTGAGAACACAAAGATAAGTCCATATTAAACATGGGTGTCTCAAATAACTAACATGTATAACACTAATCTAATTATCATGACATAAACATAATAATCAATAAACCAAGACATGCTATAAATTGATGAACATGACAAAACATGCAAATATAAACGGGAGTTTGAGATTGATACCAAAACCGATGAAGGCACCTCTCTAGTTCTCCAAACCAATAGTGGTCCTCTCCACCAAACTCCCCTTGAAAGTGATGCATCCAAATTGTTTTCTTTAAGCACGGAGCGCATCCACTTCAAGGTACTGCCACTCTCACGTGATGCGAGAGCCCACACCTACATCAAATATCATAGGGGTGGTCTTTGGTACCCATTTTCTTTTGGGTCCACGGGGGTTAGTATCTTTCCTAACCCAAACAAAATTAGTTGCTAAATTTTCATCATAAATACGATCATAGCAAAATCTAGCAAGGTGGCCCTTACGATCACAATGTGTACATGTGTACACATGAGCATACTTAGTGTGATGGTGGTAACCGTGGGAAGCATGTGTATGCCGTGGAGGGTGTGCATGCAAAGATGGAACTTGTTTCTTACGAACCAAGGATTCCAAGCGTGTATGATCCAAAGCACATTGGCTCAAAGTGGAGCCCAAACAATCAACACTTTTCTTCAAAATATTTATATCTTTTTCAATACAAGAAGATAAAGTGGAACATGCAATAGATGTGCTAGGTGAAGCTACACTAGCATGGCAAACATGAGAATCTATATCAATTTTTAAAGATTCATTTTTCTTTAAAACTAAATCCAATTCTTTTGTGATGAAATCAATTTCATTTTTCAAAGCAAGGTTATCTTTTAAAATAAAATCTAATTTAGAAGATAAAACCTCATTGTTTTACACAACATCATCACAATCATTTTTGCTTTTCAAAAATTTATTTTCCTTTAGGACAAGGTCAAGTTGAGATTTAAGTGAGTCACGTTCACTAGTAATCTCTTCCTTCTCTTGCAAAATCACTTCAAAACTAGAACACAAATCCTTCATTTCTTCTTTTAAATCAAAATGCTTCTTTTTCAAAAGGTCATGTTTTTGCAAAAAAATTTCAAGCTTTGAAGCAAGTTCAACATTTAAGTTTTGAACTTCTAAACATCCATAGCAATATAAGCTAGAGCTATCATCTAGTTGAGAATCCAATTGTACCTCAAGGGAGTCTTTCCCTTGGACCATGAGGCAATGCTCGTCGGACTTATCTCTCCTAGATCTTCTCAACTTGTTGATAATCTTGATAGCTCGGAAGAAGTCAATATGCTCCAAACTGCAAAAGCCGAATCATAATGAGCAAACACATGTAAAAGATCTTCATTAAGAGATGCTCTGAATGTCTTAAGGGCTAATGCATTTGCCTTTCTATGCTTGCAATCATTGGGGTTGAATTCTTTAGTAGTGGCTTGATAAACTGTAGAGCCTAGGGCTTTCAAATGACTACTCATTTTGGCCTTCCAAATATCATGTCTAGAAAAATCAAATATAGGAGGGCTATCCATGAGTGTAAACTAAATGTGTGCAAATGAAAATGCAAATGAAGATTAGCAAACCAAGATCTCACTCCTAGGTGGTTAAACCTAAATATCAGGAGCGTAGGCTCTGATACCAATTGAAATCACCTAGAGGGGGGGTGAATAGGTGATAATGCTAATCTAGTGAACTAAATGCGAAATTTAAAAACTTAATTGCAATTACACTAAATGAGTGATGCACACACAACCAAGCCAAGCATATAAATGTGAATGATCAATATGAAATAATGCAAGGCACAAAGTAAAGAAAGAGTGAGAGAGTAAGAGTAAATGGATCAAGCGCAAACAACAAGATTTGTTTCGAGGTTCGAGCACCCAGCTCTACATCCCCGCCTTCACCCAGAAGGATTTTGAATCCACTAGCTTGTCCACACAGGACTCCCACAAAGGGAACCTCCACCGAGGATTTGGGGTAATACAATCACAAGGAGTACCCAACTCCTCTCTTTACAACCACAACCTCCTTCTTGAGGCAAAGCACCTAGCCAACAAACAATCACCTCAAAACTTGAGGGATAAGCACAAAGCTACATAAGGATCACCTCACCACTTGAGGGATACAACCCAAATGCACAACCTCCTCAACACAATGAGGGAAAGGCACAAAGCCAAGCAAAGATTGGGTTTACAACTTAGTGGTCTAACAAACAACCACAAATAATTTCTCTCCCACACAAGGATCCTATAGAATGAGATAGTAGATGTAGCTCAAGTGTGGAGAAAACAAAGTGTTTAAAACAAAGAAAAATCACTTGGGAAATCACCACAAATATATAGAATGAATAGAACCAAATCAAATTCCCAAAAGACTATTTTTTTTTGAAATATTAAAACACTTTTAAACAATAAAGATTGATCTTTTTAGCACAAAGAAACTCTTTTTAAACTTTTTTAATCACTAGAGAAAGCTAAGAAATTTTAGTCCAAAAATTCTTACAGAAAACCTATTTCCAAAGGGGTATTTATAGCCCATTTTTAAAACTAGCCGGTGGCAGCAGATTCTGCCAAAAATGAACGACCGGTCGACCGGTCGGTCGACCGGCCAACGGTCACATATGACCGCTGGCAGCTACCGGTCGACCGCGCGGTCGACCGGCCCTAGAACCAGAGAGCAACGACTCTCTGGCCGGTCGACCGCTCGGTCGACCGGGAGCAACCCGAGAGCAACCTGCTCTCAGTCGGTCGACCGTGCGGTCGACCGGCTTATGGGACAGCCAGCGTGCACGTATCCGTGTACGTCGGTCGACCCTACGATCGACCGGCTACTTGGTCCGGTTGACCTCCCGGTCGAACGACCTAGCCTGGCAGCAGCAGTTCTGGTCAGAAAAACATGTAATTTTTAATCCTAAAAATTCTCATAAAAATCTCTAAAATTACACAAAAATAGTTTTATCATTTTACATTGAAATATAAACTTGTGTTAAAAATTTCAACACAAATTTCATTACGGACCATTTTTGTGTTATAGAGATTTTGCCAAAAACCAAAAACCGTATTTTCTAAAACTTGGATTTTTGAATAGAAAATACGTTTTGTCCAAAACTCATCCAAATACAAAAACATGATATTTAAACACTTTGAAGCATGTTGCATATGGATATAATCCAATAAACAAGAAACATATATATATCCATGTTTTTGACTTTAATTCCAAAATATGTTTTGTTAAAAACACAAAACCTAAATACATGAATAGGCATATCAAAATAAGTTTGTCTAAGTAGTTGAAGAATGCATGTATATAGAACAAATCTAATATACATTAAACCATGTAAACTTGTTTTGAATCAATATCTATTCATGAAAACCAAGATCGGTTAAACCAAAAACCGAAAACAAAAACATGAAACGTGTGTGTTGTGAACTTGAGCATATCATACTATTCTAATCTTTACAAATGGATCTAAAACACAAAACTAAACTAGGTACCGATGTCTTCTTGTAGAGCGCCGTCTCCAAGCCGACTCGATCCAAAACTTTCGTGATTCACCGAGCTAGACTCCAATGAGTGCTATATATGATCTTGTCGCTCGGGCTCTTGAATCATCATGTGAAAGCTTCCAAATCATCTTGTTGAAGCTAATCACCAACTAATATCTTGGTTAATGATCTGAAACTAAAATCACAAGATTATTAGTACACATAACTACATGAGTTAATCATCATCAAAACTAGAGTGGAAGGCCTCTGGGCCAACTGTGTGCATTCGAGAGGATGTCCTTTATGGATGGCTTCTCAGGATATAATCAAATCATATTGTATCTTGAAAATGAGAAGCATGCATCCTTTAGAATACCACTACGGGTGTATTGTTACACAGTGATGTCTTTCAGCTTGAACAATGTAGGGGCAATATATCAATGCACCATAAATATAATCTTCCATGAGCATATGAAAAATCGTAGAATTCTACGTTGATGATATTGCAATGAAGAGATGCAGCAAAGGAAATCATCTTGCAAATCTGAAGAAAGTATTCAATATCATGTGAGCACTTCAATTGAAGATGAAACCGACTTAGATCACCAACACCCACTTCTTTTATCACTCCCTTTCCATTTCTTTGTACATATCCAATTCTGATTTCTCCATCTTCCCAATCTCTCTCTTTCTGCCTAACTTCATTGTAATTTATTTTTATTTTCTTTTTAAGAACCAAAGAAGAACTTTAACTATTAATGGTAGCATAAAAGAGAACTTGCTAAACAAGCTTCCATCGCTAGTCCCTCCTTGTGGATCACGACCCGCATAGCCACTTGCTATCGCGGTAGAATTGGGCACATGCACATCTCTATTTTTAAGTTCTGAAATTCTGTATTCTTATGTGCAGGTTCAACCCCAATCAATGTCAGCCAAATACAAGGGTCAGAAGCTGATTCTATTTGGGAGACTCGAGTCTGAACCAATGACTTGTAAAATTTCAAAGAGTGATGCTGAGTCTCCATAATTTTTTCATTATGGACAAAAATCACACTACATAATGGAAACAATAGGATATGATCTTATTAAAAGATCTGGCTTAAACTTGCGTAAAGAAAGACTAATGTTACTTTGATCCTTTGTGCCGACAGGTAAAGCCCCTGACTATTATCACAAGACTCGAAGAGGATTGAGCTATGTAACTACCTCAGTCTCATCAAATCCCGAATCTGAAAAGTGGGACCATCATGACCACTCATCAGGGACATCATCGTGGAAGTTAGATGTCAGTGTTGGTGCCATCTTCAAAAGCCTTTCAGTAAATATGATTTCAACCAGTCATCTGGAAGATGAAGATGTGGTAATCCAGTCTAACACTGATCCCTGAATGTAACACTTGAATACTCTTTAGGACATATGCTTCGAATAGCATGAGTTGTACACAGATGATAATAGTTTAGATAAATCTCAGAAATGAGGATAATCTTAAACCCCTCTTCACAAGTCAAAGCTTATCACCCTCCGAGAAAGAAGGCCTAATACATCTTGCACGAGAATATATAGATGTCTTTGCTTGGAACTATGAGGATATGTCTCGACTTGATCCACAAGTAGCCATGCATCGCCTCAATATGAATCCAAATATGAAACCAGTCAAGCAACAACAATGACAGTTTCATATGGAGATCATAAGGCAATTGAATTAGAAGACAAAAAGCACATAGTCTCTAATTTTGTCAGGGAGGAACAACACCTTGACTGGGTTGCCAACATCATTCCCATCCCCATAAAGAATGTGAAGATCTGGATCTGCATTGATTTTCACGATCTGAGCGTTGTATATCCAAAAAATGAGTTTTCTCTTTCGATCTTGGGTGCATGATTGACAACACGTGTGTGAAATTACCTAGAGGGGGTGAATAGGTGATAATGCTAATCTAGTGAACTAAATGCGGAATTTAAAAACTTAATTGCAATTACACTAAATGAGTGATGCACACACAACCAAGCCAAGCATATTGCAACTAAGCCAAGCATATAAATGTGAATGATCAATATGAAATAATGCAAGGCACAAAGTAAAGAGAGAGTGAGAGAGTAAGAGTCAATGGATCAAGCGCAAACAGCAAGATTTGTTTCGAGGTTCGAGCACCCAGCTCTACATCCCCGCCTTCACCCAGAAGGATTTCGAATCCACTAGCTTGTCCACACAGGACTCCCACAAAGGAAACCTCCTCCGAGGATTTGGGGCAATACAATCACAAGGAGTACCCAACTCCTCTCTTTACAACCACAACCTCCTTCTTGAGGCAAAGTACCTAGCCAACAAACAATCACCTCACAACTTGAGGGATAAGCACAAAGCTACACAAGGATCACCTCACCACTTGAGGGATACAACCCAAATGCACAACCTCCTAAACACAATGAGGGAAAGGCACAAAGCCAAGTGATTGGTAGTGAAAAGTGCATTTTTATCATTATATTTACCATCACATTTTCATATTTATATCTATAATTCTGCACATTTATTAATATTTTGTGATTTATTGTGTGCAGGCCTTGAGTTCTTATTTTAATAATAAATAAAGACTAAAAGAAGCCCAAAAGCCCATATTCAAGCCCAAGTGCAAAAGTGCAAATATCAATTGTCAAAAGTACAAATACACAAGGGCCAAAGTTGCAAATATTAAAGAAGAGGGAAGGATAGACTTCTATTCAACCCTAAACACTTGCGGGATGAGGATAAAAGCTTAAAGAAGAGAAGGAAATTCGTGGAAAAGATTTGGGATCTAGGTAACTTGCTTCCCAAGTTATATCCAAATCCAAAGATGAAGAGCCGAGATTCAACTTCCAGAAGGAAACGCCCAGATGGACGGACCAGGGGAGGCCACGCGCCAAAGCGCGTGGCCAGCCGCCACCATAAGGCCGCGGAAACGCGGCCCAAGCCGCGTTTCCGCGGCATTTCAGTCTTATCCCGGGACCATGTTTCGTGGGAGAGTTGTGTTAGGACTCTACTACCTTCTGCACCTATAAATACCCCTGCAGTGCAACCGAGAAGGGCGTCCAGACACAAAAAATACAGAGCTAAAAGCTAGGGTTTTTAGGCTTTCTTCTAGTTGTAGTTTAGGTTTTTATTTTTCTTTTTGTAATTTTAACTGAGAGGAGAGGTAGTTTTCATGGAGGAAGGAGACCAGCTTGTATTGAGGTGACATCGATGTAAGTAGTTCTTTCTTTCATTGTTAATAAAATCAATTCAAAGTTTGTTTCTTTTTATTCTTCTATTATTGTTCTTCTATTTTTGGTTTATTTTCTCTGATGTCTTGCAAACCGTGAGAACTGGTCGCTTCGAGATTGCCTAGCCGAAGAAGCGCCCTTGATGGCCTATGGAGATGAACAAGCCTTCCCTTTAGTTTGTCTTTTCTTTTCATAGTGTAGATCGCGAAGGTGGAAGATCCTATACGCCATACTTGAATGCCTTCCAAGACAAGGTAAGTCGTTGCAAACGGATCAAAGGTAAGCAGGGCAGAAGAGTTAGGTACGTGTTATAGATTTCTTTCTTTTATTTCTTTAGTATAGATCACCACATCTTCCACATCTTTCTAAATTCTTTCCCTACTCATTGTAAATACCATTGTAACTAATAAAAATAAATAAAAAAAGAGATAACTTACTTAAATGCTTCCATCGCTAGTCCCTCCCTGAGGATCACGACCCGCAAAGCCATTGCTACCGCGGATTAGAATTGAGCACCTTGCACATCTTGTTCTAAATCTAAAATTCTTTATTTTGTGTGCAGGAAAAACTCAATCAAAATTTTGGTGCCGTTGCCGGGGAGGGACGGTAAGTTATTCTCTAATAAAAAAATTATTAACTATTTTTTTATTCTTTTCTCTTTGCAGGTTTGGAGAACAGAAAAACAACAGCAGAAGTGGACATATAGCAACTCTGTGCCTCTGCCCTCGAAGGCAGAGCAGCAGAGCCTGCTACTTTGCCGCGCAAACGCGGCAATAGCCGTGGATCCGCGGCAGTAGCAAAGGACTACTGACTGAAATTTTTGCAGGTTTCTGAAACTGGCAATATCTGTGTACTTCTCTGTTAAAATTTGTTCTGTGAATACCCTGCTTACTGCTAATTAATTCAACAGTAAAATATTTGTTTTTAATGATAAAAATTGATTAGACGTTTGCATATTAGGCACGTGTCTTTTCAATTACTTTATTTTACTGTTGAAGAGTGCTGGAGCAAGGTACGTACGCATTGCATGTAGAATAGGACTCATCTCTTGGTTGATTTTCATGCTTTGAGTGAATCTTATTTACATATCTTGTACACTTGCACAAAAATATCTTAAGGGCATAACCCATTAACAAGATAAGGTGGGGATTTCATCACCCTTCCTTAGCCCAAAAATCATATCCCAACACTCACTAACCCAAGCCTAACTTAAAATTAGTAGACGTTGGCCCTAGGGATATCTCGGACTCAATTAGGAGATTGTCCTAAGGGGGAACAGTGCTGGAAGTTGACTCCTGCCAAATCAGTGTCTAGGAAGGGGATTGAGGGCCGAAAGCCCGAAGATTGGTGGTTATTTAATTAAGGAACGTCTTTGACGGAAAACCTCCCACCACTCTTGCCCTGACCTGGCTGATTAACTTGTGGTCAAAGTCTGCACCCTACCTCCCGTGGACAGTCTAACCAATTAGGAGTCGTCTAGGTCATAGGTCTACCCTAACTTAGGTTAGAATTTTTTTTTTCTTTTTGTTTGATTATTTGTTTGTTTTCTTTTTCTTTTGTTTGTGTTTGTGTGATATGGCATATAACAATTTTTCCAATTTTAATCCATATTACACACCTTTTTCGGATATTACCAACCCGGCATATCATAATTTTGACCAACCTAGTGTGCCGGAATGGTCTTATCCGAATGTATATAACCCATACCCCCCATCTTATGACCATAATTTTCATAACAATTTCAACTCTTCACAGAGTTCATGGGGTTTCGATTCCCCCGAGTCCAATTTTCAACCGACTTGTCCTCCGTCTCCACCTTGTCCACAATATTTCCTAGAGTCATACTCAGATCCACCCATTCAGAATAGAAAACCATCTATCCGGGAAATGATGAGTATGCACGAGTCCAAGCAACAACCACCATCAATCTTAGACATGATGATGCGTGAGTCCACCGACTCACAACTTCATCACGATGACACTTCCTTTTTCCAAGTCCAATCACAAAAGAGGCTTGAAGCCATGACTCAGGCTAGATTAGCTCGTGAGCATGAACTAGATATGATAGTTCAATCTTTTCGTTCTCATCGTCCGGCCAATTCTGATATCGCTGACCATTCTCTTAGAGCCGACTAACCAAGTTGCTTTAGACAACAAGATTCTACTTCAGTACCATCATTTGAACTTGCCGAAACTCTAATTTTTGATAGTTTGACAAGTTCTTCCTTTCCTAAAATAGAACTTGAGCATGAATATGATCATGATCTCCCACCTGATGATTCAATTTTACTTCCTGATTCAATAATGACTCCGGTGTCTCCACCTGATTTCACTTTTCCCGAGTCAACATTGGATCCTGTGCCAATTCATCATGAAATTGAGTCACCCATTTTTGATGATCATATTGAACTTGACCAATTTTGCAATTTTGAAAGTCCCATGGATAAATTGGCAAGTTCTCATTTTTATGAAATTGAACCCAATGAGATATGTGACCTAGATTCTCAAATCTGTGATCAAGTTCAAATTCCCGAATCATTATTGACTCTTGTTTTGTTACCCGACTTAGGTAATCTTTTCGAGTCAGTTTTGATTCCCACTCATATCATTCCTGAACTTGAATCACCACCAATGAGTCACATTCCATTGTGGGAAGATTATTGTGGACTTGAGCTTCAACTTATTGATTTGGACCCACTTCCTGAACCTAGCCCGACTCCTGAACCCTTATTTGATTTAAGTTTCTTTCCTGAGTCGGTATTCGTTCCCGCACTTCTGACGTCCAAGTCAATCATTCCATCTTTTCACACTCCATTTTGGGACAAGGAGGTTGACACAATTGACTCTGAAATTTATTATGAAATTTGAAAATTTGATGGGGTGGAAATTTTAAAAAATAATTATACATACATTTTAGTGGGTTATATAAGAAAAATTTCTAGTGAATTCCCTCGAATTCCACAAAAAGTAGATTGGGTCGCATTTCGTGGACCAATTAGACCACCACCGGAACCACCACCTTGAGGTAACTTCTGCCTTCCCTTCTTCTTTTTCATGCATATATGCATTCATTCATACATTGAGGACAATGCATGAGATAAGTGTGGGGGTAGGCTTTACTAACATACTAACATAGGTAGAAACTAACAAAAAATTGCTAATAAAAAAAAATGTTATAAAAAGGACAATATTTTGACTTATCTTTTGAAAGAAATCTAAGTTAGTCTTAAGAATTAGGAAAATCATGATTAGGATTTCTAAAAACTCGATCAAAATAAATAAATTGTTGAATTTTTAGGTATAGGAGGAGAAATTGAATAAGTAGTTAGTCTTAATTTTTACCATAATGAAATGTGCATACCTAATGCATATCTAGGATTCTAAGACGAAGACCTTTGTGCCTCATATATATAAAAAAAAAATCACTAATTAAGCTGATACATGTGCCTCAAGAAGCATAAGTATTCATGCCTAAAGGTGAGTAAATAAAATAAAGTCTTTAGTTTTGGGGCCTAGTTCACTCGAATTTGAGTCCGCGGGGTGTTTTCTCACCTGGTGCCCTAAAGCCAACCGGTTTGGGAGTCATCGACTTTAAGTTCGTTACATGGGTGGATTAGAAAGCCTAAGGAAATTAAGGAAAAATTACTTATATATGTACTAACACATCTAATAGTCAATTAGTTAGGTATGAGGGCCTCAAGAAGCCTTCATGCTTACACGAAAGAAAATTAGATGAGTTATACATATTAAAAAAAGAAAAAAAATATATATATAAAGAGGCATGAGAGTCCAAGTTAAGGAATCTCTAGTAAAAATTCACAAGGATGCATATGACTTAGGGTAACGAAAAAGACTATATAAAAGTTCAATTTTGACCCTTACCAAAAATGAAAACAATTTACTTTATAAAGACTAAGTCTAAGAATGAATAAAAATGAGGATCCTAAAAACTTATAGATTACTTAGTCTTTTCAAAAGTATTTCAAATATTTCCTTTTTATGGATTTTGTGGGTGCAATCCGCTGAAAACCCTCACGAGACAACACTTGTCCTCTAGGGTAACCTAGGGTTTAACGGCTTGTTGCACATGCTAAGTGCAACCGTGATTCCTACGAAAGTGAGTTAGGTTAGATTAATTTTTCTTTTCTTTTTCTTTTTCTTTGATTTTTACTCGAGGACGAGCAAAAAGATAAGTGTGGGGGTGTGATTGGTAGTGAAAAGTGCATTTTTATCATTATATTTACCATCACATTTTCATATTTATATCTATAATTCTGCACATTTATTAATATTTTGTGATTTATTGTGTGCAGGCCTTGAGTTCTTATTTTAATAATAAATAAAGCCTAAAAGAAGCCCAAAAGCCCATATTCAAGCCCAAGTACAAAAGTGCAAATATCAATTGTCAAAAGTGCAAATACACAAGGGCCAAAGTTGCAAATATTAAAGAAGAGGGAAGGATAGACTTCTATTCAACCCTAAACACTTGCGGGATGAGGATAAAAGCTAAAATAAGAGAAGAAAATTCGTGGAAAAGATTTGGGATCTAGGTAACTTACTTCCCAAGTTATATCCAAATCCAAAGATGAAGAGCCGAGATTCAACTTCCAGAAGGAAACGCCCAGATAGACGGACCAGGGGAGGCCACGCGCCAAAGCGCGTGGCCAGCCGCCACCATAAGGCCGCGGAAACGGGGCCCAAGCCGCGTTTCCGCGGCATTTCAGTCTTATCCCGGGACCATGTTTCGTGGGAGAGTTGTGTTGGGACTCTACTACCTTCTGCACCTATAAATACCCCTGCAGTGCAACCGAGAAGGGCGTCCAGACACAGAAAATACAGAGCTAAAAGCTAGGGTTTTTAGGCTTTCTTCTAGTTGTAGTTTAGGTTTTTATTTTTCTTTTTGTAATTTTAACTGAGAGGAGAGGTAGTTTTCATGGAGGAAGGAGACCATCTTGTATTGAGGTGACATCGATGTAAGTAGTCCTTTCTTTCATTGTTAATAAAATCAATTCGAAGTTTGTTTCTTTTTATTCTTCTATTGTTGTTCTTCTATTTTTGGTTTATTTTCTCTGATGTCTTACAAACCGTGAGAACTGGTCGCTTCGAGATTGCCTAGCCGAAGAAGCGCCCTTGATGGCCTATGGAGATGAACAAGCCTTCCCTTTAGTTTGTCTTTTCTTTTCATAGTGTAGATCGCGAAGGTGGATGATCCTATACGCCATACTTGAATGCCTTCCAAGACAAGGTAAGTCGTTGCAAACGGATCAAAGGTAAGCAGGGCAGAAGAGGTAGGTACGTGTTATAGATTTCTTTCTTTTATTTCTTTAGTATAGATCACCACATCTTCCACATCTTTCCAAATTCTTTCCCTACTCATTGTAAATACCATTGTAACTAATAAAAATAAATAAAAAAAAGAGATAACTTACTTAAACGATTCCATCGCTAGTCCCTCCCTGAGGATCACGACCCGCATAGCCATTGCTACCGCGGATTAGAATTGAGCACCTTGCACATCTTGTTCTAAATCTAAAATTCTTTATTTTGTGTGCAGGAAAAACTCAATCACCAAGCAAAGATTGGGTTTACAACTTGGTGGTCTAACAGACAACCACAAACAATTTCTTTCCCACACAAGGATCCTATAGAATGAGATAGTAGATATAGCTCAAGTGTGGAGAAACAAAGTGTTTAAAACAAAGAAAATCACTTGGGAAATCACCACAAAGATATAGAATGAATAGAACCAAATCAAATTCTCAAAAGACTATTTTTCTTTGAAATATTAAAACACTTTTAAACAATAAAGATTGATCTTTTTAGCACAAAGAAACTCTTTTAAACTTGTTTAATCACTAGAGAAAGCTCAGAAATTTTAGTCCAAAAATTCTTAGAGAAAACCTCTTTCCAAAGGGGTATTTATAGCACATTTTTAAAACTAGCCGTTGGCAGCAGATTCTGCCAAAAATGAACGACCGGTCGACCGGTCGGTCGACCGGCCAACGGTCACATATGACTGCTGGTAGCTACCGGTCGACCGCGCGGTCAACCGGCCCTAGAACCAGAGAGCAACGACTCTCTGGCCGGTCGACCGCTCGGTCGATCGGGAGCAACCCGAGAGCAACCTGCTCTCAGTCGGTCGACCGTGCAGTCGACCGGCTTATGGGGCAGCCAGCATACACGTATCCGTGCACGTCGGTCGACCGCTACGGTCGACCGGCTACTTGGTCTGGTCGACCGACCTAGCCTGGCAGCAGCAGTTCTGGTCAGAAAAACATGTAATTTTTAATCCTAAAAATTCCCATAAAAATCTCTAAAATTACACAAAAATAGTTTTATCATTTTACATTGAAATATAAACTTGTGTTAAAAATTTCAACACAAATTTCAAACATTACGGACCATTTTTGTGTTATAGAGATTTTGCCAAAAACCAAAAAGCGTATTTTCTAAAACTTGGATTTTTGAATAGAAAATACGTTTTGTCCAAAACTCATCCAAATACAAAAACATGATATTTAAACACTTTGAAGCATGTTGCATATGGATATAATCCAATATACAAGAAACATATATATATCCATGTTTTTGACTTTAATTCCAAAATATGTTTTGTTAAAAACACAAAACCTAAATACATGAATAGGCATATCAAAATAAGTTTGTTTAAGTAGTTGAAGCATGCATGTATATAGAACAAATCTAATATACATTAAACCATGTAAACTTGTTTTGAATCAATATCTATTCATGAAAACCAAAAACCGAAAACCAAAACATGAAACGTGTGTGTTGTGAACTTGAGCATATCATACTATTCTAATCTTTACGAATGGATCTAAAACACAAAACTAAACTAGGTACCGATGTCTTCTTGTAGAGCGCCATCTCCAAGCCGACTCGATCCAAAACTTCCGCGATCCACCGAGCTAGACTCCAATGAGTGCTATATATGATCTTGTCGCTCGGGCTCTTGAATCACCATGTGAAAGCTTCCAAATCATCTTGTTGAAGCTAATCACCAACTAATATCTTGGTTAATGATCTGAAACTAAAATCACAAGATTATTAGTACACATAACTACATGAGTTAATCATCATCAAAGCTAGAGTGGAAGGCCTCTGGGCCAACAATCTCTCCCTTTTTGATGATGACAAAACTCATGGAGTTATATATGCATGGATTAAAGTTAAGCTTCAAAGAAGCTCCCCCTTAACTCATGCATACCAATAAACAAGCAAATAAATATGCAATGAAGGCTCATAAACAAACATGAACACATATATTTATTGTTTATTGTGATGCATGAACATAAATCCTTTTTCTAAAACATAATGGTCTTGATACCAAACATATGAAATGCATCATGCATGAAACGTGCTCTTGATATCAATAAAAACATGCTCTTAAATAATGCTCTTGATACCAATTAAACAATTTTAACAACAAACTAATTAATAAAACAAAACATGCATATAAAACATGCATATAAACTCAATTCTTCTCCCCCTTTTTGTCAATCATCAACAAAGGGGTGAAAGAATACAAAACAAAATGTTCTTCCCCTTTTTGTCAAAAACAAAAACAATGTCAATAAGGGGTACAATCAAATATGATACCAATTAAAAAATGTGTCAATGAAGTGCATATTGATACCAATTGAAAGTGAACATAAAAACATTTTAAGAAATGCCTACCACTAGAAAGGTAAATGAGGCATTGAAACAAATCTCAAACAAGCATTTATAGAATAAAATGAAAACATAAACCAATTGATAGTAAAAACAAAATCTTGATACCAATTGATAAGTAAACAAAAAAAAATCTTGATACCAAAAGAAAGTATTATTCTTTTTAATCATATGATACCAATTGAAATTATTATACCTTATAAACATATGATACCAAATTAAAAATCAATATAATTTTTTTTTAATCATTTTCTATCATAAAGTAAGGGAGTGGAATACAAAACATATGGTAAACAAAATACCAAGTAAAAGATGAAATACGAGTTTTCTCCCCCTTTATGAAATACCAACTAAACTGATGCAAAAGCTTGTATTAGGATACCAATTGAAAACTTAATCAATTGAAACATGATAGTCATTTAAAATTCAAGCTTTTGCATAAACATGATTCGTGCTTAAAGATATAGGGATATAGTAAGCACAAATAAAACATATATATGTATGAAAATTTAGATACCAATTGAAATTGATACTATTTGAAGTGAAAGCATACATACATAAAAATATATGAGTATATAAGAAATGTCAATATTGATACTAATTGAAAGAATCCAATGATACCAATTGAAACAACAATAATATCAAATGTATATCTCATATTACCTACCACCCAATCATGCTCAAGTTTAAAATGATTTTCAATAAAAACATACAAGGCATGGTCGCCCATCCAACCGCCCGTAGAAGGTAGGGTTTTCAAAAAAATAGGTTTGAAAATATAGTTTGTTTGAAAAACTCTACCAAAGCGAAGAACACGAACTAGTTATGGAAAATTTTATTAACTAGTACGAAATCCTTCAAGTAAGGAATAAAACAAAATGTTTTTCATGATAAACATGTAAATCACATGATCACTAAACACTCAAAGTCCATAAAGCATATATCATACTCATGAAAACAAAATCATGGGAAAACTAATAAAGTGAGTGAAGTGTTATCTGACACATAGCATCATGAAAATAGACATTCAAGCTCAATATTCCTCAACACATGAAAATCATTAAAACTCGATTTCTTCAAGGCATATGTATGTCAAGTATAAACTAAAGTATACATACATATCCAAAACATAACGAGTTCACAAATGCATATGCATTAAGGCACGTGGCTCAAAGGATGCATATGTATAATCAATAGTTTAGACAAGATGGACATATACATGAAGTTAAAACACATAATCATAAAAACATATCCAAAATGGGAATACAAGTTTAAAATGCATGAATCATCAAAACTAGACTATACTAGAACATCTAATGGGTACAAATAGGCATTCAAGTACAAACATATATAAAGATTTATTTGTGGCCCACTATATGTACAAGTATAAATCCTAGTCTTAATAAAAACTAACATCTAAACGTATATTCAAAACATGAGCATAAAACTAGACATAAATCAACATGATAATCATAAAAATGATCATTATGTAAATCCACATGCTATTAGACCTATGATATACATAATAGCTAAGCAATGGTGAGAACACAACATATGGGTCCATATAAACATGGGTGATCTCAAAAGCTATACATGCATGTCAATGATCTAAGAATCATGACATTTAACATACTAAACAAAACATGAAGCATCAAAAATAAACCATCATAAACATACATATGGTCATTATGTATGTGCATGTGTATTTGATCTAGGACATACATATTAGTTCAAAAATAAGGTGAGAACACAAAGATAAGTCATATTAAACATGGGTGTCTCAAATAACTAACATGTATAACACTAATCTAATTATCATGACATAAACATAATAATCAATAAACCAAGACATGCTATAAATTGATGAACATGAAAAAGCATGCAAATATAAACGGGAGTTAGAGATTGATACCAAAACCGATGAAGGCGCCTCTCTAGTTCTCCAAACCAATGGTGGTCCTCTCCACCAAACTCCCCTTGAAAGTGATGCATCCAAATTGTTTCTTTAAGCATGGAACGCATCCACTTCAAGGTACCGCCACTCTCACGTGATGCGAGAGCCCACACCTACATCAAATATCATAAGGGTGGTCTTTGGTACCCATTTTCTTTTGGGTCCACGGGGGTTAGTATCTTTCCTAACCCAAACAAAATTAGTTGCTAAATTTTCATCATAAATACGATCATAGCAAAATCTAGCAAGGTGGCCCTTACGATCACAATGTGTACATGTATACACATGAGCATACTTAGTGTGATGGTGGTGACCGTGGGAAGCATGTGTATGCCGTGGAGGGTGTGCATGCAAAGATGGAACTTGTTTCTTACGAACCAAGGATTCCAAGCGTGTATGATCCAAAGCACATTGGCTCAAAGTGGAGCCCAAACAATCAACACTTTTCTTCAAAATATTTATATCTTTTTCAATACAAGAAGATAAAGTGGAACATGCAATAGATGTGCTAGGTGAAGCTACACTAGCATGGCAAACATGAGAATCTATATCAATTTTTAAAGATTCATTTTTCTTTAAAACTAAATCCAATTCTTTTGTGATGAAATCAATTTCATTTTTCAAAGCAAGGTTATCTTTTAAAACAAAATCTAATTTAGAAGATAAAACCTCATTGTTTTTCACAACATCATCACAATCATTTTTGCTTTTCAAAAATTCATTTTCCTTTAGGACAAGGTCAAGTTGAGATTTAAGTGAGTCACGTTCACTAGTAATCTCTTCCTTCTCTTGCAAAATCACTTCAAAACTAGAACACAAATCCTTCATTTCTTCTTTTAAATCAAAATGCTTCTTTTTCAAAAGGTCATGTTTTTGCAAAAAAATTTCAAGCTTTGAAGCAAGTTCAACATTTAAGTTTTGAACTCCTAAACATCCATAACAATATAAGCTAGAGCTATCATCTAGTTGAGAATCCGATTGTACCTCAAGGGAGTCTTTCCTTGGACCATGAGGCAATGCTCGTCGGACTTGTCTCTCTTAGATCTTCTCAACTTGTTGATAATCTTGGTAGCTCGCGAGAAGTCAATATGCTCCAAACTGCAAAAGCCGAATCATAATGAGCAAACACATGTAAAAGATCTTCATTAAGAGATGCTCTGAGTGTCTTAAGGGGTAATGTATTTGCCTTTCTATGCTTGCAATCATTGGGGTTGAATTCTTTAGTAGTGGCTTGATAAACTCTAGAGCCTAGGGCTTTCAAATGACTACTCATTTTGGCCTTCCAAATATCATGTCTAGAAAAATCAAATATAGGAGGGCTATCCATGAGTGTAAACTAAATGTGTGCAAATGAAAATGCAAATGAAGATTAGCAAACCAAGATCTCACTCCTAGGTGGTTAAACCTAAATATCAGGAGCGTAGGCTCTGATACCAATTGAAATCACCTAGAGGGGGGTGAATAGGTGATAATGCTAATCTAGTGAACTAAATGCAGAATTTAAAAACTTAATTGCAATTACACTAAATGAGTGATGCACACACAGCCAAGCCAAGCATACAAATGTGAATGATCAATATGAAATAATGCAAGGCACAAAGTAAAGAAAGAGTGAGAGAGTAAGAGTCAATGGATCAAGCGCAAACAACAAGATTTGTTTCGAGGTTCGAGCACCCAGCTCTACATCCCCGCCTTCACCCAGAAGGATTTCGAATCCACTAGCTTGTCCACACAGGGCTCCCACAGAGGGAACCTCCACCGAGGATTTGGGGCAATACAATCACAAGGAGTACCCAACTCCTCTCTTTACAACCACAACCTCCTTCTTGAGGCAAAGCACCTAGCCAACAAATAATCACCTCACAACTTGAGGGATAAGCACAAAGCTACACAAGGATCACCTCACCACTTGAGGGATACAACCCAAATGCACAACCTCCTCAACACAATGAGGGAAAGGCACAAAGCCAAGCAAAGATTGGGTTTACAACTTGGTGGTCTAACAAACAACCACAAACAATTTCTTTCCCACACAAGGATCCTATAGAATGAGATAGTGGATGTAGCTCAAGTGTGGAGCAAATAAAGTATTTAAAACAAAGAAAAATCACTTGGGAAATCACCACAAAGATATAGAATGAATAGAACCAAATCAAATTCCCAAAAGACTATTTTTCTTTGAAATATTAAAACACTTTTAAACAATAAAGATTGATCTTTTAGCACAAAGAAACTCTTTTTAAACTTGTTTAATCACTAGAGAAAGCTCAAAAATTTTAGTCCAAAAATTCTTACAGAAAATCTCTTTCCAAAGGGGTATTTATAGCCCATTTTTAAAACTAGCCGTTGGCAGCAGATTCTGCCAAAAATGAACGACCGGTCGACCGGTCGGTCGACCGGCCAACAATCACATATGACCGCTGTCAGCTACCGGTCGACCGCACGGTCGACCGGCCCTAGAACCAGAGAGCAACGACTCTCTGGCCGGTCGACCGCTCGGTCGACTGGGAGCAACCCGAGAGCAACCTGCTCTCAGTCGGTCAACCGTGCGGTCGACCGGCTTATGGGGCAGCCAGCGTGCACGTATCCGTGTACGTCGGTCGACCGCTACGGTCGACCGGCTACTTGGTCCGGTCGACCGACCTAGCCTGGCAGCAGCAGTTCTGGTCAGAAAAACATGTAATTTTTAATCCTTAAAATTCTCATAAAAATCTCTAAAATTACACAAAAATAGTTTTATCATTTTACATTGAAATATAAACTTGTGTTAAAAATTTCAACACAAATTTCAAACATTACGGACCATTTTTGTGTTATAGAGATTTTGCTAAAAACCAAAAACCGTATTTTCTAAAACTTGGATTTTTGAATAGAAAATACGTTTTGTCCAAAACTCATCTAAATACAAAAACATGATATTTAAACACTTTGAAGCATGTTACATATGTATATAATCCAATAAACAAGAAACATATATATATCCATGTTTTTGACTTTAATTCCAAAATATGTTTTGTTAAAAACACAAAACCTAAATACATGAATAGGCATATCAAAATAAGTTTGTTTAAGTAGTTGAAGCATGCATGTATATAGAACAAATCTAATATACATTAAATCATGTAAACTTGTTTGAATCAGTATCTATTCATGAAAACCAAGATCGGTTAAACCAAAAACCGAAAACCAAAACATGAAACGTGTGTGTTGTGAACTTGAGCATATCATACTATTCTAATCTTTACAAATGGATCTAAAACACAAAACTAAACTAGGTACCGATGTCTTCTTGTAGAGCGCCGTCTCCAAGCCGACTCGATCCAAAACTTTCGTGATTCACCGAGCTAGACTCCAATGAGTGCTATATATGATCTTGTCGCTCGGGCTCTTGAATCATCATGTGAAAGCTTCCAAATCATCTTGTTGAAGCTAATCACCAACTAATATCTTGGTTAATGATCTGAAACTAAAATCACAAGATTATTATTACACATAACTACATGAGTTAATCATCATCATAACTAGAGTGGAAGGCCTCTTGGGCCAACAGTGTGCATTCGAGAGGATGTCCTTTATGGATGGCTTCTCAGGATATAATCAAATCATGTTGTATCTTGAAAATGAGAAGCATGCATCCTTTAGAATACCACTAGGGGTGTATTGTTACACTGTGATGTCTTTCAGCTTGAACAATGTAGGGGCAATATATCAATGCGCCATAAATATAATCTTCCATGAGCATATGAAAAATCGTAGAATTCTACGTTGATGATATTACAATGAAGAGACGCAGCAAAGGAAATCATCTTGCAAATCTGAAGAAAGTATTCAATATCATGTGAGCACTTCAATTGAAGATGAAACCGACTAAGTCCTTCCGGGGGTAGCCAGTGGTAAGTTCCTTAGATTTATCGTGACATCCAAGGGAATTTATCTTGATCCAGAGAAAGACTGCACCATCCAAGAGATGCAATCTCTGAGGAATCTCTAAGAACTCAGAGAGTTACATGGATAATTGGCTTATATCTAAAGATTCATATCAAGTCTTTCAGGACACTGCCAACCCTTTACCAAGTTTATGGAGAAGGGAGAATCATTCACTTAGGACAGTGCTTACCAGCAAGCGTTTGAGGATATCAAAAAATGTAACATGCATCCCGCCTGTTCTTGTAGCTCTAGTATCAGGAAAACCCTTCTTGATTTATGTTAGGATTATGGATCATTCTTTGAGAGTTTTGTTAACCCAGAATAATGATCAGGGGTATGAGCAAGTAATCTACTACCTGAGTAGAACAATGATTGGGACTGAACACTATTACAACTTAGTTGAGAAAGAATGTCTAGCTCAGGTCCTTGCCATTCAGAAGATGCGACACTACCTAGTGGGCCAACGCATTCACCTCATCTCCAGAGTTAATCCTCTGTGATTGCTCATGACGAGACCATCATCACTAAACTGCAGATTAGGAAATAGGCTATTTTGCACTCACAATACGAGATGTAATTCATGTCATAGAAAATAGTCAAAGGCCAATTCGTAACGGGTTTCTTGGCTAACCATCCAGTTTCAGGATCCACCAAACTTTATGACGATCTTTCAAATGAAATCGTTGTAGTTTGTATAACGCAGCATCCCTGAAAGAACAAGCATGGCAACTTTTCTTTGATGACCATAAAGAATGGGTCCTAAAGGAAATATCATAGCAGGAGTGGGGTGGTACTCGTATCCCTACATAACTACATAATTCCTCATGCATTCTCATTAACCGAGTTGTGTTCCAATAATGTGGTAGAGTATAATGCTCTGTTGAGCAGAATGCAGTTTGCAGATGAAACTGAAGTGAAGAACATTGAAGCTTACAGTGACTCCACACTCATCGTCAACCAAGTTCGAGGAGAGTAAGAAGTCTGACATGAAGACTTAGCACCTACCATAACGCGACTATCAACATGGCTGAGAAGTTCAAAAGCTTCTACATCGACCATATACCTCAGCAATAGAATGGGCATGCAGATGCACTGTCTACACTTGCTGCCTCACTAGCTCTTCTAGTCAGAGCAACAGAAGAAGTACTCGTCCACTGTCATGACATGTACTTCCTAAAATTTGCCCTTGAAGAAAATAAAACTCCAAGAGGAGACCTTCAAGTTAAAGAGGTTCTTGAAACTTCAACAAGTCCAAAACTCAGGGATTGATGATTCCATTCATTGAATTCATCTGATACGACATATTGCTTGACGATCCAAAGTAGGCGGCTGCAATCAAAAGGAAAGCTTCTCGATTCTATTATAATGCGATCACGCGAACACTATATCACCAATCCTATGATGAAATCTTACTCTTCTGCCTTTCATACAAAGATGCACATGTCAAGGAAGTGAAAGTATACCTAGAGGGGGGTGAATAGGTATAGTGCTAATCTAATGACAAATAATATGGAATTAAAAACTTTTATACTAATAAAATTAATCACAAATGATATCCAAAGAGTAAAGCCACCCGGTGAAGGGCTCTAGAAATTCTCCACAAGATTCCTCTAGATTAAGAGTTGAGATGCTTCAATAGCTCTCTTGGATTGATACAAGAATGAGCAGACAAACAATATCAAGCATGTATAAATGAACAATAGTAGCAATGCAAGATATAAAGAGAGTAGAGTTGAGAGAGAGAGAGAGAGAGATAACCAAATGCAAACATAAGGATACATTTCGAGGTTCGAATACTAAGCTCTACGTTCCTGCCTTCACCTAGAAGGATTTCAACTCTCTCCACTAAGGACTCCATAAAGGATACAAATTTAATCCTCTACACAAGAGGAGACACAAAGCCGATGCACATAGCAATCACCTCTACACAAGAGAGGGAAGCTACAAAGTCAAAGTACAAAGCAAAAGAGTGGTTACAATACTTGGTGATCACAAGAATCACAAATAACACCTCTCATAATACAAGATCGTAAAGGATAGATTTTTCAATGAATAGCTAAAACTTGTGAGAAAACAAAGATTTTGAAGTGAAGCACAAAAGAAAGCACTGGGGAAAAACTTCTTGAAAGACATAGAAACTTAAAACTTGAATTTTTCAAAACTTGTTTTCTTTAATTTTTCAAAAATTTGAAATACAATAGAGATATGGATTTGGAGCACAAAAATTTTTGAAAACTTGAAGAAAAAAATCTCCCAAAACCCTTATATATAGGCCAAAAGAGAAATTAGCCTTTGGGGCCAAACAAAGGCCAGACTGGCTTGTCGGTCGACCGGGCGATCGATTGCCAACGGTCATTGTAATATCCCTATTTTTAAAGTACGGTATTTGAATAAAATATACTGGTATTTTAAATGTGTACATGTATTAATTTTTCATGTGATATAATATTACTCGTTATTAGTAATATCTATATCGTTATTAATTATTTATCTGATGTGGTGTTTAAGTGTTGCCAGTATTATTACTATTTATATTTTTGCAGGTGTGTTATTCCTGAGCAGATTTCCTTCTCCCTTCATTTCCTCCGTTGTATTGTTCCCTACTCCTAATCCTATACCGGATTCATTACCCATTAAGCTTACCCATACCCATTAGCATCAACCCATACCCTTTGACCTATTGATCTAAACCAAATGACCCACTACCCATGACCTGTAATCCAATTCTGACAACCATATCTTATCATAATCCTAATCCAAATAACAACCCAATCCAAATCCTAACTAACCTAGATTCTCTAAATCCCAACCAAATCCTATATCCCAATAAATCTCAACTCCTAACAACCTAATCTTAAACTCCTAACTAATCATAAAATCCTCTCCTTTAGCAGCTCCACCTCCCCAGCCTATGCCTCTTCCTTGCGCAACACCCCAAGCCCAAGGCCGTGTACCCCAGCTCCACCTCACCATAACAGTCCAAGCCATCATCTTCCCTTCCAGCCTGCAGCCGCCCCTTGTCCAGCGGCAACACCACCAGCAGGAGGCAGCCTAGGCAGCCGCCCCCTCCCCAGCGCAGCCCAAGAGCAGCAGGGCAGCGAGCATTGTCCAGATCAGCAACAGCACAGCCTTCAGCCGCGAGTAGCAGCGAGCAACTCCCTCCCAGATCCAACAGGTCGCAACCTCCAGCAGCGCCAACAGGCCAGCGGTCAACTCTCCCAGGCCATCGGCAGCAGGCCGAGACCCCAGGCCATGCCCCTTAGCCGCAGCGGTCCAGCACCTCACTCCGGCGAGCGACGGACGAGCCCCACGGCAACACCAACAGATTTCCCATTGCAGTGAGTGTTTTATTTGATTTTCAATGAAATTACATTTTATGCTTGATTATTCTTCTGTTCAATTATTGTTCGCATGTGATAATTACAGTTCGTGATGCCATGATGCTATTATATTGATACCTGTTAATTAGTTATTGTCACTGTTATCGTATTGTCCAAGTATTTTAGGTAAAAGATATGATAGTCTCGTTTTCCTTATTTAGTGATAGTTCATATGAGGATTTACTAAATAAGAATGTCGCGTCATTGATATATAGACATTACATGTTGGAACACATGAGTGTATTGAGAGAATATGGAAAGATGTGTAGGTGTATCCCAGATTGTAAGTACACTGGCAGAGGCCTATTAGTCGACTTGCCCCCTGGATTACTCGACTAATAGCTCTGTTAGTCGACTAATATATATATCCTAGTCGACTAACCCACCTTCCAGGAGATGTTAAACTCTCTGTATATCCTCTGTTAGTCGACTTGACCCCTTTTGTAGTCGACTAATGTTAGTGTAGTCGACTACACTTTGCCCCTAGTCGACTAGATTTCCTCCCAGGAAAGTGTGGACTCTGTGTTTGTTAGCTGCAGAAAGGATTAGTCGACTTGCCCATATTATAAGTCGACTAACACTTTGATTAGTCAACTTGCTTTTACCCTATAGTCGACTATACCCCCTTTAGAATGATAGTGGACTTCCTGTTATTTGCTGGAGCCTTCCCTAGTCGACTACACCACCTGCTGTAGTCGACTGGTAACCCCTAGTCGACTTATCCCTAGCCCTAGTCGACTAATGCCTATCTGTCAGCTAGGTGTAGTTCCTTTATTGGATGTAGACTTACCCATGAGTTATGTAATGGATATAGATGGATGTATATGATTTCTAGAGATAGATAGTGGTGGTAATGACTTGATCTAGTAGAACTTAGATGCATGAATGTGTTATGTGTACGCGCCGGAAAAAAGGGAAAGAAGTCTTTACTGTAAAGTTTTCCTTGAATCAGATGAAAAAATTACAACAAAACTGCTTTTTCCTTCCAGTTACAAGGGAGGGAGGATGTTGAGTCTTGAATCCTCCCTTTGTTTAAGGCTAGGTTCTTCGTGTGGCGGTGGAGAGTGAATCTTGTTCTCCATTGACCGGATGACCGTCGGGATCGTCAGGGAATCTTCTCTCTGGCTGGTAGAGGGAGTAGCACAGCTCTGTCTACTAAAACTCTCAAAGAGAAGGTAGGCAAAGAGCAGCTTGTACGCAGCAAGCTTGACGAAGAGTTGAGCTCTCTCCTGTCTCGGTCTGTCTCTCTCTGTGATCTTCTGATCCTCTTGATGCCAGATGCCTTTCTGATCGCCCTTGTGTCTATCCCCCCTCTTCTCTGATTGCCTCGACCTCATAGCAAACGAGGCTATTTATAGAGGTCCTAGGGGGTGAACGTGCCCCCTAAAAATGCTCCACGATGAGGGGCCAACTTCCCCACTTCCCCGCTATGTGGGCGGTGACTGGCCCAATAACCAGGGCGGTTATAACTGAGGCGCGGGTTTGGACCCTCGCGCCTTGATGCTGAGACGCGGGTGTCGAGCCCACGCGCCTTGATGCTGAGACGCGGGTGTCGAGCCCACGCGCCTTGATGCTGAGACGCGGGTGTCGAGCCCACGCGCCTTGATGCTGAGACGCGGGTGTCGAGCCCTCGCCCCTTGATGCTGAGACGCGGGTGTCGAGCCACGCGCCTTGATGTTGAGACGCGGGTGTTGGACCCTCGCGCCTTGGTGCTGAGCCTTCGCGTCTAGAACTTAAAACTCTGCTTTTTTAATGGCTTGTCTTTTAGTGATTTTTAGACAGCCTACAGAACCCCCTCCAAAGTTTTCGATATTCCGCAGTTAAATGGGACGGATTTCGAAATACTTTGGACTCTAGCTGAATTCACCTCTATGACTAGACTGTTAATGCTCTGGGTTTGATCTTATCTGGAGTTGGTCTTCGTGAGTGTACTGTTGAACTCTTTGAAGCCACCAGAGTTGATCATGTTGAGTGTCTAGATACACAGTCTAAACCTCCCCGATTGCTTTTAGTCTGTCATGGACGCTCTTTAAGCCAGGAGTGGACGATCGTCTGCTTGTGCCAGTGTACTGTTGAACTGATCTGCAGAAGCAAAGACTGAACGCCAGTTCTTTTTGAAGAGCAGAGATATTACTGCTTTAAAGACGCGACTTTCATGGGGTGCGTCTTTTGGCAAATGAAAAACGCGACTGATCTTCCATAAAGCAGACGCGATGTTCAGCCGGGCTGGAAAGACGCGAACTTCTTAGAGAGACGCGACTTTTTGAATGCATTTATGGCGGTGATGACGGGGCATGTCCATTGAAGAGACGCGACCGTCAGGTGCGAATCTGTGCCATGTCATGATTGCACTGCCAGTTGGCCTGGGGAACCGACGGAATTTCACCTTTTGGCGCGCGGATTTCCCGGTTCATTAAATGATCTGTTCCACGTGTCAAGCGATGACTCGCTGCAGAGTCATGGCGCATGATCTTCGCGGATCATCAAAATGATTTCTTCCACGCGTCAAGTGATGACTCGCTGCAGAACTAATCGAGCCACGCGCCGCGTATCTTCGCGAATCCTTGTGCCTATAAATGGCAACAATCAGAGAGATACCTCTTCTTCTCCGAGCGTATTTGTTTAGGGTTTTTAAGAAAAAGAGTTCTTCTTTCTCTGTTCATCTCCATTACTGGATTCTTAATCACCAATGGCACCCAAGACCAAGCCAACCGCATCCTCTTCAAGAGCGACCGTCACCGAGGCCCAGAGGGGCGGCTCCTCCGCGCAGGAAGTCTCTTTCCTAGGTATAACGCCGTTTAGGCTTGAACTTCACCATTAATGGGAGTTCATGAAACCCCAAAAAGATATCTTTTTGGAGGAGAACCATTAACACAGAAAACAAACCGTGTTTGATTCTCAGACGCGGTCTCAGACGCGGTCTTTGAGTTGATAACCAAGGCGCGGGTTTGATGACCTGGTGCCAGCGAGTCCTGCATTTCGGATTCTTCACTTGGAATATTTCTAATTGTGAAGAGTTCGGACGCGGACTTGAAGATTTTTCATCAGGTGCAGGTTTTTGATGAATCTTGCACCTGAGCCCAAGTACTTAGAGATTTTTCATAAGTCTTGGTTTGCAAAACGCGGATTTGATCCCGCGGGTCTCACGCCTGGATGCGTATTTGCAGGTCTGGACGCGGATTTGATAATTCTTGCGTCTAGTATTTCTTCTGCGTCTGGACGCAGATTCGCAGGTCTGGACGCGGATTTGATAATTCCTGCGTCCAGTATCTCTTCTGCGTCTGGACTATAGACACTTAGCATTTTTTTTGCTTCTGATAAGGTGTCTGATTAAGTGTCCTTTTCTTTTGCAGTACCACACCCTTCTGCCCCACTCGCCAAGAAGCGCCACTTTGGACATGTAGGTGGTGCTGACCGTGATCTGGCCTTTGTGCTACGAAGGACAGTACCTGTGACAGCTGACAAGTCACAGGAGCGCCAGAAAAGGCTCTCCAATGTTGATATGACAACCCTTCGGGTGCTTATGACCGATGCAGCATTCACAACGGATGATCGCGTCAAGCTGGAGAAGCCCGCCTTCTTCTTCGGAGATCGTATCGGCGATGGCGGCTATTCCATGTATGATGAAAATTATAGATGGCTCCGCCAGATAGGGGATAGAAGATTTTTCTTCCAGACATGGAGAGGATGTTCCCGCTGTCTTATCTCCAGCACATGTCCGTCCCTCGGAAGATGAAATGGGACGTTTCTCGATACGTCCCTGAGATTACCTCTGTGACTTAGGCTCCCAGAAGGTATACCGTCATGATGGTCATGATAGGGCGGTTCTCAGCTTGTTCCCCGGGTCGCGCAAGTCTGAGCTCCCAGTTGGAGAGATACCAAAACTCGGCACTACCTTCCTCAACGCGTTTATGAAAGCGGAGGGTGATTTTCCGGTTGAGTTCCGTGCGCCCGGGTGGGTTCATTCCACCGAGAAGTATTGGTGGTGCAGGATGGTGAGTTTCGTCCTTGCCGATCTTGGAGATCTGCTAGATCATGTGGGACTGTACCCAGCAGTCAGGGCCGTGCAGTATGGCATCCCGCCGAGTTCTCAGAACTTCTTCGGGGTCCTGGAGCGTTACAATTCTTTGACAGGGACATTCTTCACCCCGGTCGGAGAGATGGGCCTTGCACTGCATGAGTTGCATGAGGTCTCGGGGCTGGCAACAGGGGATTCTCCCTATGAGGAATATATCCCAACCACTGAGGAGCTCAACCTTATGAAGAAAGGGTCTCCTCAAATGTACGAGACTTATTGGGAAGTGCTATGTCACTTCCATATTTGCGGCCAGATAACTACTTGGAGGTCGGGAGGAATCAAGCAGCTGTCTTGGGCCAGTTACTTGTTCAACAATGTCAATAAGAAAGACCATCCAATAACCCGACTGGCTCCCAGCTCCGACGAGGAGATTGACGACAGGATCGCCCAGGCTCCTGAAGGCTTCTACACCACGGTTTCGAACGAGGACGGTTTCGAACCTGACATGGTCTTCGAAAGCTTTCACCATCAAGCCCGGACCCCTATCTCCGATCGAGCATTGTTGGCGGGCTTCTTAATGCTGTGGCTGAAGCGTTGTATGGTGCCCACGCTGCCACATGAAGTCATTGTAGCCGATGTAGTGTACCCGGTGGTGCTCCTGGCCTATGGCAGTCCCATAGCCCTTCTTCCGGCCGTGGCGGCCGGCATTCAGAGCGGGTTGCGGGCGTTAACCCAGGCTTTCTGCGAGCCAGGGAAAGCTGCCGACTCCCATGGCCAACCGATCCTTGACTCAGAGGGGAAGCCGACGGTGAAGCGCCCCAACCCTCAGATCGAGCTGCCTTATACGTACCTCATGGCTTGGTACGTGATGCACTGCCCTTCCCTGATGACGCCGGTGCCTTGGAGTAAGGGTTTCGCCCCTTTTGTACAGCGGTTGGAGGGTTCGGACTGGCGTAATACTTATATGTATTTCGTCCGGAAGTGCATTTCAGATGCTTCGAACTACCAGCTCAATCGCTGCTTCCCCGAGATCCCTGGTGCATCTTTCGGGGATCTATTTACTGATTCCGCGGGCCTAGATGACTTCACGAGGTTGTCCACGGGGGTCTTCTGGTGGTTGATCAACATTCGGCCCGGATATGTGCTTTTCCGGCAAGGGACTTCATGCACAATCGAGCCGTACATGCCGAATCGTTTCGCCCGACAGTTCGGCTACGATCAACTCTACGTCGGCAATCCCAATGCTCGACTCGCCTTCGAAGGGAACTTGTTCGAAGGTGCTCGGGCTTGGTACTACAGTGTGGCCGGAGGGACGGAAGCAACTTTCCGTCTACCTATCGAGGGATCAAAGTGCCGTATGAGCTTCAGCTTCTGCTCCTGGTACTTCCAAGTCAACCAGACACCATACTTTGTTCCAGAGTATTCATGCATTGAGAGTATCAATGCAAATCTCAAAGCAAGGTCTGAGTCCGGTAAACGCTCGCGAGGCGTCGAGCAGTACCTGAAGGCTCTGAAGGAGGTCGGGAGAAGGTCAAGGGAGGAGCCGCGAGCAACAAGGGCGGAGCCGCGACCAACAAGGGTGGAGCCGCGACCAACAAGGGCGGAGCCGCGACCAACCAGGGCTCGACAGGCGGTGAGCAAGCATCGTCAAGGCTCTACTTCCACTGCTGAGCCTGCCCCGAAGAAGGTCTGGAGAGACTTGACGGCTGCAGTTTCTCGATCCGCGGACATCCCTTCTGGTGTTGGGATCCGAGGGAGGAAGAGGTGGACAAGGATGACACTCCCTTAGTCCATGCCCGCAGGTTACACCACAGGAGCCTCAGGATTGTAGAGGAAGGGGAGCCTGCTGACAGACCCACCGCCACTGACGAGACCGAGCAGCTTGAGGTCGATATAATGAGCGGATGCGATGTTGAGATTCCGGAGATCTCAGCTCAGCCTGAGTCTTCCTCAGCTCTGAGGAGGGATGAGGCACAACAGCCTGGGTCTCCTTCTGTCTTCATCTCCAGTCCTCGGATGGTTGACCCTAGCCCTACCACTGGGGTGTTTAGAGGCAAGGCTCCGGCTATCGAGGCCTCTCACGTTGAACTGTCGTCTTCCTCATCCGCAGAGGAAAGCGATTTTGAGGATAAGGTCGACTATGGTGACGAACCAGCTCCTCCTGATCTGAGCAAATTCTCACACATCTCGGAGGAGGAAATACATGGGTGCGAGCCGTTGACGGTATCACCACTGGCAGCAGTTACTCCCGCTGAAGGTATTCTTTTCACCTTCTAACCTGATTTCCCTTTTCATTTGAAGAGGAGGCTTTAACATTCTCCTTTTATGCTGCAGGATTAGCTGAGGATACCGAGGCTGCAACCTCCTCGCATATCGAGGAGATGGTGCAAGAGTTGACCCAGCCGGAAGGAGTTGAGACTCCAGCTGCCGAGACTTCTACTCTGCAGGAAGAGGAGGCCACCACTGAAGTCAGGGAGACTTCTCCTCTGCAGGGTTCGCCCAAGGATTCGACATCTCTAGACCTTCAGCTTGGTAAGGAAATTTTGATGTCTCGGATGTTTCTCTTTTTACCATTCTGGCTAATGTTGAGATAACTTGCAGAGAGAACTGAGGGGGCCCAGGTAGAGAGTCTGATGGTCAGTGTCCCTCCGGAAGGCCACACGGCCCAAGCCTTGGCTGAGGTTTCTGAGGAGATCGAGCTCACTACCCTGTCATCGGCTGTGGAGGTTCCTGCTGAGGTGGTACCCCCAGAAGCGCCAGTGGCTGCTCCTGCTCCTGCCGTACCCGTGGTCAGCTCGACTCTTGCACCAACAGAGCCGATCTACATCCCCCACCCCGTGATAGAAAGGGGATCGGGGAGGACTTCGGATGATGATATCATGGAGCTTTTGACACGCCAGGCGGTGCAGCAGTTCCTTACCTCGATGCGAACATGCATCGATTTCGTCCTGACTAGGGGTAGCTCCCTTGACTTCACCCAGATGTTTCTCGGAAACCAGGTCGAGAACATCAAGTTGGCCGGAGGCCCTTCGCTAGCCCAGGCGAGTCAGCTGCTGGTGGATCAGCTGGGACAGCACCTGAGAGAGCTTCGATCCCTGGAGGATGATGCCGGTTCATCCCATGAAGCCCAAGAAACGCTGAACAGGCTCCTTGTTGCTCAAGAGCAGGAGCGAAGGGAGGTGGAGGAGAAGATAACCGATAGCACTCGTCTTCTTGAACGTGTCCAGGCTGATTACCAAAGGCTGACGATTGAGTCCGAGGAGTCAGAGACGATCATACAGGCCGCAAAGCAGGCTATCCTTGACTCTCGGGCTGTTATAGCCAGGGCTGAGGCCATGATTGTCTTCAACGAACAGAGGCTTGCTACCTCTGAAAAGAGGCTAGCGGAGTTAAAGGTTGCCAAGACGCAAGCTGAAGCGGACCTCTCTGTTCATAAGAACTCAGATAGAACTAAGTCCTTTTGATGAGACACAGCGTCAATCCATAGGGAGACGCGGCGGCGTCAACTCGCAGAGAGAAACGCGGCTTTGAGTAACGCGAGTCTGTCCTGCCAATGAAGACGCAACTCGAGCGGACGCGAGGGACGCAGCCTTATGTATTTTCCCCTTAATCTCAGAATGGACTAAGTCCTTTGCTGAGTCAAGTGCTTTCCCTTAAAATGGGCCCTGTTTGCTGAAGGGACGCGATTCTGAGTCACGCGGACTTTCCTTTGGAACGCAGGTGGACGTCATTCATTCTGAAAAAGGAGACACGGGTTCCAGGACGCGGTTTTCCCATCTGCGTATCGATGAAACTTCCAAACGTTACATGCGGCCTGACATAAAGATTTTATGAGATCTTTGAACGTCAAGTCTTCATTGATGATTGGGAAACCGGGTCGTCCGTTGTTTCTCGAAGCAGTTGTCCACGCGTTGGTTCCTCATTAGACTCAGGCGTAAATGCCTTTTAATGCAAAACCGGCGCTGGCGGTTTGAGACCAGCTTCTGCGACGCTTCCCGAAGCAACATTCCACGCGTCAGACTCCTATTGGACTTTGACGGTCGTGCGGTCATTAAGGCCGACGGTTTTAATTAATGAACCATTAATGACAGCTATCAGGGGCTGCCTATAAATAGGGGTTCCTTCTCTCCCTTTAACAGTCCATACTGTGTTCTTTTTGAGAGCGAGTGCCCTAAGAGTTTCTGCCTTCCCCCTTCAAAGGACTTCACCAGGGGTTTGTCTCCATGGATGAAGGTGACCCAGAGCTTTCATGCTTCTGTTTGGTCTCTTCAGAAGATTACCACTGTCAAGTGATTTCAATAACAGAAAGCATCTCTCTGAACTCCTTTTATGTCCGCGCTTCGATGCAGAGAGTTAAACTCTTGACAGAGGCCTCTGCTGGTATGCCGTCCCGACTTGCCGTGATGTTTCTAGTCCACCCAAGTTTGCACTTTGGCATCATCATCATCTGGATTTCCTCATGAAGTCTGAGTTAGTGCATTCCTTCTGGAATTTGCGCCGCCGACTTAAACTTCCCTGAACGCGCGTACAGAAGTCTTTGGCACTTGGCGCTAACTTTGCTCATGAAGCTCGCGTTTTAAGGCCACTGACTTGGATGAATTTCAACTCGGGCTGAAGGTTTCAGACCCGAATTTTGCAACCCCTGTTCCCTCGACAGGGAGATGGCAATTTTCGGCGTCTGAGTCTTTCGCGCCTTGTGTTTTCGGCGCGGGCGCAAAATGAGACCGCGTTTGAATCCTGTGTGTGGCACAGTTTTGATTCGCGTCTGCTTCTGTTGACGCGGTATTTTGACTCACTGCGCGGGCTCATTCCCGCGTCTGAAGTCTTCGACAATAGCCGCGTCTGTCACTTAGTTTTCTTTGTTGAAGTATACTAAGTTCCAGATATTCTAACCCCCTTGTTTATTCCTTGTAGGTAGGCTTGATTGTCCTTTTTCAGGTTCGCTGGGCCCCTGGAAGAATATTCCGGTCGGCGAACTCGTTCGATGTTCATCTACAAGGGAAGAAGTCATGGTCCTCGTCGTCTACAAGGGAAGAAGTCATGGCCCTTGTCGGGGACTTAACCCTCGCCAAGATCTCTTTGAATGCGACGCACCAGTCATGCCTGCTGGCAAGGGATGGTCAGGGTAAGGATGGCGGCGAGGGGGTTACGGTGGATATAGTGGTGGTTAGCATCCCCTTCCTCTCTCACCCCAGAAGTGACATCGAGGACACTCCATGTTTGTTGGATGGCCTTCTGGCGAAAGAGATGCTCATGAATGAAGGGTTGCAGGGCTTTCTGCTACCACCGGACCTCAAGAACACCATTGCTCTTAGCTTAGTCAGCTAGGGCTCTTTCGATGTTCACGTCATGCACCATAGTGCAATCGGCTCCAACTGTCGCCACAGTTTGGCACTTTTTCAGACATCGTGCACTGGGAATCAGATGCGGCTTCAAGGAGTGAGTACGGCCTCTGAGAGAGAGAGGGACTTCTTTGTACTCCTTAATTGTAACACTCAATCTTATTGTATAAGAGAGCGTTTTGTATCACTTTCATAAGGCTGAATATAAATAAAAGTGACATTTTTCTTCCTGCCTCTTTCATTGTCTTGAACTTTTGTCTTCAGTTAGACTCATAGAAGCAAAGAATCTTTGACTTTGTCAAAATTATGATGATAATCTTATTAAGTCAAACTTTGTAAGGAAAGATCCTATTTCAGGAACTCTCACAATACTGTCAGAGGTGTAATATTAACTTGACAGAGATGAAATAATTTTTGGTGGACCTGCCACTTTATAAGAGAAAGTGACAAGTAGAATTGGTACCCCCAGGGAGGGTGAACTTTCATTAAGTGTTTGGGATTAACTTGATTGAGCTCAGTTGGGGATTTGATGGAAACACTGTTGATGGTGTAGTATTAACCTAACAATGCCTTTAAGTAGACTTGTTATTCTGTTGAAGAGAATAACAAGTGAGACTAGACTCGTGGGGAATCTAGGAAAGTTTGTTACCGTTAGAGGTGTGATTTTAACTTAACGGGTTGAAAGTGGTCTCGTCAGAAGTGTAATGTTAACTTGACAAGGATGTGAGTCAGAGGTGTGATATTAACTTACTCAGAAGTGTCACTGTCATAGGTGTAATGTTTAACTTAACAGTGAGGGTAATGCTAGAGGTGTAATGTTGAACTTGGCATTGGTCATCTCGGCTTGTATAAGGAAGTCCAAGGGAAAGTCATGGCCATAGGTGTATTGTTTAACTTAGCAATGACTTGATGCTAGAGGTGTAATGTTAACTTAGCATCATCCATTTCAGCTTCGATATGGAAGTCTGAAGAAAAGTGACTGTCAGAGGTGTAATATTAAACCTGACAGAAACCTGATTACTGTTTAGAGGTGTAGTGTTAAACTTTAACAGTAATTTGTTAGAGGTGTAGTATTAACTTGACAAAGATTGACTCATGATAAGAGCAATTTGAGGACCTATCATTCTATTGGTGAGAATTGACAAGTGAAAATTTGAAGTGCCAGAGGTATAGTGTTAACTTGGCAAATTTGAAAGTTTGATACTCCGTGTAGAGTTGACAAACAAAATTTGTACTCGACAAGGAATATTGAAAAGTTTCCATTACCAGAGGTATAGTGTTAACTTAGTAATGGTTGTATTTTGTAGACCTACCATTCTGTGGATGAGAATTGGTAAGGATTTTGGAGGAAAGAGTGGAGCCAAGTCCACTTAGGATTTTTAGCAAACCCTCAGCTATCAACGGATTTGAGGTGCCTTTACCAACTACCGTTTGAGTTGGGCTAGCCATGCTATTCCCCTCAGCATGATGAGTTGTCGAAGACTTATGTTGGGCTTAGAAGCCAACATTTCCTCTATCCTTAGCCGTCGGGGGCGTCGGATGTTATAATGAAGAAATTCTTCTTACTTTGATCAGAGGTGTACTTTTAACTTGATCAGCGGAAGAATACCATCTAAGGATAGTATTTCTTCAGGAACCTGCCATTGATCGGCATCATGAGTGTATCGCCGTTTGAGGTTATGAGGCGATATGACCCATTCGAGTAGACTGACTCTACTACAAATGGTCCTTCCCATTTGGGTTGGAATTTTCCTTTTGTCTTGTGCGTCATTACCATGGGTCTTCTGACGGCTAAGACAAGATCGCCTTTCTTGAAAGTTCGCATTTTAACTTTCTTGTTGAAGGCTCTGGTAATACGAGCTTGGTAGAGCTCGATTTGTTGTTAGGCCTGCAGACATTTATCATCTAAGGCCTCCAGTTCCTAGAGTCGCTGTCGATGCTTCTCCTCTGTTGTCATCTCCGCTGTCAAGGCGACGCGTAGAGATGGAATTTGGATTTCCAGTGGGAGCACGGCTTCACACCCGTATACCAAAGAAAATGGCGTAGCTTTAGTCGGGGTTCGCACAGTTGTGCGGTAAGCCCATAAGCATTCACCCAACTTGTCGTCCCAGTCTCGTTGACTTTTCGAGACGAACTTCTTGAGAAGCTTGCCAATAGTCTTGTTGAAAGCTTCTGCCAGGCCGTTAGCGGCAGGATAGTATGCCGTTGAGGACACACTCTGGATTCTGAACTTAGCGCAGAATCTCTGGAAAGCCTGGCTGATGAACTGAGGTCCATTGTCATGGACAATTCGTCGAGATACACCGAAACGGTAAATAACGTGATGTTTCACAAACTTGATCACGTTAGACGATTTTACCTCCTTCAAAAGGATGGCTTCGGCCCATTTAGAGAAGTAATCGGTTGTTACCAAATAAACCGATGTCCTTTTGATGATGGTGGGCTGATAGGGCCAACCACATCCATCCCCCACATTTCAAATGGCCAGGTAGAGGTTGTAGAGTGGAGATACCCTGGTGCTTGATGGATGAAATCGCCATGCACTTGGCAAGCGTGACATCTTTTAGCATAAGTGACGGCATCGGCAATCATCTTGGGCCAGTAGTAACCCAATCTTTGGAGTCGATGTGCCAGTTTTGGGCCAGGTTGATGGGCTCCACACATACCGTCGTGGGCTTCTCTCAATACCTCTTGAGCTTCTTTTGGTGATCCCGTCATGCGATCGACGATACAATGTTCGCGTAATCGCATTATAATAGAATTTGGGGGCTTTCTTTCGAATGGCAGCCGCCTCTTTGGTGTCTTCAGGGAGAATGTCGTATAAGATGAAATCAATGTAGGGGAATCGCCATTCTTTAAGCTCTGGACCGGTTGAAAATTCCAGTGCTTCTTTGCCTTGACAATCTCCCTTTGACTCCTGATAGCCCTCGAGAGCATTTCTCGGGCAATACAGGTCGTGGCTGTAGACGAATATCTTCTCTATTGCTCCAGCTGGAAGAGCTAAGGAGGCCGCGAGGGATGCGAGTGCATCCGCGTGCGCATTTTGCCTGCGCGGTACATGGTCGATGTAGAAGCTTGTAAATCCCTCAGCCATGCGGATAGTTGCGTTGTGGTAGGGTACTAGGTCCTCATATCTGACTTCGTACTCCCCGCGGACTTGGCTGACGATGAGTTTAGAGTCGCCGTATGCCTCGAGATTTTTAACGCCAATCTCATCGGCGAATTGCATCCCAATCAAAAGAGCGTTGTACTCCGCCACATTGTTGGAACAAGGCTCAGTTAATGAGACAGCTCGGGGAATCACATAATTTTGTGGGGATACAAGTACTACTCCTACCCCCGCTACTACGTGTCCCTTTGGGCTTGTTCTTGATGCACCGTCGAAGAAAAGTTGCCATACTTGACTTTCGAACGATGTCTGAGTCAGGCAGACTTCAGCAACTTCATCTGGGAGATCCTCGTAGACTTTGGCTGCCCTCGGATCTGGGTGCTCAGCTAGGAAATCCGCCACCGCTTGTCCCTTAATGGCCTTTTGCGGTAAAAAGTGCATCTCATATTGGGAGAGCAATATGGCCCATTTTGCCAACCGGCCGTTTAATGATGAAGGCTTAGTCATAAGTAACCTCAGGGGTTGACTTTTGATATGACGTTTATAGTTTGGCCTACCAAATAATGCCGCATTTTCTGAATAGCGAACACTAATGCCAAACATTCCTTCTCGATCGGGTTATACCGATGTTCGGCTCCGATCATTGTTCTACTCAGATAGTAGATTGCTTGCTCACATCCGTGATCATCATTCTGAGCTAATAGAGCTCCCAAAGAATGATCCATTGCCCGGACGTACACCAGGAAAGGCTTTCCGGATACCGGAGCTGCAAGTACTGGTGGTTGGTGAGGTATTGCTTAATTTCCTCGAACGCTTGTTGGCAAGCGTCATTCCAAATGAATGAGACACCCTTCTTCATTAACTTAGCGAAGGGTTGGCATCTTCCGGAGAGGTTTGAGATAAACCTGCGGATGTACGCCAATCGTCCCTGCAATCCCCTGAGTTCTTTGAGATTTCTCGGGGGTTGCATCTCCTGGATAGCGCGAACCTTTTCCGGGTCCAAGTGAATTCTGGTGGATGTTACAACAAATCCTAAGAATTTGCCACTGGCCACCCCCAGGAAGGACTTTGTGGGATTCATCTTCAATTGATGAGCCCGCATGATGTCAAAGACCACCTTCAGGTCCGCTATGTGATCACCTTTAGTGCGGCTTTTTACCGCGATGTCATCAACATAACATTCCACCGTTTTGCGTATTTGCTGATGGAAAATGGCGTTCATGGCCCTTTGGTATGTTGCCCCTGCATTTTTCAGTCCGAAGGGCATGACGGTGTAGCAATATACCCCTAGAGGTGTCCTGAAGGAGGTATGCTTTTCGTCATCAGGATACATTTTGATTTGATTGTATCCTGAGAATCCGTCCATGAAGGACATTCGTTCGAATCCACAAGTATTGTCAATCATGACATCTGTAATCGGTAATGGGAATTCGTCCTTGGGGCAGGCCTCGTTTAGATCGCGGAAGTCGATGCAGATCCAGATCTTCCCGTTCTTCATGGCGACGGGGACGATGTTGGCTACCCAGTCGGGATGTTGTTCTTCCCTGATGAAGTCAGAATCAATAAGTTTTCTGACTTCTGATTGAATTGCCTCCATTATTTCTAGACGAAACCGTCGCTGCTGTTGTTTGATAGGCTTTACGTCCGGATTGATGTTAAGGCGGTGCATAGCCACCTGAGGATCGAGTCCTGGCATGTCCTCATAATTCCAGGCGAAGACGTCTATATACTCTTGTACAAGAGATATTAGATCCTTTTTCTCCGAAGGTGACAGGCCGTCACTTATGAAGATGGGCTTAGGGTTAGCCTCATCTCCTAGGTTGATCTGAACAACCTTGTCTTCTGTGGGTGGCTCGCGCTGTTCAAAGCGAGTGTCCCAAGAGCATTTAAATGTTTGATCCAAGGATCTGTATCAGATTGGATCATTTCTTCATTTCCATCTTCCAGGTGGCTTGTCGAAACCATGTTCACTGAAAGTTCCTTGAAGATGTTGCCGACACTGACATCTGACTCCCAAGATGATGTGTCTGAAGAGTAATCGTTGCTCGATGATTCTTGAGAATCGGAGGCTGATGGGACCGGAGTTGATACATAGCCCAACCCCCGGCGCGTCCGATGATAATAATCGGGGGCCTTCCCTTTCGGCATAAAGGATCGAAGCAGCGTCCTCCTTCCTTTGCCGAAGTTCAACCCGGGTCTGTTGGTCAAGTCGTACCCCATGCATCTCATCATTTTGAGTGCTTTTGGTTCATATGACCGAACTGAGGGGATTCCTCCTCGCCTTCTGATTCTTCGCAGGGCGTTGGTTCAGACGAGATTCGCCCAAAAAGAATTGGTTTTTGGCCTTTCTGTCTGCTGGAACCATAAATATAGATTCTTGCGCATTACCATTATCTTGGCATGTCTCGAAGGACGACTTCACTGGTACATGCAACGATGTCAAAGCATCTATTGCCGACCAGGGTCATCGTCTACTTCGGTGCTAGTGTCTGATGGTACTGAATCAGAAGCAAACACAGAAAAATACGCAAAATCTAAATCTTCATTAATATACCAACCGCCTACATCGTCGGTGATATTATCAACATCGAGCTTATTAGTGCTCTTTACAAGTGGTTCTAACTCCCACAGGCACTCTTCTTTCTCGGGCTCGGTGTCAGCTTCGTTACCAGAGTCTGGCTCCTCTGGTCGCGGGACTTCATCCGTCTCCACCGGATCTTGGTACAGCAAAGAGTCGGTGAAATAATTCTCGACCCTTTGAACGGATGCCTTTCGGCGATCAACGTCTGCACCTTTCCACTCCCGTCAATGTATTTCATGACTTGGTGGAGAGTGGAGGGAACGATGGAGTTGCGGTGAATCCACGGTCGTCCCAGCAATATATTGTAGGAAGTGTCGGCGTCGATGACGTAGCATGTCACTTCCGACTTGAGGCTTCCCATCTGGCATTTGAGCTTGATTTTCCCCATCGGACGGGTCTGGTTGGCATTGAACCCATAGATAGTTGTCTGAGTAGGGCTCAAACGATGAGTAGGAATGCCCAGATGTTGCATGACCTGGCGAGGCATGATGCTCAACGCGGACCCTGGATCTACCTGAATGCGGTTCACCTCAGACGATCCAATATACCCTGTGAAATACAGGGGTCGATCATGCTTCCCTTTAACCTGCATATCATCTGCCGTGAAGGTAATGCAGGGGCATTCTGGGAGGTGTGGAGACAATTCTCTACATCTTCCTCCTTTGGCACCTGGGTCATGAAGACCTCAGCATTTGCCAGAGCCTCTTGTAGAGCTTCTCTGATCGACTTTGATAGTCTAAGCAGTCATACAAGGTAATGCGTGCCGGGATGTTGGCTAGTTGAGCCAGGACATCAAAGCGGTAAGGTGTCGTGGATCCTTCCGCCATACCTTTGGAAAGAACTCGAGAAAACTGAGTTTCTTTCTGTTTCTCCATAGGTTGTCTTGTGGAGGGCTTGGTTAGTTCTGCAACTGGTTGTGGAGGGACTACCGCCATCTCGCCATACTGCTTCAAGTACGGCTGTCCCGAACGGGTTCCCGCCATCAGTTGGTTGGGCTCTGCGGCCAAGACTATTGTTTCTTCCTCTGAGTCGGTTAACGAGGGAACATCAGTCTCGGCTTCTCGGGAGGAGGCACCCACCACATTGCAGGATGAGGCTTTTGCCTTGCCTTTGGATTCCTGTTGGTCACAGTAGTCCATTGTTGTTCATTGACAAGGTCAGGGTGGACCCACATGATTTCCCCTTGAGGTGTAGGGACGGGTACCAGGCCTTTCTCTTGCTGCTGGTGAGGGTCTGTGTTGACCACTCTCAGCTCTCCTCTTGGGATAGAGACCACCCCCGCAGGCGTTGGGGGTTGTCTTCCAAACTGAAGAACTGACGTCACATTAGCCGTCACCTTCTTCTGCTCTAGTCGGAGCTTTAACACCTCCGCGTCAATCAGAGCTTGAAGGATGTCCTTGAAGACGTAGCAACTCTTAGTAGGGTGCCCCAGCATCCTGTGGTACAAGCAATAGGTGGGATTGTCGGTCTTGCCGACTTCCTCGGGCGCCTAGCTACAGGGAGCTTCAGTCGGTTGCTCTTGTTGAGTAGTTTAAAGAGTGAATCGACATGTTCCTCCTTGAAGGAATATTGCTTGTTGGCGCGTGGCTGGCTTGAAGAGCCACTCGCCTTGCCTGATTGAGGTTTGGCGGGAGATTTGGTCTCCGTTGCCAAATTATCCTTCCGCTTTGTTTGGAGGGATGTGTCTGGCGCACGCCTTGTCGACCTTTCCGGCCTAGGCTTACCTTCCTCCGCTCTGACGCGGGCGACAATCTCCTCAGCCTGTTCACCTTGTTGGACTAATTGCTTCCAGGTGCGACTTTCAGCGACTCCTATTTGAGCAAGGAGCGAGGTTTGGAGATTGTGGCGGCATGTTTCCACCAGGGTGGCCTGGGTCATACCGCTTGGACACCGGAGTGCCACGTTCTGAAACCTTTCCACGAAAGATTTGACGGACTCCCCTTTTCGCTGTTTGGTAGCCAAAGGGTGGGCATCGTGACTTCGGAGTCATCCTCGAAGAAGCGTGTTAAGAGAAGCTTCTCCAAATCGCCCCAGTTCTTGATAGAACCTTCTGGGAGCTTCATAAACCATTCAAAGGCCAACCCTTTCAGGGTGCCGATGAACAGGCGCGCCAGGATGGCATCATTATCTACTACATTCCCAGTTTGAGATTTAAAGTAGTAGATATGCTGATTGGGTGACCCCTTCCCATCAAAGGCTTGGAGAGTTGGAGCTTTGAACTTGGGCGGGTACGGAACCAAGTCCCATTCAGCCGGGTAGGGCCGGACCACTCCTACTTCTTGGAGGTCTTTGCGATTGGCAAGGGCCTCGAGGCGTCGCTCCAGTTGACTCATTCTTTTAGCATGAGCCTTCCCCGGGTCTTGGTCGCCCTTTACTTGTGATGAGGACTTGGACGAGCCGGAAGTAGATCGCCGCGTCTCCTCAGAAGGTTCAGAAGATGAACTTTCCCCCTTTCTCCCTTTGCCCTTTGACTTTTTAGGAGGAGACCTCCTCCTGTCTTCGAGCAGCTGTGCAATTGCCTGCTTAAGGGATTTGATAGATTCCTGCTGAGAAAGAATCATATCCATTTGTGCCTTTTGGATCTGTTCTAAACGTTTGACCGTCTCCTCAGGAGTGCCTGTCATGTAGGCAGAGGTCTCCTTCTCGACGGAAGAGTTCGAAGCCCTCGATTCCGCTACGGCGGAGTGAGAATCATTCACTTTAATTCCATGGGCTAAGGCATTATAGTCAATTGGGGAATGGCCCCAGTCCGGGTGCGAGTGTGTCGGTACACTCCTTCCGGTTCAGAGTCAGACTCGTCAGAGCTGACTGCAGGTTGTTTTCCCTTGCTCCTGCTCGTCATATTCGCAGTGAGCTCTGGGTACTCAACATCAGAGAAGGTTCTCCTTCTGTGGGAGCGCCTTCTTTTGGCTGACGGGGGAATCAGGGTCAGCTGTCTAACTAAAGACTGCTGGTGCACACCTGATCCGCAACGGCACTCAGAGAGCATATGGATGAGCCGTTGCAGCAACACGACGAAGTGGCCTGATTGGCACTTCTTTTCTTCGTCAAATAATCCCTCAAATCCATGGGAGGGGGATTGAAAAGATTAGCCTCGCAACGTCGAAGACGGGAGGCATCCATGTGCCGTACAGCCTGGACGCAGGCTTCAGGGACGCGGCTCTCGCGTCGCAGCTGTTCAGCGCACGTCTGGCGTCTCTGTTGAGACAAGACGCGCCTGTCGCGTTGCTGCTTGGTGTGTCGGGGTAGAGACACTTGAGAGAGAGTGGGCTGCTGGGCCCCACGTCTATAGGCGCGTGCCTCTTGTGCTTGACAAGGCGCAGAGGCTTCACCTTGGCGTTTGGTGAGTTGGTCCTCAGAGGACCTAACTGAAGGAATCTCGCGTTTGGCCGCCAAACGCGGACTTCGCGGGGCGCGAGCAAGGTGCCAGTTTGTATGCTGCGTCCAGCCTCAGTCAGACAACCAGAGGTTCCAACTTGCAGCTGACGCGCACGTCTCCTCTGTCGACGCTCAGCGTTCCGGTTGCGTCGCGGAGGTGGAGAGAGACCAACAACATCCTGATGCTGAACATCAGAGATTTTAACCACGCGGGTCTCCTGAGAGACGCTGACGCGGGTGTTCTGTGCGACGCGGTTGGTCGCAAAGGCAGTTGTGCCCGGGACCACGCAGGCCTTCTGAGAGGCGTTGGCGCGTGTACTTTGCTTGGCATAGTTGGCAGCAGCAGCGCCCGAGAGAGCCACAGATCAGGCTTCGGGGCCATTCCCCGTTGAGACCCGGCGGCAGACGCGGGTCTTTGGGCTCTTGGAGCCGGAAGAGAGAAACTCTTCGTACTTCGCCTGGTCGAACTCGACAATGAGCGATTCGACCATCTTCCCCTTACGGAGGACGTCATCTGATTGGTCGCTAATGTTGCATATTTAAGTGTCATTCTCCATACTTATTATAGAATAAATCTTTGCATTGTCCTAATTAATTGTTTATTTATTTGTAGGCCCATTCTTTAAAGAGATGAAGAGAAATGAGCCCAAAGCCCACCAAAATTCTGAATTAAATCAGAATTAATTCACACTCAGTAAATCAGGGCAAAATCAAGAGGTTGAAAACTGGTTGAGAAGAATCCTCTCAGAATCGATCGGTTGAAGCAAAGATCAAGCAAGTTTGATTCAGATTCTGACTGGATACATTTTAGTATTCGAATCATAACTTTTGCTACAGAATCTCAATTCTTATGATTCAAGATGATCCAGAAAGCAGACTGATAGAGCTACAAATCTCATGTTGATCATTATTTCTGATTCTGTCAGTTGTTAAGTGATATTCAGCAATCAACACGCCAATAAACAGCAGATCAGAACTGAATATCCACCTCTACCCCCTCCATTTCTCCTATAAATACCTGCACTCAAAGGCAAAAGGGAGGCCAATGCAGAGTAGGATTTTAGACTAGTTTTTCCATTTCTTAGTTTAGGTTTTTGTTTTTCTTTTTCATGTAATTGTAATTTCATTTATGTAAATAAGAGGAGATCGACTCTCATCGAAGAAGAAGAATGAAGCTAGAGCTGGAGTGACACCGGTGTAAGATGAATTTCTTTTCTTTGATTGTTATGAGATCGAATCAATGTTTTCTCTTTGTATATAGTTTCTTTTAGTCTTCTTCTTCTTTTCTACTTTACCTTTCTTTTTGGTACAACTGTCTTCCAAGTGAGTCTAAAGCATCGAAAGAGCCTTGCCTTTGCGAGTGCCACCGATAGCTCATGACGATGGAATTGTGAGTCTCTTTATATCATTTCATGCTTGCGAATCTTGATGATGTAATGTGGAAGAGACCAACACTCGACTCTTATGGGCTATGCGCTGAATGCCTCCAATTCAAGGTAACATCGTAGCTAAGAACTCAAGGTAAGCTTTTGGTGAAAAGAAGGTAAGTTTTATTTCTTTTATTTTTCATTTCTGTAAATTAAATCACCAACCATCTCTTCCCAATCGTTTTCGATCTTTTCCTCCACTTCATTTGTACATAGTCGCTTTTTATTGTTTTCCGATTTTCCACCTTCTTCATCTCCCGCTTTCTTCTTAACTTTAACTATAACTTTCTTTTATCTTTTTCATAACATAAAACAGAGAAGAACCTTCGCTTATTTTCTTAACGATTTCAATAAAGAACTGTAACGCTTCCATCGCAAACCCTCCTTGTGGATCACGACCCGCATAGCCACTTGCTATAGCGAAGAATTGAGCACTTGCACATTTTTATTCTTAAATCTAATATTCTGTAATTTGTGTGCAGGTTTAGCCTCAATCAAATTTTGGCGCCGTTGCCGGGGAGGGTAACATGTTTTTTATTGAAATCTGAAATTTTTTTTTTGAAATCTGATTTTTTTTAGAGCTAAACGAATTTTCTTCTCTGTTGCAGGTTCAGGGCAAGCAAAGTAGAAATAAAGGATTGCAGAAACATATAAGTGGTCTTGGGTCTTTGTTCCAAAAAACAGAGACCAAGGACCCTCTGAATTGCCGCATTTCCACGGCAAAAGCCGCGGATCCGCGGCAAGGACGAGTTGACTACTAACAGCTTTTTGCAGGGCTGCTTAGTTTACAAATTCTAGTTTGCTGCAACTTTCATTTTTCTTATATGCCATAACATAAGCCTGCTAATAATCAACAGTAAAAGATTCGTTGAAAAGATAAAAATTGATTAGACATTTGCATTTTAGGCACCTGTCTTTTTAATTCCTTTATTTTTTACTGTTGAAGAGTGCTGGAGCAAGGTACGTATGCATTGCATTTAGCATAGGACTCACTTCTTGGTTGTTTATATCGCTTTGAGTGAATCTTACATATCTTGTACACTTGCACAAAATTGATCTTAAGGGCACTAACCCATTAACAAGATAAGGTGGGGATTTGATCACCCTTCCTTAGCCCAAAAATCACATTCCAAGCACTCACTAACCCAAGCCTAACTAAAATTGAGTAGACGTTGGCCCTAGGGACATCTCGGACTCAATTAGGAGATTATCCTAAGGGGGAAAAATGTTGGAATCTAACTCCTGCAAAATCAGTGTCTAGGAAAGGGATTGAGGGCCGAAAGCCCGAAGGTTGGTGGTTATTTAATTAAGGAACGTCTTGACGGAAAACCTCCCACCAACCTTGCCCTGACCTGGCTGATTAGCTTGTGGTTAAAGTCTACATTAGACCTCCCGTGGACAGTCTAACCAGTTAGGAGTCGTCTAGGTCCTAAGTCTACCCTAACTTAGGCTAGAATTTTTTTTCTTTTTTGTTTGTTTATTTGTTTGTTTTTCTTTGTTTGTATTTTATTGTGTGATATGGACTATAATATAATTTTTTCAACAATAATAATCCATATTACACACCGACTTCATTTTCGGATATTACCAACCCGGCATATCATAACTTTGACCAACCTAGTGTGCGGATTGGTCTTATCCGAATCAATATGACCCATACCCCCCATCTAATAACTATAATTTCCATAATGATTTCAACTCTTCACCGAGTCAGTGGGATTCACCTCCCCCGAGCATAATTTCCAACCACCTTTGCCCTCCTTCTCCACCCAGTCCACACTATGTTCAAGATTCATACTCAGTTCCACCCGTCCAAAATAGGAAACCATCAATTTTGGAAATGAGTATGCGTGAGTCCAAACACAAATCCCAAGATCTGATGGACTCACAATTTCACTACCACTTCCAAGACAATTCTTCATCTTTTCATCAAAACAATGAACATATCACCTATGAAGAGATGCTTGAATCCATGACTCAGGCTCAAAACACTCGTAATCGTGACATAGATATGATGGTCGAATCACTACGTTCCCATCGTCCTGATGTCACTAACCATTCTGTTAGAGCCGATGAGTCATGTAGTTCTGGAAATCAAGATTCTATTTCAGAACAACCATGTGAACTTACCCAAACTCCAAATGATATTGATAGTTTGGCTAGTTTCCCTTTTCCTGAAATAGAACTTGAAAATGATGATGATCCTGAACCCCAACTTAATGATTCAATTCTATTTCCTGATTCGATTATGACTCTGGTATCTTCACCTGACTTCAATCTTTTCCCGGAGTCAACATTGGATCCTGTACCAATTCATAAAGAAATTGAATCACCCATCTTTGAGGATCATGTTGAACTTGACCAACTTTACAATTTTGAAAATCCCATGGATAAATTGGCAAGTTCTCCATTTTTTGATATTGAACTCAATGAGATATGTGACCTAGATTCTCACATATGTGATCCAGTTCAACTTTCTGAATCAATATTGACTCCTGTTTTATTACCAAACTTGAATAATATTCTAGAGTCAGTTTTGATTCCTCCACCTATCATTCCTGAACTGGAATCACCCATATTAGGTCACATTCCATTGTTGGAAAATACATGTGGACTAGAGTTTCAACTTCTTGACTTGGACCTAATTTCTGAACCTATTTCGACTCCTGAACCTTTACTTGACTTAAGTCACCTTCCTGAGTCGGTATTAGTTCCTGTCCTTCCTAAGTCCAAGTCAACTATTCTATCATTTCATACTCCATTCTGGGACGAGGTGGTTGACAAATTTGACTCTGAAATCAACTATGGAATTTGGAAATTAGATGGGGTTAAATACTTAATAAAGATCCTTCATGGATTTATCTTTTTAATGGTTATATTAAAGATATTTCTGGTGGGTTCCTCCGAGACCCAAGAAAAGTTGATTGGGCCGCGTTTCGTGGACCAATCAGACCACCACCGGAACCACCACCTTAAGGTAACATTTCCTTCCCTGTCGTCTTTTTCATGCATCTATGCATTAATTCATACATTGAGGACAATGCATGAGATAGGTGTGGGAGAGGGTCTAACATAACTTTTCTTTTTCTTTAAAAAAAATAAAAATAAAAATAAAAAAATTGACATTTTTCTTTACTTTTAAAAAAACTTTTTGAAAAATAGAAACAATATTTTGACTTATTTTTGTAAGAAATTAAGTTATTTTAAGGAATAGGAAAATCCAAATTAGGATTTCTTATACTTGGTCAAAATAAGATTATTTGTTTGATTTTTAGGGTTAGGAAGATAATTTGTCAAAGTAATTTAGTCTTGATCTTTACCTTGATGAAATATGCATACTTCATACACTTACACACTTAGGGTTCAAAACAAAGATTCTTATGCCTTATAAAAATATATATATAAAAAAAAAAAATGAATAAGTCTAAATTATTGATTAGCTAGGTGCTTTGGCCTAAGCAAGCCTTAGTATTTATGCGAAAGATAATTAGATAAGTTTGAAAAAAAAAAAAATGAATAAGTCTATTATTGATTAGCTAGGTGCTTTGGCCTAAGCAAGCCTTAGTATTTATGCGAAAGATGATTAGATACTCTAATTAAGCTGGGTATTTGTGCCTAATAAAGCATAAGTATTCACACGCCTAAAGAGGTTCATATAATAAAATCCTTAGTTTTGTGGCCTTTTTTGCTCGAGTCCTTAAGTCCGAGGGTGTTTTCTCACCCGGTGCCCTAAGACCGTCTGATTTGGGAGTCATCGATTAAAGCTCGTTACATGGGCAGATTAGAAAGCCTAAACTAAGGAATAATACCACCAAAATATATATATAAATAAATAAGGCATAAGAGTTAGAGTTAATGAACCCTTAGTCAAATTTTCACAGTCACAAGTGCATATGACTTAGGGTAAAGTAATAGACTAGATGAGAAGTACAATTTGACTCCTTACTTTAAATTGATAACAAATTTTTGAATAGAGACTAAGTTTAGGAATGAAAAATTCAGTTTTCCCTACTTATAGATTGCTTAGATCTTACAATTTATTTTCAAATATTTTTCTCTTTCAAAATGCTTTTCGAAAATACTAACTCTTTATTTCCCTTTCTTTATGGATTTTGTGGGTGTAATCCGCTGAAACCCTCACGAGACAAACTCGTCCTCTAGGGGAAACCTAGAGGTTTAACGCTTTGTTTCACATGCTCAGTGCAATCGCGTGACCTGCGAAAGTGGTCTAATAATCCTTAGTATAGTTTAGTTGTTTTGCTCGAGGACGAGCAAAAGATAGGTATGGGGGTGTGATTGGTCGCTAATGTTGCATATTTAAGTGTCATTCTCCATACTTATTATAGAATAAATCTTTGCATTGTCCTAATTAATTGTTTATTTATTTGTAGGCCCATTCTTTAAAGAGATGAAGAGAAATGAGCCCAAAGCCCACCAAAATTCTGATTAAATCAGATTAATTCACACTCAGTAAATCAGGGCAAAATCAAGAGGTTAAAACTGGTTGAGAAGAATCCTCTCAGAATCGATCGGTTGAAGCAAGATCAAGCAGTTTGATTCAGATTCTGACTGGATACATTTTAGTATTCGAATCATAACTTTTGCTACGAATCTCAATTCTATGATTCAAGATGATCCAGAAAGCAGACTGATAGAGCTACAAATCTCATGTTGATCATTATTTCTGATTCTGTCAGTTGTTAAGTGATATTCAGCAATCAACACGCCATAAACAGCAGATCAGAACTGAATATCCACTCTACCCCCTCCATTTCTCCTATAAATACCTGCACTCAAAGGCAAAAGGGAGGCCAATGCAGAGTAGGATTTTAGACTAGTTTTTCCAATTTCTTAGTTTAGGTTTTTGTTTTTCTTTTTCATGTAATTGTAATTTTCATTTATGTAAATAAAGAGGAGATCGACTCTCATCGAAGAAGAAGAATGAAGCTAGAGCTGGAGTGACACCGGTGTAAGATGAATTTCTTTTCTTTGATTGTTATGAGATCGAATCAA